>JAREIS010000057.1:4667500-4735000 GCA_030060385.1 Muscicapa striata striata | reverse complement strand
ATTACAGAATCAGAATGCATTGATTTTTCTGTAGAAAATACAGGCAGCAGCCCTGATGAAGAATTAAGGAGGAAATGTAATAACCTAATTCTCCTCCAACATCCTCACATGCACCCTTTCCAGCCCGGGCACCTGGCACCTCATCCAGACAACTGTCAGGTGAAAGACACAGATAAAAATTTGCTGTTGCTTAAGCACGTGGTGGGATACTGGGCTGGGTGCACCACCAGCTACTTACACCAGGGCTGGACTTGGCCCACTTTTTCTGAATGTCATCAGCTTTAGGACACACCATTTCCAAGCAATACTTGTTTTATGCTACCACTTGTTTTATGTTTTACTCCATGACATTCATCTCCTAAACATTCCTTCCATACAAACCCTTAACAGGTTTTCTCCATAGAATACTATTTACAGTATAAGAAATTATTAAAATTTCCTCCTCAAACTGTACTGCATATGGCTTGAAAACTCTGGAGAATACAGAAAGAATTTTCCCTCTCTTTCATGCAGCACGCACAGAAAATACGACTTCCTTTCTTATGGGGCAAGTTCCCCAGCACTCACCTCTGTTCCTGCCTCCTCAATGGCACACACAGTGAAGCCATCTCTCACTGCTGCACAGTACTGCTTACTTCCCTGTTTGCTGAAAAACTTTGAACTAAACGCAGTTACAAAATTAATGGCAGCCCTGCTTTGCCTGTTTGGTTTTTTTAAAGCTTCTATTATCAAGGTGACCTTTTCCTACTTTGTGTGTCACCCCAAGTGTTGCTGCTCACATACAGAACCAACACTCTCCCAGTAATTAACACCAGCACTTAATGAAGTCCAGCTGCTGCAATGGCAAACTGAAGGGATGCCAACCTTTGTAAACTAGTACTAGGGCTACTCCAGTTACAGCTGCTTTAAAACCACAGCAATCAACTTCTCTTTGCCTACTTCTCAGAGATAATTCTTACCAAATAAGACAAGTGTTCAAGATTAAGCATTTAATAATAAAGCTTATCTCTGAACTAATATTTCAAGCTGGAAATGATATAAAGGGCTGAATCAACTTAAATGAACACTGCAAAATTAATAAAAATCCCAAGCAGTAAATGAAAATCTAAAATGAAGATTTGCAATGTTAAATACATAAACCTTTAAAAGCCCTAGAAGCACAGTTCCAAGGGAAAATTGGAGACAGATTCTTCAGCAATATCTGGTCCTCTGAACTCTTTTCCTGATCCAGTATGAGAGTCACTAACAGCCAATGCTTTATTAAAATAATGCTCTCTGCCAGTTGTTTCATTACATGCAGGGACATGGTGGGGATACTAGGTGAACGCTTTTGGAGACTGTTTGAAAGGGTCTGCATTATAACTCATACCACATGGATTTTCAAATTTTCCACAGTTTTCCTCTACATGTGCTTTCTTGCTCTACTCCTTAATCTACCTCGCTGAAAATATTTTCCATGCAGAATTACCAATAACATTGCATGATTTAAGCACGTATTTCCTTAACTCCTCTCCACAGCCAAAAGGCAATTCAAAATTCCAAAAGATGCTCTCCTCTCAGATCTCATTTCTGCTTTACATCCCTATGCTGTATTCCCACTTCAGCTGAAAAGACATCCAGTTTGGGCTGGAGAGAGATCTGTGAGCTGAGCTTTCCCAGGGAGAGGAGTCCCAGCCTGCTGCCAGAGGTGGGCAAGCTGGGCTAAGACAACGAAGGGCAGAACCCAGGCAGATGTACTTATTTTTCAAAATGACTAACAGAGATAATGGCTTCTACTGTGATAAGCAGTAAGTGGCATTTTAAATTGCATGTGGGAAGGGAGCTGACTAATTTACTTTCATTGGAACTAATTTACACATAGGTAATATGTATCAATTTACAAATATATGCAGCACCAGGAAATCAACAATTCTTCCAAGCAGGGGTTAATCCAAGGCTCAATCCCTGCAGTTGGGCCAATTTTTCCACCAGAGACCTAACATTGCAGGATCGGTATTAAAAATACATCCTTGATTATCCTGGATGTCCATGCCCCTGAGACTGTAACTTAAAAACAAAATCATTAGCTTACACAATAACATAGTCCTTGAAAAATAAAGGAATTCTTGTGTACAGAGCAATGCTGACTTCCAAGATTAAATTCCTTTGTTTTCCTAAATGCTAGCTTTGGACCCTACCAATGACTCAAAATGAGCTGCATTGAAATAATTGCATAACCTGGCAGCGCTCTGCAATGTGTCAACAGTGCAGGAACAGGAAGGTAGGATAGACTAAAAGCCAAGAACCCAACTTTGGTGTAACTTACAGAAAATATTGCACATATTACACCACCTATTTTTCTTATTGTAGTTTTGATTTTAAATTATGCAGGCTTTCACAAGGAAAGCAATTTCTAGTCTCAAAAACTGTTGTGGTGAGGTTCTACAAGGGCAAACCATGCGAATGGGACATGATGGCTTTGCATGTTACGACAGTAACAAGGCTCACAAACCTCTCACATGCATTGGCCTCTTTATAAGAGTCAGTCATGGAAAAAAGTCTGTTTACAACAAAAGGCATCTAGTAACTATGATTATACTGCCTTAAAACTGAACATTTTAGATTTCTTAGCTCCCTCTTTTGTTCAGTTTTAGTCCTTATGCTTGCTGTTTTCTGCTCTGCCCTGTTCTTTTTTTGCACATGTTAGAACCCAGCATGACAAAAATCTGTGTAATCACCCCACTGATTTTTAAACAGGTGAGTATTATTAGTTTCACCAAGAATGAAAGTTCATAAATATATTTTAAATTCATTTTTCAAATCATTCCACGAGGCAGCTACCGTGTTTTTTCTGCAATGATAAAGCTCACAACTTGCTAGCCTGGAAACTCAAGGGAATTTTCGACTTGAAAGTAGAGCCTGAACTGCTAAATATGGATTCATATCTAGATGTTGGAACCATCTTACTTCCCAAACACTGGCTGTTCAGATCCATCCATGCAGTTTTCACTCAGACTTCAGGTTTCTCTAACATTCAGGTACTCAAATGCACACAGACAGTGAGGTCTGTATCCATGAAATTAGAGGTATTTTCTCTTTTGTCCTGGAGACCTCTTTTTAAGTTACTGCATGCCACCACTCTGGAGTTAAGTAAAGGTTGTACAATAACTTCTGAAGAAAAAAAAATCCTTTTATTACAAAACTAACAGGCAGAGCAACTGAAGTTTCTTATAGGATACTATCCTGTATTCAAGATTTTAAAAGGTAAGGCCATAGACACCTCAAAATAACATTTCTTCCATATATTCATGAACAGAAGAATAGACTTTGTAAAATCATGTGTGGAAAGTATAATCTGTAGACCTCTCAGTATGGCTGAATTTCTGATTTCAGCACCCTAAGGCACTGCTATATATGTATAGGTGGTTAGTCCCTGTGTACCAGTGTATAGACTCCATGGGCACGTGAGGAGCTTCATGAATTAGGGGTGTGACAGATGTGGCTCAGTCAGGATAAAGCAATAGCTTTAAACATGCCACAGGCAGTGCTTCAGAGGTGTCACTGTCCCACACTGTTTTAAAAGAACAAGATCCAGGATTCTGGCATCCTGAACTTTAAAACAGACTCCTAAAACAGGCACATTCTGCTTAGACAAGACATAACCTTATTGTATAATAACTCAGGAATGTGATAAATTTTTCCTCCTGCAAAAACATGGAAAATAATGTTTCCACTGTCTTTAGATTGTTGGTTTTCATATTCTTCAGTAAGTTACCCTCTGGATTGCCACAAGGCCAGAGCCTCCCTGCTAGCAGAGTGGAGCACAGACAAACCTGCAAGGGATGCTGCTGCTAACCCTGCATCTCCTCTCAGCAAGCATGGCAAGGGCTGGTGCTGCTTCTCTTGTGCTCACTTTCCAGACAAGGAAATACTAATTGTCTTTTAAAAATCTCTATAGTATTTTGTCAATATTTTTTTATTACAGCAGAGCATGCATAAATATTTTATTGTAAACCAAGGGCCTAAAATAAACAGTTTAGTAAATAGTTATTACATTACAAGGAAAAACATCTGTGAAAACTGTTTTCCATGTAATTATTCTTGCTATTTTACATTAGCTCTCAATGTGAATTTCTTTGGCTCTAATGTTTCACTTGTTCTAAATCTTCCTCCTTGTTGCTATTATTAAAATCTTAAAAAGGTGCCAAATCTTAAATGAAGAAAAAAAAAAGATTCGCTAGAAATTATTCATATCACAGTGAGCCTCTACTAAACCTGGCAGGGGTGCAATATTTTCGGTGAAATTAACATAAAATATACAACTGCAAATTATCCAGGAAATAGCTATGTTCTTTACAGTGCGCATTTACATTTGGTAAAAAATGTTCTACTTATCTGTCTAGCACAAAGCTCCAATCGCTTCCAAAGGCAGTTTTAAAGGGATAGTGATAGCTGTGCACAGGGAGCACGGTCCTTGCAGAGGCTGTAACAAATAGCTGGGGGGCAAAGTGACCTTCAGTAATTACTGAGGTAACAGCCAGCACTGGACATTCCTTGTTGTGAATACTAACAATCTAATTTTAGATATATTTCCCTTTTGGTATGCTGGATGAATTTCCTCTCTTAGGCCTAAGTCCTTTCTACTAAACACAAGAAAAACTGTAATACCATGTAAAATGCAAATTTTGCTGTAAATATTTTATAAAATAGTTGCATACATCCCAAAAGCTATAGGTCTTAATTGAGAGCAGGCTATTTTTCCAGTCAATATATGGAAATGGAAAATGCTAATTCATGTTTTTCTACTTATGAAAAACCCTGGAGAATGGCAAAACCACAAATGCACTCACTTTAATATTATAAATATAATTTGGCTCCCTCTTTGCAGTCCCTGATGTCCTGGCTTTTATCTCCCAATGGCTGCAGAGGAAGAATCAGAGAATTGCTTTTACATGCCCTGCGCAGGAAGTTCCCCCTGCGTGCTGCCAGCTTGGCAAAAGAGCAACAGCCTGAGCTTGCAAGCGCAGCAAACAGGAACTGAAACAAGAAATTCCAGTGCTCCTGCACAGGAAACGAGCCTCACACGACAGCAGACCTGCTCAGGACCAGCAGTGTATACACTCAGCCCCGCTGGCCAGAGCTGTCCCTGCCATGGGCCAGGGGTGTGCAGGAGCAGGGCTGTCCCCACACTGTCCCCCAGCACCATGGCTCTGCCATGCATTTATTTGTCTCCCTTCAGAGCAGCCAGCGGCCTGGATTACAAAGCCTGGAAACCATCTCTCGCAAGGGGCACTGAGTATGACTAAAAGTCATTTAGCCTGCTCCAGCATACAGTTAATTGTGCTTGCCTTTTTCATCCACTTTTCATTTCCTCGTCAAGGAAAAGACTGTTTTTTCCATCCTCTAGAAGAGAAATCATTAGGCTGTTAAAGTTAAAACTCTCCAAAGGTCACTGATGCTGGCTTTGAAGAGTGAAAATGATATAATTCCCCATTAGACTTCTAATCTCATGATTAGAGCTAAAGTTAACATGGCTGTTTCATTTTCTACCAGGCAAGAGTAAACTCATTTTTTCTTTCTCTACCAGAATACTTAATGGCATCCTATCTTGATGAGCAACATCTCCTAGTTAAACAGTACGAACAATGGAAATGCAAAATACTTTGGAGAGGGGTTTTGAATTTTTAAATGCTATTGATTAATGTGAAAAGTCTTACTACATGCAGCACAGCAAAATCCACCCATGGAAATTCCTCATGAGGCAAAGGACCTGCTCTTGGCTGACAAAACTGCAGTCCTTGCTGGCACAAGGAGAGATGAGGGGGAAGGATGCTTTTATTCCCAGTTTGAACTCTTACTCCTACATCCCTAGAACTTACCCTAGAAACCAGTAATGCGAGTGAGTGCAGGTGGGACCCAACATGCAGTAAGAGCCATTTGCCTGAGTGAAAACCACCCTCCTTTAGCCTCCTCAGGGGTATTTAGATTTGTAAAAACCTTGCAGAAGAGTCTGTGGGGCAAGAATTTACAGGTGCACACTGGTTTCAAAACCCAATGTACAGCATTCACTGTTATTACAGGCAGACACATGGAAAAAAAATTCAGTTTCCTTCATTCAAGACAAACTCTGATAACCAGCTAGTAAAACTCAGACTATAATTTCTTATTCAGTGTTCCACATGAGATGCATTTTGCTGAATTTAACATGTTTTGCTGTTAATGGATTTCACAGTGTGTTGCCATTTTTATACAGCTGTCCAAATAAAATGTTGTGTACAATGATGTGCTTTTACTGTATTGCTATCTTGCAAATGGCAGCCCATTCCCCAGTTTAAGCCTTAGGAAAAATGGGAAAACTCTTTGACTTGGCCATTTAAAATATGTATTTTGGGTCTCTGGAGTTCTTTTCCTGGTAAGTCATGTTCAAACAAGAACAAAGATACAAGATAGATATAATTGCACCTTTTACATGTAAGAACTTATAGCATTTCCACTGGAAGGAGAAATCAAACTTCAATATTTTCACTTGTATTTTTTTAATTTTCTTTGCTGAAATAAGGCAAAAGATAAGTAAATTAAAAAGGTTTAGATTTTAAATAATTGAATTGCCTATCTAGATTTTAAAATGCTACATAAAGTAAATTAAACAAAAAACATCTCATGATGTAAATTCCCCATCCCTGGGAAGTTCATCATTCAGTTTTAACACATTGTTGACTTCAGTTTCTGACACATTAGAATTAGTCTGCCAAGGAAATTCTCTCCACTGATGTTCTGGAAGTGAAGGCACAGCTACTACTAGTTTAAAAAGATTTTAAAGGCATTTTGCAAAGCACATTGCTTTTCTTTTCTTTTTTTTTTTTCAGCCCAAATCACAGATTTTTTAAAAAATTATCAAAAAAAAGTTGCTTGGGTCTTTTGGGTTTGTTTGTTTGTTTGTTTGTTTGATTTTTGAGAAAAGAGGGGATTAAAATGGAATTTCTTAACTAGAAAGTTAAACAAGGACAAAAATGTCACTGGAATACTGTCTTCCCTTCAACTTTATCTATATCCGGCCCAGCTTGAATCAGTTACTGTTCATTGCATGAGGTTTCATCATTTAACTTTTGGTTGCCAATATTTATTCCTGGATATAACTCACAGTCATGGGATTTAAGAACTATTTGTCCATATCCCAATAATACATAATAGGTGATGCATGTAAAATATAACAACAGAGGACATGCCAGCGGTGCTGGTTGATGCTGATCCTTTACAACACCCAAACTCTCTGCAGCAAAACCTAAAACCAAAGGCTCTGCCTTGAGTGAGTCATGCTAAAAAACTTCCCTGTGAATATAGAACAGGATATAGTCATCATAAAATCTAAACACTTCCCAGTTACACACATAATTATCAAAAGATTTGGTCATTTTTAAGGCCCATGACTGTCCCCCAGATTATGGGTGACATGTGGCAGGATTAAATCCCAGGTAGGCTGGGACTGACTAAAGTAGTGATGTAAACATATCAGCATCAGCCATCTTTTGTAGTCTTCCCCACTAATTCAGGAGGGGCCAAAGAAGGAAACACTGGACCAAATTGCTGTTGGCCACTTCCTACACAAAGCAGGAGGCAAAAAGGCTCAGCTCCTGCCCATGAAGTCCACACCCCCTTCACCCCATCTGCCCCTGGGCTTGTGCCAGCAGGATAAATCACAAAACACAAAGCTGAGATTGTCACCCCATGCGACAATCGAGTCGTGTGTCCAGTTTTGGGTACCTCAATCCAATAAAAACTTTGAGGGGATGAAGGCTGTCCAGAGAAGGACAGTAGAGCAGGTGAAGGATCTAGAGAGTCAGTCCAATGAGGAACAGCTGAGGGAGCAGGGGGCTCTGCCTGCAGAAAAGGAGGCTCAGGGGGACCTTCTGGGACTCTGCACCCCCCGGACAGGAGAGTGCAGCCAGATGGGAGCCAGGCTCTGCTCCCGGGCAACAGCAACAGCAGAGGAGGAAATGGCCCCAAGCTGCACCAGGGGAGGCTCAGGTTGAATATCAGGAAAAATTTTTTCACTGAAAGGGTGGGTAAGCATTGGAACAGGCTGCCCAGGGAGGTGGTGGAGTCAGAACCTCTGGAAATGTTCAAGAAACAACTGGGAGTGGCACTCAGTGCTCTGTTCTAGTTGACAACACAATGCTCAGTCAAAGGCTGGACTCCATCTTGGAGGTCTTTTCCAACCTCAGTGATATTATGTTTCTATGAAATGGGTGAAAAACACAACTATGGAACTACAGTGAGGTGTTGTGGCCTGCTGTGGAGATCTGTCTTAGGAAGACCATGGAAGTCATACACAATTTCTTTGGGTTTCTTCAGTTGTGACAGGACAAAACATTTTCCATTTAAAGAACCATTATTTGCTGCTTCTTTAGAGTTTGACATTACCACAGGGAAGCCTGACAGGGAAAACCAAAAGTCCCCTACCTCAAGCTTATTGTGCAATAATCTAAATAAGAAATTTAATTTTTAAAACGGCACACAGCGGATCTCAAAAGATCCATTGAGAAGTCAAAATAGTCAATTAAAACCCTTACGATTCTTAAAAAGGAACAAAGCTGTCAAAAGGTACTAGTAAATTGAACTAAGTCTGTGACAAGGAAGCAGGACATCTGCAGAGACCAGTCGTTCAAAGGCTTTATCTGTGCCAGGAGCCTTGAAACAAAAGAAAAAGGTACAAGTGCTTAAAAAGTTTACATGGGTTTCCTTCATGGGAATCAGTGTAAGGAACCTCAGGATAGAAAAGTTTTCCTCCACAAATTAAAAAAAGAAAGATGCCAGTACCCCAAACAGAGCATCCAGGGAGGGCTGTGTCTGATTTGACTTGCTTGCCCGCTATCACAAAACAGAAATAATAATTTTTAAGGGTCATGTCAGTTGGTAACCTCTTGTTCCAGGAGACCTGATAAAACCTTTCCTGAAGATTAAGGATGCTGTTGAGTTTAAACCATGATTAAAGGCAACAGTGAAACTGCCTCACTTTTTTACTTCCCAAGTAACAGGAGGTACAAACCTGGACTTTTAACATATGAACAAACCCTTTTTCTCTGATAACTAGAGCTAGGGTTCAGCATATGCACATCCTTACTGATTCACCAGAGGGCTGTTCGTAGTCAAAAGAAGAAAAATAAACATTTGTCAATGCTCAAAAGCACTGAATACTGAATCACATATTCAGAAAGTGTAAAATCCAGAATTTTATCAGCAGAAAAGGAATTTAACTACAGATCACTGATATTAAACACATTCTTCTCCCGTTTTCCTATGACTGGAAACAGTCTGGAACCTTGTCTAGGTTCCCCCAAAGAGGTAAAATGAGTATTTTATAACTCTGCCAAAGCCAATTCCTAGCTAACCCAAGTATGAGGTCTTTCCAGCTTCACTAAACATTTATTCCTTTCTTCTTTATTACCTTCTCATGTATGATCTATTTTTCAGAAAAAGTCACTAAGTTTTCTGCCAGTCAAAAAAGGTGGTACTGGTACGACATATTTCCAAACCAGTGAATAAAGAAGAAAGGGGGATAACATCTACATTATCCAGATAAAACTGTTACTTGCTAAAAAGCTCCCACAGAGAAATCAACACCTAAATTTTAAGGACAGAAAAAATTGAGACATTAGCCCCACAAATCACATGAGGAGAACAATGTCCTGAAAACATAATTTATATGAAGTCTGAAGACTGCACTTAGAAATGGTGGCAGGTTTTTCCCTTCCTCCACCCCCAAGAATTATTCTGGTGTTTTTTCCTCAAAAGTAGGACACAGAGGGGTGCTGACCTCTCCACCAGAAAGCAGAGCCATTTCACCATCTGCAGAGAGAACCCAAGCCCCATATGGTGAGGACATGCTCTCTTTTCCAGATTCAAGATTAGCAAAGAGGGGCTAAGAAATTTGTTTGTGAACTTAGAAATACATGGCCATATGCATATAAAACATCTGAGAATAAGGCAGAAACTATCTCTGCAGACTTTTAAATACAAACATAAAACAGTTTTCAAGGTGAGTTAATAAAATGAAGACCAAGTTACATATTTGAAAAATTATTTCTACACAGGGTAAAGTTTATTGAAAATAGCATTTTTTGCTACACTGCCTAGCTGATGTTGAAAGGCTGGGACTAGACTGAGGTGCTTGTTAATGATAACTTTGAAGAAATATCACACTTAAAACTCAGACTGATTGCAGAAAAGGTGTTTTATCAACTGCTCCCTTTATGAATAAATATGAAACTACCAGGAAAATATTTAAACAGGTGTAATCATCACTGCATATGAAAATTGAGTTTGGAGGCTGTAAGGAATCTTAACACAGTTAAGAAAGAATGAAAGCAATGTAACACTGCGATCATTGCCCATTATGCATGTATCATGCAAAACAGGAATGTTGTCATAGCAGCTATAAAAATGTCAGTGAAAACTGAGCTACTATTACCAAGTTGTAAATGAAATGAAAAATGCAAAAGGAATATGTGAATGAATACATTAAGGGAAAACTTATTTCTTTCCTGACAAACAAGCAAAACAAAATACATTCTCATGAAATGGAGTAATTTGAGTGAACAAATATGCATAGATAACAATTGCAGGAGGCCACATCTGCACAGGATAACTGGATAAAATTATTAAGATTTTGTATAATCAATTTTCCAGCCTTAGAAAGGAAGGAACAGTAAAAACACAATGTTTTGAAGTTTCAAAGTAAGAAACCAATTAAATTATAGATTATATTAAGGCAAATTTTGCTTATACTAAATAAAGAAAGCTGCTTCTGTCTGTTAGCAATGGCAACCCAGCTTTCAGTAAGACTACACTGATAAAAATGCTGGAAACCAAATATTTCTGGTCTTTAGTACACTACACTCACTACAACTTTCAATGACTTGCAAATGTGGTTAACGCTAAAATAATAAATGCAAAAAAACCCCAAAAACCACCAAATAAATAAAAAACACAACAAAAACCGAGGAACTGAGGGCTTACAGTTGGGAAAAATAAAAATAAAAATAAGGAGATCCTTACTGGCATGAGCAGATGCCTGTGCCCAGAAGCCTAAGCCAGCAGCAAGCTCCACATGGGCAAAGCCTCTCAAGCAGCACCAGCAGGACCCCAACCAGTCCCTGGGATTAAAGCTCCCGGGGCATGTGGAGGGAGACACCCTGTATGTGTTCATCTCTTAGGGTAAGCACACTTAACATTCTTTTTCCAAAATTAGTCTTTCTCAATAGGCAGGTGCTGCAAAATGAAAGTCTAGTACATATTGTTCATTAAGCAAGTCCACATAGAATTGGATATTGAAGCAAGTGCTGGGTAAATATAAGAAGGTTGTACCTTCAATTCTGCATTAAAAGAGCAATTACTTGGAATATGCTTTACAAACATCAAAGTTTAAAAAAAAATTCTGAGTTCCTAATGTGTCCATAATTAATTCATACATTCAGCAGTTGAGTCCAGAAATATGTTCCTGTTGATAATTTGCAAGTAATGCTTCAAAAACAATCTGGCACATTTTTATTTGCCTTAATGCCTGAAAGCTATTACTGAGACAGTGCTTTACAATGTCATCATCATTGCTACCATGTACATGCTTTAACTAACAGAAGTCCTTAGGTCTAAAGAAATAGGAATTTTACAAGAGTTAAAGCTGCATGTCTTCCAATATTGACTACAAATTTATTTCATGCAAAGTAAAATATGTTTTATTACAAGAGAGATTCTGAGAAGCATTAGCTGTCCTCAGCTCAATGAGAATGAGGAACAAAGTGCTTCACAAGATCAGGCCTGAGTATAAGAAATGCTTCACATCCTCATCTGAGGATGCCCAGGGCTAAGTCTCTTCCCACACATAAAAGTCAGTTCTGCAAAAATGAACCTTAGCTACATCCTTGTCACATACACATGCACTCAGAATCTACTGTGACAGGAAGGAGTTCAAGACCCTCCAAAAAGAATCAGAATTTTTATTCATATAATATATAAATTAGCAATTTTGTTAA
The DNA here is from genome assembly GCA_030060385.1 of Muscicapa striata striata. Taxonomy (NCBI): domain Eukaryota; kingdom Metazoa; phylum Chordata; class Aves; order Passeriformes; family Muscicapidae; genus Muscicapa; species Muscicapa striata. Next base: position 4,722,992 of record JAREIS010000057.1, on the reverse strand, counting down.
GATCTAAGTTTATGAACTTAATGTTTATGAAACATAAAGATAAAATTATTTGCTTCAATTTTTAAACAGGAAACAAAAATATAACTGGGAATATATTGATTTATGCTTGATTTGAGTATGATCTCAAACCCTTCACCTCTGTACTGGTTTCATGTCAGCAACTGAGCTTGGTATCAACTGCTAATTCTTCTGAACACAAAATGAGTTTTCTAAACTGCTGCTTTTTAGAAAATTATTTCTGTAGTTATTATTGCAGTTTGACCTTTTCCAGTCATCAACTTACTTTGTTATTTTAAAATATTATGTTTTTTTAAAATGTTAACAAAATAACAAACCTATAGTTGGCCACTGTTTTGTTTCAAATACTTGTATGCATTTGAAAGAAATGTAACTGTGGATGGATGTTTTCCCTCCTCTTTTGTGTTTAATTCTGGCAGAGTGTTTCCAGAGCTTGAAACATGATCTCTAAGGGCAGGAAAGGTAATTAAGATCCTTGGAGTCCAATGCTGCACACAATGTATGATATGCCGTGGCTGGCAGTACTCAGAAACCCCTCCCAAACACAGTGTTTAACTTTGTCAACCCCATCCCATCAAACAGAGGGGAGTTTATCCAGGCTGCAGTTCAAGACCTGGACCACAGAACAATTTCACCATGACTTCTGGAAGCTTTCTGTTCAGCATTCCCCTCTGTCCCCAGCGTCTCCCAAGGCACAGGCAGGGCCTCATGGCCACATCACAAACACCTGCAGCCTGTGCCCCTCCTGCCCTGCTCCCCAGTGCCCATTGCTGGCCTTGGCAGGGAGCACTGGCAGTTCCACGGGGAAGGAAGGAGCAGCACTGGGGCAGGGCAGGGCTCTCCAGAGCTCTGAGCACTGGGACAGCCTCTCGTGAGCTCACAGACACTTGCATTCCTTTGGAGCCGGAGACAGGAGGAATGTTACAGCAATCCCAGTGCTGGAGCACAAACCAGGAATCATTATTTTCCCTGTTCCAGCACAACTGAGCCCCAGTTGAGTTTCCTGTGCACATTTGCCAGGAGACTTTCTTGGAGAATGGAGAAAGAGGGGTTGGGACAGTTGCTCATCTTCTCTGAACATTAAATGGAAAACATAACCGATCAGACTGATACAGAGAGAAGTACTGCTGTGCCCACTTCTCTTACCCAAAAACTCTGTCAGGGATCTAAATGCACTTCCCACTGATATAGGCAACCTGACCCACCCACAGAACAAACCTATGGAATTATGTGCACCCTGAAAAATAGCAGTTAGGGAATCCACCTGGCTGTGGGAAGAGCACAGCTGTAAAAACCCAGCAGGAAAACCCTGGGCCTAATCCTCATTTCCCTGTGCAGGGCTCTGAGTGGATTTCCCTTGGCAGGGCAGGATGGGAGCAGCCACTGCTCGCACGGGGACTTGGTGGTGGCCCTGTGGTGGAGACTGAAGTTCCAGAGCTCCCCCAGGCACTGGGCACAGGCTGCTGACAGATTTCCACACTTTGGCTGCTGCCATGGCTGCTCAGAGCCCCCCATAGAGCCCAGGGCCGCAGGCCCATCCTCCCTGCATCCACCAGCGACGGCACATCAGAGGCAGAGCGAGGTGGGGAGAGAAGGGGGAGAAGCTTTAAACATTGCCAGGTCAGCGCAACAGGAGGCCAGCAAGTACAGAGGCAGCAAGAACTACTGAAAGTTTTTGATATAGTCCCAGGTGGACTCCCCAAAGCCTGTAAATGTTTCAAAGGGGGATCCCCTTTCTGTGGGCATGGAAATGTTTCAAAGGAGCCCCAATTGGTGCAATGTTTCAAAGACCACTGCTCTCTAAAAATTCCAGACCAAACTACCCCCTTAGCTGAAAACCTTCCTAAACAGATCCCTTCCTGGCTAACCCCAGCTGAGGAGGTCTGTGCTGCCACAGAGCCCTCCTACAGGCCCCAGCATAAACTCAAACATAACATCTCCCGTTTCCCTCTCTGGGGATGGATCCAGCCTGCTCCTTCCCTGGGGACCCCGGGAAGGACCCAATGTGCTCTGTGTTTGTGCACAGGATATGAAGGGCTAGAGTGCAGCAGGGTAATTTTTCAAAGCGGTGTGTGGGAGTAGTGTTGGAAATTCCCTGCATACTGCTTTGAAAAAAATAAACCCCCTACCTCCATGAATTATGAACAGGACCTCCAGCTCCAGACTGGGAATCCGAGAGGTTGAAGAGAGAGGCACTTAAATGGATGCAGTTTTTAAGACCATGATGTCAGAAATAATTGAATTCTTTAATTTTATTATGGACCCTGCTACTTAAAAGGTATCACTGCTACAGAGCAGGGATTCCTTTCCTGACAGTCACTTGAGCAGAATAAAACTGTAAGCAAGTGCTTAAGATATGTCAACTACTGATTTTGTGTTTCTCAAAGTATGAGAAGAAAGTACTGCTGAGAGGTCTTGGATTATCAAAGCCAAGGGATTTTTTACCTAAAAATTACATGTCAAGGCTAACTTCATTGTCTTGGCTCTCCTCAAATTCAAAAGAGAGATAAAAATCTCTCCCTGGAAATGCTTATCCTACTCAAACTCTTATCTTAGATTGGTATCAATCATTCATTTTCCCCAGACAGCATCTCAATGACTATATTAAACCAGACACCTTAACTTTAGACAGATACAAGTTCATTGAGGCCAGCCCTAAGCTCTGAGGACACACAGTCTGAGGGTAAGTTCCTCCTGGCTCCCAAACACCTGCATGTTCACCCTGCAACCTCAGTGTCCCCCCAGCACAAACAAATCCTCATCTGTAGATTTTAAACTGACAACAATGACATTAATAATTCCTGTGGACTAGACCTAGGCTGCAAAAACAGCTGTATTGGCTTCTTTCTCTTGCTGCTCATCTGGCTAGACTTGGTCTAACACAGAGAAGGGAAACTCTTGCACCCCTTATCAGTGATAAACCAGCCTAAGCAGTAAGGAGGAATGTGCCATTGTGTCCTATGGCCTGAATAAGAGAACAAAATTCCCAGGCTATGACCAAGGGGGACAGGAGCAAGCACAGGAGGCAGTTAGTCACTCTCCCTGGTACCAACCCAGGACTATGTAAATTAACACCAAAAAATCTGCACAGCATTTATTGCTTGAGAAATGCTGACATCTAGCCTCTCCTTTCCCCTTCAGTATTCCCTAGTAAAGAACAAATACCAAATAACAAACTCATTGGAAACACCTTTTTTGTGAGCAGCTGCATGTCCTGAAGGGGAGGGGGTCCAGGAGCCTTGTGAACCAAGATGCCCAGAGTGAGAGGAAGTTTGGATTCATATTAAAGGTTTCGACACTTTGCTCTTTCCTAAACGGAACCATTAAAAGCTGTGATGACCTTAAATTATGCACATCCTCAGTCTGTACCTCAGCAAAGAGATGTGAAGATATGACACTGGAATTATCACATATCTTCTTATCACATCCTGGAATTTACAATGTTCTAGGTGTACAGAACTGGGCCCATAGCACTTTTGTACTATACAGAGTTGTTCCAAATATTAAAGTAACTGATGTACAGCTTCAAGGAAACAATGGGTACAGTTTTCACAAATAACAGCATCACAATTTTCACAGCTTCCTATCCCTTCTGCACCTCTGGTTTGCAATGACCCTAAGAACTTTGTGAGGTCATAATTGTGTATAATTGTATCTTATTCCAGACAGCACTAATATGGGCATATACATAAATAAATTTCACATATCAGTTACTGTAAAATGAAGAAATTACAGTTTAAAAAAAAATAGTTCCCTTCGAATCAAGCAGAACCTTAACTCAGCATTTCATTACTTTTGTATTTAAAAATCACTTATTTTAGCTACTGGATCACAAATTAAGTTGAAACAAGTGCTAAGCTTGCTAAGGACTCCTTTCTTAAAATCTAGAAGGGAGCTACATGGAATCACCATGGCCCAATTAACAAGGATCTCACTCTTCAAGCTTGCAAACAAGAGATAACATTAACATCTGCTATGAAGGCAAACATTTTTAGATGTCTTTATCTTAACCTGCTTGACATTAAGTTAAACTCCTGCCTGGCTCTTGGATGAAAATTATTGTGACTGATGTATGTTTTCATTTGGGGGTAGGGGTTTGAAGACTGTGTCAGTCCATATTTCTCTCTCTGGTATTTAGGCATAATCCACTTCAAAGCTAATAGGAGTTACATACCTGAATTGATGGGAGAATAATTTCCTAAATGTAAAATTGCTGAAGGAAAACCATTATGCTTATGGGAGATAAAGGCTGCATAGGAATGTATGAGACACAGAGAGCACTGTTGGGTCCTTGAAGGGTCTCATCCAACACATGCTTACAGTGGCATGTGTAAGTATCTTCTTGTGGTCTATGCACCAAAATAAACTGACCTCTTGGGCCAACACATATATTTATAACATCTGTCCATACAGGGAAAAACCTTTCTGTGTGTTCATCAGAGAAGCAATCATACAGCTGCAGCAGAAATACAACCCATCAGGTTACAACAGCGCTTTTACTAACTCCTGAGACAGGACTGTCACTGAAGGCAAAAAGCATTGATTTTTAAAACATTTGTATGTCTGAAAAGCTGAACTTTCTGAAGTCCAGAATTGTAGGAAAAAGCAGAAAAAACCCACTGAAATAACTCCGTAAGTGTTTTGTTTTGACAGTGTTCCTCAGGAATTCACCACACTTAGCTGGGAAAATGCTAGCAGTTACATCTATTCAATGTCATGACATATAAAATTGAAACATAATTGCTTCTAAGTGGTTGACAACTGGCAAGCACTTTTTACACAGATAGAGAGAAATTTATACTATCAAATGGAAGATACTGTCAAAAGTTTGATTTTAATATAAATGAAAATGCTACATGAGGACTCAAAAGGATAAGGAAAAAGCTCAGCAATAACACTTTTATAACCACATATTTAAAAAGCTTTGAAGTGAAGAATCATTACATCAAAATCATTTTCCTTGAAAAATAAAAAAATAAATTACAGCATGAATATTAACAAGTTATTAGAATACTGAATGTCAAAGAGTAGCAAAATAACAAGCAGCCAATGAATGGCCTAGTGTAAAGAATGTCTTACCAATCATATGGTTAGCGACATGGATTTGTATCTCTCTCTCATTCTCAAAGGTCATCTGGCACTTGATGCATTGATAGGTCTTTTTCTGTTTAATAACCAAAAAGAGATTAGAGAAAACTGCACTGTAGCATAAGGCAAGTGTGATCATGAATATAGCATGTAATATGCTTCAAATTTCCTCCACTGAGGCTTTTTTTTTGCTCATATATCCCCCAGGCCAGGCTTTTCTGGGACCATAAACACAATCTCTAATTAACAACCTGCTTTAGGAGAAATTTTAATTTCAACTTTAAAAATTTAAAATTACACTACTTGAAAATCTGACTGAATATCTGAGCCACAATGAGATTGTACCTGTCATTTAACCCATTGCAGTGAAATTCCCCTAGAGTGAAATAAAAGACAGAATAGAACTGTTTTCAGAGTAAGATCAACTTTCTCAAAAAATTCCACCTTTCATTAAACTCAAAATGAGTAGGCAGAGCACCTATAGTTACTTGGATAAGTGAAGGAAAAAATTGCATTTTGTAATGGTCTCTAATCAGAAATCTTGAAAAAACTGCATTACCACAAAAAATTGTTTCCTGGTACAATCTGTTTATATTTTCTCCATCTCAAAGTCATACCAGGGAGGCCTAGCTGCAGAAGTCAAAAGACAGTGTGAAGAGGCAATTACATGAACCATTTATCCAAACAGGAAAAATGGGGTTTGCACTCAGATTTACAGTGATGCATGTACTTGTACAACGTGGCAGGATAAAATCCAAGAAACTATTTGCAGAAATTAAAATGCACGTTGATAACTTGGACGTGCAACTCAGGAAAAAAAAAAAACAAAAACAAACAAACAAACAAACAAAACAAAAAAACCAAACCAAACCAAAAAAAAAAAAACAAATTCACAAAGGCTAAGCTTTTGTACACTTGCAAAAACTCTTATTTCCCAAAGCAGAAGTATGGTGCTTTAGTTTGATGTACATGCTTATTTACTGCATGGAAATATGCTATCTAAATTGACATTTTTTGATGTATAATTTAGAAAAATTGGACCTTTTATGCCTACTTGTTTCTGGAGAATAATTCCTACTGCAACAATTGCCACTAGGCACAAGGATGAGGTCTGCATCCCCACAGCCAAAGCTGGTGGCAGCAGAACACACGTGAAATCTCTGCATGCTGGCCACAAGGGATGGATGAGAACCCCAAACCAATAGCCCTGAGAAGCCCAATTCAGTAAACAACACCCTCTTAACTTTTTGAAGAAAAATATTTTTGAGGGTACTTTTTGTGTACTTTTAGATGCACATTACTTTTTCTTCAGCTTCCACCCCATACCCAGATATAGAACCCCATTTTTAGGACAGCAGTAATAAATCAGAAGTTTTGAGTTAAATGGAGGAGTTGCTGTCACCCCCCCTGTGCATGGGATCCAATTTCCTCAAGCACCTGCTGAGGAAAGAACAAATTAGGTGCTACCAAGAGCTTAACTACTTCCCGTGTCATCAATGGCAACAAGGTAGCCTGCTGGAGGTTAATGAACAGGCTGTAACACCCTAATAACAAATGTACCAATACCTATGGAAGTTAGACATATTCCATGAATTCTTCAGCAGTGTGTTTGCTTAGGGAGGGTTTTCTAGGCTAAAACAACAATGGGTGATTAACATGATAATAGGAAGAAGGCTATACTTCATTGGCCGAAAGCTGGCACAGCCAACCATATAAAAGAAAATAGTTTGGATTGGCTAGTTATCCCTAGGCAGCTCAAGAAAGTATCCTCCTGGAGTTCATTTGGAAATCAAGGCTGTTAATGGAAAAGCAGCTGGATTTCTGCAGCATTCTTTCTGGGGAATCTATTCTGGCAGACGAGCGCAGCACACGTACGTACACATGTCCTCTCAAACACACTGGCACACACATGCTGAGAGCTCCTAACTTCAAAAACAAAACAAAACACAAAAAACCTTGAAAGAGCAAAATAAGATTAGGTAGTGACTGATTCATGTGGTCACATGGTCACCTTTTAAACTTGAAACTTTCCTCTTCTTTAAAACTTCAAAGCTGAGTTCTGTGCCTTGTCCAATGCTTATCTCAGCCACAAGGGTTCCCTCAGTAACTAGCTAGAGGACAGTATTTCAGCCTGACTCCATTTCAAACCTTCAAAGTTATATTAGCACAGACAAATGATTCATTTTTAATTGATTTTGGTGCTTCTGAAAGCTACTTACTAACAGATCTGGAGACAGGATGTCTTTGTTTATGCACAGACGCAGCGCTAGCTCCTCCACAGCATTTCACAATCTTATAAAACACTCTGCTTGGCATGAGGAGCCCTCAGCAGATTTCAGACTTCCTCTCTGTGCTATCTTCAGCCTCAGCTGAGACCTGTGCATGCAGACAAGCAGCTCAAGCAAGGTGATGGCTCCTGTGACAGGGCACCCCACTTGACATGAAATGGGGTTAATAAGTGGCCTATACAGGTCTCAAAATAACTATAGCTAGATTAGTGCCCAAGTATATATGCAAGAGGTGGAAGAGCTGATTTGTGGCTCATTAATAACTGCCTTTAAAAGAATGTCACAAAACATCCTTCTGTTATCAGTAAACAGGGAGCACTAGTTTTAATAAAACTATAATTAGATGTGGTACCAAATATGATCTTCTACTACTATTTTTCTGCTTTATGAACATAATTAACGGATCAGTTACCTTTTTTTAAAGTTTTATCTTCACAAGTGGTGACAACAAAGGTGCCCACACTCTGAGGAGCTAACAGAGTCTAGGTGATGGCATCTAGGTGATAAAAGAGACCAGATGAGCAGGCCTTCAGCTGAGAGCTCATTCCCCACAAATGCAAGATATTTAATTCTAGTCTTGGCACACAATTGTAGTAATAACAACAGAGAGTTCTGTTTTCTTTTCTGAAGTATCTATTGTTCCCATGGGTTTTCCAGACTATCCTCCTTTAAATCTGGAAATAGTTTCCTGTTCTACAAAGAAAATATTCCTCCATTCAAGGGGATTTACAAGGGAATAGAAGGGTTGTGGGGAAGAACAAAGAGGAGCTGAGTCCAAGAAAGTGTGCAGGAGAAAAGAAACTGAATAAAGGAATACAATAGGGTTTATTCTTCCAACTTTCTATGCTATCTCCTTTCCTTCTTCACTCAAAATAACCTAGGTGGGCTAAAAATAGTAACACCATTCAAGATAAAAACAAGTCTAAACATTTGCCACTGTCAATGTTAAACAAGCATTTTTCATGATACCTGTGGTAAAAAATAAAGATACATCTGTGTAAGAGAAAGAACAGCTTAAAATGTGACTGTTTGCAGTATGAGAAAATGAAAAATCTCAATACTAAACAATTAGTCATGTTTCTTAAGATATGCACATTCCTCTAGAAGGCATGTGGAAATGAATTAATAAAATGTATTCTAAACTGAAGCTGCTACACACAGAAAGATACTTAGAAAAACAGGAAAGCAGCACTTCTGATGAGATCTTAATGTAATATATAAAAGGCCTTGAACTATACTTCTGTCAGATACTGGAAAAACTGTACCTGTGATGCTCACTTGAAAAAACACTTTCAGTCCAAACAGAATAGCTCACATCAAACTATATCAATGAAACAAAATTGGATATTAGAGAAACCTTTTGCTACTAAGATGTATTTTATTTATTCCTCTTAGTGATGTCTCTTGCAGAAGAGAGACATTGACTTGTCTTAAAACTCCCAAAAACAAATCCTACAAAGAGGATGTTGCCATATCCACACTGCAAAAGCTACGTCTGCTTGGAAATCTGTCTTGTTGATCAACATGAATGGATCCTAGGCAAGCATCCTAGAAACAAGCATGGTCAATTTACAGGTATTTCTTCCTGTATGTTGGCCATACTAAAAATGTGAGGAAGACAGAATACAGCAGGATTTTCAAGGGTTATGTGCTGTCTTTGATTCTTATGGATTAAAAAACCAAGCCTGCCAAACAATTCTGAGTATTTTTCAATGTTCCTCTAGCTGTCTCTTCAGAATAAAACCTCAAATAATTCAATACTAGAAACCAAAACAAAATATAACAAAATGATCATACTTTATTTGTGGTGCTATATACGCTTGCATATATGCACAAACTTAAATACCTACAGAAAAAAGGAATTGTTCATTTTCTCCTCTTCTTTTTTTCTTCACAAATACTCTTTATTCATCAAGGGCTAATATTTATTTTCTCCCTTTCCTTCACTTCAGGGTTAAATCTTCATTTAAGTTTTTTTTCCCTGAAATTCCTTTAGATTTCCACACTCCCCTCTTCTATGAAAAAGTAACTAATGGCTGGTAGAGTGACTTCTGACATAGAAAGAAGTTACAAATTTTATATGTTATTATCATCTTTTCCATTTGCTTGGATTTCATTCTACTTACTCTTATTTACTCTGAAATATATTCCCACTACTTAAAAATCTAATCTACCTGTATGTTCCTTGTGCTTGTACCTTGTCCTAATCTTCAGCTGCTTTTCTATTTAAGAAAGAAAAATAAATAAGGTGTTTAAAAAATGAAATGTCAAAATACTCAAGAGATGTGAGAAGTAGCTCTTCTCTGAACACATGCAGATCACTCTATATATATTATGCACTAGAGATTGTTCCATTAAAGTGGTGTTTTACCTGTGTGCAGCACACTAACAAGATGACAAGAGAATTCATGTTCAACTTGCTTAGCTTTGCTATGAAGTCAATGAAGTTAAGTAAACATTGTTCTTGAATGCAGAGATGTATCACCATTTAAAAGCCAGTATAATTCTTTGAAAAGAATCCCTCTACTAGGCAAACAAAAAGGGCACTCATTACCTTCAGAACCCTGAGTGAAACACCAATAGTTTTCTAGTGAACTGATATTAGATTCAGGTCTTGTATCTATAATGAAGGATAAGATAATGAACTATTCCTAATAACAATATATATATTCCTGGGATGTTTATCTCTGACATTAGCATATGTGCAGGCCACAGACACCAGTAAGGTATCATTTGCCATCATCACAAATGCTGACTTTTCATTATCTTCTATAAAGAAACTCAGAAATTCTCTCAGGTGATGAAATTCAAAGCATTTACCTTATTGAAGAACTTAAAATTTTCCCCTGAGAGAACAAGTATGGAAGCTGTCACAGCAAAGAAAGAGTTAAAGCAAGAAATAAGACAGAAAATGACAATGTGTTCTGCTAGCTGATTGGAAGGGAAAGGTAATTCCATAGGTGCAGCAATATGAATTAGTCCTACCTAATAGAACAGAGGTACTTTTCAAGAATTTAGAAGAAAATAAAGTCCTGAGGAGGAAGAAGGACAATAACCTAGCCAGACCTAGGTATCACACCAAAGGAGGGATATTTCCATTCCTCATTCTTCTGCAAAATTATTTGCATTTTCCTGGAGGCTTAGTCACACCCAAAGGGAACAATATCCAGTGGTTTTACCAAAAGAGAGAAAACAAGAAATGAAATCAGGCTTTCTGTGGGATTGGCTCAGGAGGCTGGATCGGGGCACTGCTCCAGCATGGCCATGCCCCACCCAGCTCAGGCAGACACTGCTGCCCCACATGGAGCAGGGATAACAGATCCTGCCAGGGACATAACCTGCACCAGCTCCCTTTGAACCACCTTAGTCCACGTCCTCAGGACATACTTAGGGCCCTCTCTTCCTAAGCCTCTGGTGTTCTAGTTGAATAGATGGTATTTTCAGGTGCTTTTAATTCAGTAAGATGTGTTTGTGGGTGCTTTAATTAGCAGATTGACATAAACAGGCATCTACGGCTGGAATTATTCATTAGGAGTTGGGTGCCTAATTTCCTTAGATACTTTTGAAAATCTCACCCCATCATGTTTAATTAAAAATGTCAGATGATATCAATACTCAGATGTGTCTGCTGTTGGTCTCCTGAGAAGATTTCCAAAATCCACTTCTCATTCCATCTGTTCCTGACAGAGGAAGGACTGACTTGGCCCATTCTTGAACCAAAACGTCAACAAATAATTTAAAAAGACTATAAACTGCAAATGATATTAATCTCCTGAGTAGTTTTCTGGAACCTTACTTGGATCTGCATGTTCCTGAGTAACTTGTAAGCTAAGAAATGGGAAACCAGGCTATCTGCAATAAGTCAAGGACAGCACACTTTTATGTAATCTGCATTAGACAATGTCCAGACTTGCTAAGAAACTACTTATCCCCTACTGGCCCCTACAGAAGGGCCATGAAGTAGATTCTTTTAAAGTCACTTTTAAAATCATACACACACACACAAACAAACTCACACAAATGCACACAGACCTCCCAGTAAGGTCAAAACATTCACTCTGACAGACACTCCTAGGGACAAGTTCTTTAGCACAGAAGTTTGGTTTAAGTGAGAATTTGGAGGACAGGATGGAATTCACTACATTTTCCCTCACAAGTTCCTATATTCTCCTGTTCATTACTGTTTTCCTGATAAGAAATAGTTTCATTCCTCAAATATGACAGATTTAATTTTTTTGTTGTTTGGGTACTCAGCATCTCCTTTTTTCGTTAAACTATCCCAGTTTTTCCAGATCTGCCAGTTCAGTAGAATCAGAATTCATGGACAAATTCAATTCTCACTGCCCAAGTGTCTCAACTCTCTGTTGACAAATCTAGGACAGCTCTGTGGTAAAAAATCTGATGCACTGCAATGAGGAATCAAGGCACCTGTGAGGCCGAGCAACTTGTGATTGTTCTATGTGAATTACTCTACCCTTCCTCCTGTTTTGCTGAGGTTTTTTTAGTAGCACAAGTGATTTGATAAAGTGACAATTTAAAAAAAAATAAATAATATCAGATCAGTTCTCACATTGAAGGTCTACATTTTATCCCTCTGACACTTTAAAGTTCAGCTGTACTTACTCTGGGAACAGGGGACGTCTGGGTACCTTTCCTTTGGCCACTGGTCTCAGGTGTCAGGTCTCGGTGGTCTACCTGAATGTGGCTCTCTAGGTCTTCAGCACTTTCAAATTTGACACTACACTCCGGACACCTCAGGCTGCCACATGGCCTCTCGTTCACGTCCTGTGGAGTCAAGCTCGAAGACTGTCCATTGGTGCTCCTGGTCATGCATCCAGCACACAGGCCATAGGGAAGGCCGTTCACATCCAACTTTACCAAGTCCTGCTTATTCCGGAACTCCTTCAAGCACAGCGCACACTTGTAGAGTTTTTGCAAGGCCTGGCCGTTAGGTGATGAGGTTGCAGAGTTTCCTGCCAATTTCTGCATATGGAACGTCCCGTGGATTTTCAGCTCCAGGGTAGAGGTGACCGTCTGCATGCAGACAACGCAGCGAAACCCAGTGAGGGAGTTTCTGAGATCTGGATGCATCTGGCAGTGCTCGATGAATTCCTCCTCACTCTGCAGTGGCATTTTGCAGATCCGACATGTCCCTGTATCCAAACTCTTGCTGTGAGTGACTTTGTGCTCCGTCAGGGTCAGGAGCGATGGGAAGCGCTCCCCACAGATGGGGCACATGTAGTGCTTAGCTGGGCCTCGATGGGTCTGCATGTGCTCTCTCAGGCCATTTTCTGAGAAAAAGGTCCTTGAGCAGATATTACACTTGTGGCTACCTTTGATGAACTCTGCTTTCTTCCTAGAACAGTCGTCCTCCCCAGGCCTGATGTTATGATCTCTCAAACGATGGTTCTGCAGGAGGACCTCCATAGTGTAGGCAGCCCCACAAATGTCACAGCCATACATGGGCTCAGAAGCATCCACATCATCCTCGCTGGCTTCATGACTGTTAGAAGTATCCGGATTCTTCATTAACATGTTCTGGATATCTGCCCCTTCTGTCTTCTTACTTGTTGGGGTCATGCCATTAGCTGTACCATTCTCAGCGCTAGCATCAAAAACACAATGTTTTTCCCGCAAGTGCTTTTCAAGCAAGATGATGGCATGAAAAGCTTTGCTACAAAACTTGCAGTTGTATTTTTTGCTGTGGGTTGTGATGTGGCACTGCAGTTCTACCTCTGTGCTGAAGGTTTCCCCACAGAAGATACATTTGTGAGACTTTGATGGATTACCCAAGTGACTATGCTTCACATGGATCTGGAGATCTACCTCCTTCCTAAAATCCCAGTTACAGGCTGTGCAACGATACATCTTCTTTTCATTGCTATGCTTGACTGCCAGATGCACTTGGATAGATACCTTGGAATCAAAAACTTCTTGGCAAAGGGTGCAGTGATACAACACAAAAGTATGCATGTCCAACAAATGCTTCTGCAAATCATCCACTGAAGAAAACTGTTTGTCACAGCTCTCACATACATAATGAGTGGAAGTTGTCATGTAATGTACAGTGAGATGTTGCAGAAGAGACTCCTGGGAATCAAAGTCTTCTTTACACTGAGGGCAAGACTGTTTCCTCAACAGCAACTCCAAATGCAACTTTAAATGAGTCTGAAAACTTTCAAAATTTGAGAACTTTAGATCACACTGATTACATGGGTATTCACCATTAGACACTGAGTTTACGCTTGCAGAAAGCCGCTGCCTTTTAGGGGAAGAGACTTCAACATCAGAAGAAACTGGACTCTGCTCTGCTTTTGACTTCTTATTGTGTGCCAGAGGAATGTTCTTGTGGTTTTCTTTAATATGCTTTGTAAGCTTCAGGATGGAGCCAAAAATGGGGGAGTTTGTGCAATAAGGGCATGAATAAACTTCCATAAAAGACTGTGTTGGCTGAATGACAGGGGAATCCAATTTTGAATTTCCTACATTGCAGTGAGTCTGCTGGATGTGCTCAGTCAAGGTAGCCTCAGTCAGAAAGCCCATGGAGCACTGGTTACAGAAGAAAGCATTGTTGCCATCTTGAGGGGTAGCGTTTGGGCCGCAGTGAGTAATGCGGATGTGTTCCTGCAAGCTATTGATATCTGCAAACATCTCCGGGCAGTAATTACAATGAAAGGCAGAAATGTTGCTAAACTGCATCATGGGATAGGCATGGTTTTTGTGCACTTTTCTCACATGTTCATTCAAGTTGTACAGTGTAGGCATGGAATCAAGGCAGATCTGGCACGTGTGGCTTTGCTGAGGTTTGTCTGCATGAATGGTCTTCAGATGGATCTCCAGAACAGCAAGGCTGTTGAAGTCACGCTTCGAACAGTAGGGGCAGCTGTAAGTAACTTTAGACCAGTTTTGGCCTTCCTCTCTGTCAACAGACCTAGTTTTCTTTTGTCCTCTCAAAGGCTTTAAGGTCGAATCTGGAGTGGAACCTCTTTCCACTGACGCACTGGAGTCGGGCGTTGCGCTGCTCATGGATGCCACACTCCCCAGGACTGGGTCAGGGCTGATGCTGTGGTTGCTGGAGTCAGGTTGTCTGTGGCTGTCCAAGTGGCAATAGACTTCCTCCACTGAAGAAAACTGCTCTGGGCACATAGGGCACTTGTGTTTTTTGTTGGCATGGGCTTGATGAATGTGTGAGAGCAGCGAGTTTTCGTCTACAAATACTTCAGGGCAATGAATACACTGCAAATCTGCCTTCTCGGAAAGCTGTGGGTGGCGTGTCATTACGTGCTTCTCCAAATCTTCAGTCTGACTGAATGTCTCTTCACAGTAATCACACATAAAATCATCCTTCTTCACCTCTTTCTCAGTCTTTGCCATATGTTCCTTGTTCTTTTTATGAGCTTGCATGTGACTCTGCAATGAGCTGGTAGATGAAAACCCACGTTTACACACAGTACACTTGAATGGTTTGCTGGAGCTGTGGGTTTTCAGGTGGATTTTGAGGTGGTCGCTGCGGGAGAATGCAGCCTCGCATTCGTGGCAATGGTACTTTTTATCCCCTGTGTGAAGCTTTATGTGGCGATCCCTACTCCTCTTGTGCTTAAAAAGCCGGCTACAGTAGGTGCATTTGAAAGGTAGTTTGTCACTGTGGATCTGCTCGTGCCTTTTAAGGTAGCTCAGGCGAATGAAGGACTTATCACAAAACTGACAGGGATACGGCAGGCCAGTCCCCCCTTCCTCCTCCCCGATGCCGAGATCACACCCATCTCCTATCATCTGAGTGGGTGATGCAACATCTTTGCTGGAGGGAGATGAAGCCACCCAGGAGAGTTGTGGGTCGTCATCACCATCTGTAATGGGAAAGCAGAAAGGAGATTAAAAACAATTCCCAGTGCATCTGTGAAATAAGGACAAAGCTCTCAACAACACTATGGGCTTCTGCTACTACAGCATTAAAAAAAAATCAACAACTAAAAAAAAAAAACAACAAACCCTCTTGAATTTGAAAGGAGGTTTGAGAAAGAAAAATAAAAATATATTTGTAAACATAATTCACAAATATGCCAACATATAGTGTTAATAAAAAGCATTTTTCTTTAGCAGGTTTAACACCTGCTCGCTGTACTGTAAAGCAATAAACAATGAATAAAGAAAGCGAAACACAATGTGCAATGAAGCAATACAAACATTTCAGAAAGCTACAGTGTTAAGTGATCACCTGTGAATTTGTGGGTCTGTTAAATGCTACATCAAGATGATTTTAAGTAATGTCTCCATTAAAGAAATCCTTCAGTTCTGTCTCAAAACTGTAACAGAATGAAAGGCTGCTCAAAGGCAGAGTTGAACATCTAGGTGGATTAAAAGCATCAGATTTGGGAGAGCTCAGGAAAATCAGAGAAGAGATCTGCACCATTACCATGTTTCCTTGTATAAAAGGTAATGTTGCCCTCTTGGTATAAAATCAAACAAATTTTTTAAAGCCCAGGAAAATCACCACGGGAGATCTCAAGACATCACTAAATAATCAAGTTCAGGATAAACCACAAATGGCCCAGCCTCTGTTTTAATAACTATTTCCTTTGCTCAATATGAAGCTTTGAAAAATATTTTATAATTCCATATCACCACAAAGAAACACAGCACCAACTCCAGCAACCCCATAGTCATTTTAGGAAAAATACATAAAATGTTGTCAGCTTTCATTAACAGTATTGTTAACAAGAAACAGAAGAGAGTGAGTTCAAATATCCAAATTCTAACAAAGGCAGAGATGTTGAGCAAAACATAAATGCCACTAGTCTGATATCAAACTAAACCACAGAACGAAGCAAAAATAAAGTTCACGTAAAGGATGGAAGGCGCTGACCACACAAACATTTGGAGATTCCAAAAAGGAGCCAGTTCTCGAGATACACCATCCTTATAAAACATTTCATGTTCCTACTTCAGTTTTTACTAAAACAAACCAATAAAAAAATCCCCAACTGTGTGTGTAGGCTGCCACACGCGCACTCCTCGTGCCTGCCAACTACAGAGTCACCAGGCAGAGAAGGCACAAGTACGGTGAGGAGCTCTCAAAGAAGGGCTCGGTAATGAGGGTAACACCACCGCACCAGGCAGCTCCTGCGGCACCGTCTGCTCTGGCAAACACTGCTTTTCATCCCAGGTAAAGAAAGAGAGCAGTGGCCTTGGAAAAAACTACACCAAATAAGCACACCCCAAACAACTTTTCCCACGCAATGGGGGTGTCTAATTTACAGGTCAGGGGTCCGCTCTCTGCACCCCATGCTCCCTGGAGAGCTCTGCTTCCCCATTTAACTAAAACTTCTGCTCCAGAGCAATGCTGGATACCGAGAACCTGCCTCTTGCTGCTCCGAAATGCACCTCGACTCTCAGCAAGCATCCGTGCTTCTAAGATGCTCAAGGTCTTTGCACTCAACTAGCTATTCCAAATCTGGTGGACCCCAAGCCTAAAGCACTGACAACAAGCTCCTGATTTTTATGTAAACTTTTCTCAGGCTTCACTCCCCCGATCATGAACGGCTCTCTCTCTGCAGCTGCAACAAAGCCTCATGTTCCCAATTTAAGCCACCTCCGCCGCCCACCCCGCTGCCAGCACAGCTTTGCGGAGCCCCCCAGGGAGCCCCCAGCCCCCGCCATCCCCCAGCTTTGCCGCCAGCCGTATCCGGGGCTCTGTCCCCATGGACCTGCGGCCACGGGCCGTCGGAGGGAAGAGGCAGCCGGCTGCCAGCGCCCGGATTAGGGGCCCCGGGGAGGTGCCGGTAGCTCAGGGCTGCCTAATTCCCTCCTCTCACCAGCTGGGCTCCTCCAGGGGCAAGGAGACAAAGGGGAGCACGAGGGGGATGCTGGGCCTGAACTAGGGCAGCACATGTTGCGTTTGCTGCCGCTGCTGCTGTCTATGGAGAGGGGGAGAGAGGAGAAAAACAAGAGAAAAAAGCACCCCACCATTTGCTAGTTACCGCTCGGGCTTACTGGCTGTAATTCTAATAATTTTATATGTCTGTTTACAGCGCGTTTGTGAAAATACGTGCACTGTAAACATCTCCCCCTCGCAGTCAGGCTGCTCGTGCCTTGTGCGGAGCAGCGCACACTGAGGAAGGGCTGAGCCGAGCTCTCCCAACGCCTCCACCGAATAAAGCTCCATTGTTCAGCTCAGAAACCTGAGCTGCCATGGGCCAAATCCAGTGCTAACACAGACTGGGCCAACTGCTTTAACTTCCTTACATCCATATGCACTTATGCCAACCATTACATTGGTCCACCACACAAACTGAACAAATCTCTAGAAAGTCTCTTTTTCCTCTGAAATGAACAGATCTACCTCAAAACACAGCTGAACATTCAAACAGAGCCAGTTCCCCTCCAGCTGCTGCTCTTCAAACATATTGGGCTATTCAGAAAACAAAATCAAAGAAACTTGGTATCAGTATTACTTTGTGAGTGAAGCACAAAGACTTTGCTAATACAATTTGGATTCAAAAAAATTAACATTTCTCAGGTTGGAAAGCTGGATTTGTCATAAAATGGAAGTGTTTACATAGAACGCAAAGATCATCTCCTTTTGTTAGCTTCAGTTGGGCTTTTTACCAATTTCCATGTTTAATTTCTAGATTCTTTTTATTCCAATGTTTTCTCATACTTTTGCAGTTTTATAAGAATTTTAGAAGAAATTTTAAGCACCAGAAACAACCTACCTGGATTTCTTACAAACAAGATACTAAATTGCTGAACACCTAAACTGACGAAATTAGAGAAAACTCATTATCATTAATCTCTTTATGGAATGAATAATAGCCCTGTTAATTTTAACTTGCCATACTAAATTGAAGAAAAGACCTATAATGAACTGAGGAGAAAATTCTAAGGTATTTTACCACAGTAATATTTTAGTGGTAAGATATATTTTAGATGTGGTATGACATGTCTGGCAAAGATGGTTAGAATAATAATTCTACATTAATGCAGTCAAAGGAATGTAGCAGAATGAGAAAAAATCACTTTCAAAAAGGAGATTAAAGTCATTAAAATGGCTAATCCTGCAAAGTGGGACTGTTCTAAAATAGAGAATCACATGGCTGTGCAAGGCTTTTGTCATTTGCGCATAAGAGAATCAAACAAGTATTAAAAGGGTAAGAAAATTCAATAAAAAGTTTAATTAGGAAAAAAAGAGTATTAAGAAAGTTTCAGGATGTCAGTAGTCCTCAGCATATATGTGCAGGTCATGAAGCTTAAAGGGCCATTCTTGATAATCAATCTCAAAGTGGTACAGTAATTTAGCAACCTAATGTTCAGCACGTTTACAGGACTGCAAGCATTTATCATCATCAGTGAGGAGCTAATTCCAGCCTCAATGCATTCAAATAAATGTATTTTTCCTTCTAAGAAGAACAATTTGGCCAAAATATAGTATAAATCATACTTCATTCTCTATTTATCTTCTAGATAACACAAGCCAAGTTCAGAGACATATTCATGAAGCTAAAACAATAAAATGAAGTCTTAAAAAGATGTGATCTCTCTTAGAAGGGAGACAAACGGCACATCACAGATTGCCAGGAGTAAGCAGCACTGCCACCTCAGCATACACTGCTGACATTGATATATTTATTATTCCAGAGTTATTTTGCTAATAGAAATATAATCAACCAGACACAATTTCACAGTCCCTGCAAACACCTTCCCATCTCCCTGCCCACAGGTGGCTGGGAACAGTTCACTCTTGCTGAACTTTGGGCAGAGCTTCATTTTCTTGCTCAGCTGCCCAGTCACCCAGTCCCAAGGGCCACATTCCTGGGCAGGAGCTGCACAAACCCAGGCTACCCCCAGCTGGTTGCTTTTCCTCTTAAGAACAAAACACATGCACAGAGCACATTCACTGGCCTGGACCTGAAGTTCATCCTTGCCTAAACCTCTTGTTCACCAACAGAGTACCATCAGGTCCCTCTCCACTGAAAAACCTCCCTGCTCTGTCTCCCTTCCGTGTGGGGAGTTCAGGTCGCTCTTCCACAGGGCCTCTGGGCATCCCTCCACACCATGAGCATGCTGCAATGTGGGCTGTGCAGTACAGCAGGCCAGTTCATCCCAGTGCCACCAGCACAGATTGAGCACCATGGGGCTCAGGTGAGCCTGCACAACCAGCCCCAGGCATCAGAAAAAAACAGGGTCTGGCCAAAGAGACATCTTTAAGACTCTCCTCCTGAGCCCAGAAGGCATTTCCATACGGGACAATAAACCAAGGAGGTCACATTTAGAATGTGATCTTATTCTATCAGGTTTATTCCTCTAGCACAGAGCTAGTACATAAGAGAAATACTTAAATTAACAAATACAAAACCCCAGAATTGACTGTTGAAGGAACGATTGCTGTTTAAGCTCAGACTTCTGGCTCTCTCTGCATCCCTCTGTGATATACAAGTTAAAGATGGTCAAAGCAGTGAAAATGCTTTACGCTGTTGAAAGTTGATGGAATTTTAGCACCCAAAAAAGTAACTTGCTTTTGAAAACAAGCTTGGCATTGTAAGACACGCTTCTGAACTGTGCTTCAGTTCCTCATCTCCATAATAGCAAAAAGCCATCTGCTTCTCAAGGGCAAATTGTAGGGCTTACTTCTGTATAGCTGTGAAAACCCCGAGACATCCTCAGATGGAAAGTCCAATAGAAATGCTATCAATTTCAATAATTATTATTATTGCAGATGCTTAACTATGAGAATAAAACACAGAGATTGAGGACTGACAAATCCTCAGTACTGGTTACAGCAAATTTTGCATTGCTGCACTATGTATTAAAGCCAGGGATAGATCATTACAATGGATTATAGTAAGAACCTCACATAGCATACGCTGCTCATTTACACTGCAGTGCTGGCGTGAAATAATGCAAATCAAGTTTACACAGCAAATGTTTTAAGCTCAACATTTTCAGTGCACTGTGACAGCTTTTTGCTTAATTTTTTGTTGGAGTGTTTAGTCTCATTTTCCTGCACATTGCCCTCACAGTTATAACAAATAATTAGAAGTACCATTAATATTCCAAACTCAATTTTTTAAATGTATTTATCAGCTTCAATGAATGTTTCTTTTTTATTGCATCACAGAATGTCATTGTGGATTGTGACCCACCAGCCCTTGTGGCAAGGAAAGTCTTGTATACTGACTCTGCATCTACCTCTGAATGGCACTGTCATTGCTGGGCTGCTACTGCACACTCAAGCACACTTCACTAGATGAGAGCAGAAGGATTTCTGCAAATTACTTATAATTATTCCTCAAAAAATATCATGCAACTGTCCCCCAGAACTGCTTAAGCCACCCCTAGGGCAGGGAGGAGGGCCTGGGAAATTCACATTGCTCTGAAGAACGCTACACAAAGCTTCACACTTCAGTGACATCAGCTTCTTCACCAAACAGGTCAGGGTTCTGTATTTTAACACACTATGCTATTATATACATACATACATACAGATATATATATATACACATACACACACATATATGTATATATATATAAAATGTTCAAAGCAAACATGAGATTGGATAAAAGTCTAAGAGGTGCTAATGTAAGTGGCAGCACAGGCAGTGCTTTCATTATTATCTGTGACTTGAGAAAAATTCAGTTATACCTAATCCCATGCTTATGAGGTAAGCATTTTTGTTGGACTAAATTACCAAAGGTTAGTGACTCTTCTCCCAGTTTCTCAGCTTTGCCCTGCAATTCATTTTATAGTGATTTTTTAAAGAAAGCAAGGAAGATGTCTGGCTCAATGGAAAGTATATATAATCTGATTTTTCTTCTCATGCAGAGAGTAACTTTGTATTTAGAATACAAAATCACCACAAGATGTAGTGCAGAATTTCAAACACTAAACTTGCTGGGATGTCTGCCACAGATAAACTGTTACATATAGACAGTTTAAACCTTGCTGTCTTTGTTTAAACCTTTCTGTAGTGATCAAAGACACATCTAATTAGTCTTTTTTATACTGCAACTTAAAAGTACTCACAAAGATGTCTATTGAAGCTTAGCTGATATACAGAAACTTGTTGAGGCAGAGTGATGCATGCCCTGAGCCCTTGTTTCCCATTAGAAGAGCTATCAGGGCTCAGTAATGACCATCAACAGGGCGATCCATAATTCTTAGCAGATGATAAAATAAGTTATTTTTAACATTGTTTTTCCTTATGTCAAACAGTCTGTATTTTGCTGGTAACAAAAAATTAACATATCATTAAATAAGTTATTTCACACTTCAATAAATGGCATAATAGGGCTGGAGGAGAAAGTTTTATGTTAGATCTAGGAACAAACTAAATGCTTTCAGAGTTGAATCACTGTTTTTCTTTACTCCCTTTGGAAAAGCAGCAGATACTATATTCTGCTGTGCATCATGGACTTGGGACTGAAAACAGCTGCACTCTAATTACATGTAAAGTGTACCAAAACATTCCTTTTATCACAGACTGTAAATCTGTTAGCATCTGTCTCTCCTTTGTTTCTTCCACAAGATACAAGCTTGTTTCTACATTTTTCTCACCTGTAGCGGTAATTAAAATTCATTATAAATGAAAGGAGTGAACACTAAAACAAGTTCCTCTGTGTACAGTTCTAAACTCAAATTAGAAACAGCTGTTTGCTAATTCATGCAGTGATGTTTTGTCGTGCTCTGTGAATCAATAATAACTCACCCTATTCCTACCAAAATGTTAGGATTATATATATATTTTGCTTAGCAATTTGCTTCTCAGAAATATTCAAATGCACATTCAGTCTTTTTCAAATGAGATTAGAAGACGATACCTACAAAATCATCAATGAAATGACAGGAAGATCTTAATAGCTTGCTGCTTCTGCTTACCCTGCTACCTAGAGGGCCCTGTGCCATTCTTGCCTGCTTTGATGCCTACAGAGCATTTAGCAAAAAGGCATATTGTAAGGCAGATGTAAAAGAACAAAACTGTGTATGGAGTCACGCAAATGCATCACGGATGCAACAGTCACATTGAGAGAAAATTATAGATTTAGAGTTTCAGCTATGACATCTACAGCTTTCAAACATTAGGAATGACAAAGCCCTCAGGAAAAAAATCCTAGTAGAATAATTATTACTTATAATAATTAGTTATAAAATTATTTATAATAAATGGTAATACTTACGCTAATTGTTAGTAATATTTCTACATATTATGTTAGTCAGAACACAAACTTTATATGACCCCATTGGCCTTACACAATTATATTCTGCACTTCTTGCTACTTGATGTCAACATTTATCATGATTTCAACACTTGATTATGCAAAACAAAGAGACAACACACAGCAGTTAAGAGCTGTGTCTGCTTTCTTTTTTATCTAAGCACAGGGATGCAAGCAGAGTGGATGCAGTGATCTGAGCAGCCCCCACGGCAGCTTTGCAGAGCCTGCTCTCCTCACAGCATGAGTGGGGCCAGCCCTGGGCCCCACACCGCCCCTTGGCAGAGGCAAAGATGCTGCCCAGAGCAGGGCAAGAACACCAGCCTCTGTGCAGGTCTCTGCAATACTTGCATTACTTCATGCATTTTCTCATCTCTAGATAGAGATGTTTTCCCTTCCTTGTGTTTTGCCGCCATTAGCAGGAAGGGTGTTCCCATACAGCACACACCTGAGACCGAGACTGAGCTGCTCGTGGAAATGTGGCCAGCGGGACAGCCTTTCTGGTGGGATGAAATGCATGAGATCAATTTCCCAGATTTACGATTTCCTCTCTCCCATTTGATCAGGCAGCTCTCAAATACAGCAGGCACCTGTTCTCAGGCTGTTTAGCTGAGTACCCTCAGGCACGTGCGGTCACACAGACTCAGCTCATGCTCTTTCCCTCAGTTCATAACGATAGCACCAGAAACACAGACTAGCTGCTGTTTGGAGAAACTCACTGAATGCAGAGGCTGAAAGTAGAGACAGACTTTTCTCCATGAATGGACCAGATCGGTGTGATTTAATTTAATGCTTTATTGTGCTCATTTTCATGTTTTTGCACTGTACTTTCAAGTGAAATCGTCAACAACAATCCATTTAGCTCATTCATAAAACTCATTTAAGAGTCATATCTTGCACAGTGAGCAGTGAGTCCTGGAAGTCAGCACTGACAAGGACAAGCAGCACTTTCTTTCCCATAGGATATTCAGCTTGTGCAGAATTAAGTCAGAGCTCATTTTGATGGTGGGGGCAGCAATCTGGAGAAGCAAGTGCCTTTAAAACTGGGGCAGTGGCAAACTAGGACGAAGACAGCTTTGCCAAGAGTTCTCTGATAATCTGCTGTTGCTGCTAAGACAAATGGCTATCTGCTTCTCTGCTGGTAGAGAATATTAAGAGTGGCCTTTCCATTTCTGCAGAGCTGTTTCCACTCTTCCGTCATGTACCAGCTGTGAGCCAAAAGAACCACTAGAAGTGAGAAAATGGACCAGACACCAAAAATGCTCTGTGCCTGCTGGCTGGGGTCACCAGAAGTGACTGCATTGCTAGGATGGCTTTCTATAATGTGATCTTCAACTGATATTATGTGGTGACCTGACCTGCAAGAAAATGGGTTTGCAGTCCCTGTCTCTAACAGATGATAAATACTTTCCAGAGAACAGAATTCCACTTCTAAATGAGTATTTTCTATCACAGCTCAGTAGAAGACAATTGCCATGTTTCAAACCTGAGAAAAACCTCATGTTTCAAACCTCTGCCTTGCACAGAACTTTACTGCCAAGCTTTCCGGCCTGACGAACTTAAAGCTGGTCATATTATTAGAGCAACTTGCAGGGGAAAATAAAACCAGCTTGTTAAGTTAAAAAGAAGGAGGCTGTTCCAGACTCTCATTTTGATCTAGGTGGGAAAACTGTGATGCACTTACAATCTCAATGGGTTGATGTTCATGATGAATAGACTTAAAGCTGAAAAACACATGTTGGCTGAAATTACTTGGCAATAAACAAACAGTAAAAACCAACAACATCCAGATTTTATACTGCCTTCAAAGAAGAAGGGAAGAAAAGTAAATTACATGTGACAAACAGTATCAAGTAACCTGTTTTATAGCTATGCACACAGATTATTGTTCTGACTTCCAAATGTGTTGTGTACTCACAGCAATCTCATTGAATTCAATAGGAACAGTACTCAACACTCCTCAAAATTCAAGTGACATAAATATGAGATATAGCCAGTTCTACTAGAGATATTTTCAGAAAGGTGCATGTATTCCTTGTCCATTTAGTGAATTCAGAATTAAGATTTCATGCAAACACCATGAATGGAAATGAAGCTGCACTTGCAAACATCACAACTTCCACGTCTAGTGAATGTAGCCCCTCAAGGCCTCCATCTGCCTGGTTTTGGAGAGGCTTTTGTGACCTCAGTGGGTATCCCTGGAGCTGAAGAAGCTGCCAGCTCCATCTGACCCAAGACTGGAAATGGGGTTTGCTCCAGCTGAGTAAATCTCCAATTCCTTGGGGATGGTGTGCGTTAGGGCAAAGTACAATTAGTTAAGACTTCGAGTTTGTAGTGAACAAATTTTAAGAAATTATTTCATTTAAGTTAAAAAAGAGCACCCACAAATGTAGCAGCACACTGGTGAATATGAAGCACATTCCTGATTATCATAAACATTGGTCATGAATCTGCACCATGTTTGTAACTGGCCTGAAGGGAACTGCATGAAACAGAGGTGGGAAGGAAGTTCTTTACTTATCAAAACCTGACAGAAATAACTGAAAGGTTTAAAAAGAAAATAACTATAGGTTTTTTACTATGCAAGATGAAAGTCAAACAGCATGGCTTGCCTAGGAGAGACATATATTCTGCGCTGTATGGCAATGCTACTTCTTTTTTTCTAACAGTACCCACCATTTTAAACAAGAAGAGACTTTTAAAATGAGCAAGCAAACAGACGCATTTGCCACCCGGTAAGATTGCTCCTGGTACACCAGTATTTCCCTACAACAAACGTGCTGCATGAGAGTCCTTTCAAGTTTAACCGGCAGTGACCCGGCATCTGTGATCTGAGTACTTGCACTGCACCACACAACAAAACCATCCGCTGAAAGCTGCTCTCTTCTTCCAACACATCTTTGCCCTTTTGACAGAAGGGCCGATGACAAATCGTGCGACTGCGCTCTCAGGCCTTCAAAAGTAAAGCTGTGGCAACAGCCAAGGTCTCTTTTCCATTGGTGCAGCTCAAGGAGAGATCCCATGGCCAACACTGCCAAGGCCCCGTTCAGGCTGCAGGGGATGAGCCCCATGGTGCCCACTGCAAGCACCTCAGTGTCACGGAGCACTGGGTATCCCTCTCCTGTGGGTACCCAGCAGTGAGAGCAGCCCAGGCTGTGCCCCATCTCCTACACCACAGGTTTGCAAGAGACTTTTTCAGCATCTCTAAATTCTTTAGAGGCTTCTCAGGTTGTCAGTCAGCAGCGACCACGCTCCGGAGAAAGCCTCCCGTAGGGAGGATGCTCATCAGTGCAGGCAGGCAGGAGGGGGGAGCGCAGCTGGGGAGCCAGAGCGAATCCAAGCAGGAGCTGACAGCCCCTCCAGCCCTGCTGCCCTCCTGCCAGGAGCCAGGCAGAGCCTGGCAGGAACCTCCCCTCCATCCACGCTGCACTTCCAGCCCCAGCTGCGAGCACCACACTGCCCACAGACCAGAACAGGGGGCACTTCCCTCAAAGGCCCCTGTGGCACAGACACCTTCCTCCTGAATTGTTTTACAGTCTTAGGTGCTCATTTTCTCTAAACTAGCAATGCAGGTTTTCTTCTGACCACACGTGTGGTTGGTTTGTTGCCTCCCACAAAATGCGATTGTACAATTTATTCTAGTTAGTAACTGTCTCTGTGCCTTGGCCACAGATACATGAGAGTGAATTTATAACAAGGAAAGGTGCAGGGCACCATTATTTGTTTAAATGGGATTAAAATTAGGGTTGAAGTGTACACTGAATCATCTCAATTTATCCCTGAAGACAAGGAGGGACAGCAAATGCCTTGGCACTTGCAAACAAATATCTGTTTCCCCACTGACTCACTAACAGCACTCCTTCCATTTGAGAGCAGTCTCACACAGACATTGGCACTGATATCAGAGAATTAAATGAAATAAAGGGAAAAGCTATAGTCAATAGCTTTCTCTCTAACTTTACCCACACCATGAGGACCAGTTATACTTACAAAAAAGTATCTGGGAAAGTTAATAGACCAAACAACTCAGTAAAGGAATGAGGAGGCCAGGGGGAGAGACAGATTGAATTTATCCTACAAAAGTTCATCTTGACACTACAGGTACAGCAAGGCTTTTTAAATAAAGGT
Organism: Muscicapa striata striata; assembly: GCA_030060385.1. NCBI lineage: Eukaryota > Metazoa > Chordata > Aves > Passeriformes > Muscicapidae > Muscicapa > Muscicapa striata. The sequence goes on along the minus strand of JAREIS010000057.1, from coordinate 4,696,263 downwards.
ACAGGCCTTCTACAGATGTTTAGGGTAGGGGAACATTTTCTGCACAGGAAAAATAGTCAAAAATAATAAACAGAAAAGGCAAAAGACTATTTAAAAAAAAAAAAAAAAAAAAACAGGAACAATCTCTCTGGAAAATCAGGCATCAGAGGTTTAAAAGACATAATTGTACCTCCAAAACCAGATGTGCTCAAAAAACCATCTCCAGTCAATTAATGGCTGAAAACACACACACCCCCACCATCAAAATCAAAAACTATTGTTTTCATAAACAACACAAAGAGTTTTAAAACTCAGACCAGATTCATTTGCAAAAAGCCTACTGTCCTAAATATATCTAAAGAATGAAAACCCCTCACCACCTCCCTGGAATCTGGTTTTACTCTTCCCCAACCCACAGCCAAAGCTCCCTACCAAGACAGGTGCACAGACTGGGCAACTCTGGCATCTCCCATAGGAGAGTGAGAGAACAAGTCCCTCCAGACACAATTAACAGATTATTTACATGTTCTGTCAAGGCTTTTCTAATATTTATTTTCTGGTCAATAAGGCAAAAATTTTCAGGACAGAAGAGTTTTTGGACCACAAATAAATTGTGCTGCTCTCTAAAATAAGATCTTTAGTCCATCTCACCCTTTTCAAAACAAACAAAATTGGACAAATGAATGAAAAGTTAGTAACCGCTTCCTCACACCTTGAGCCAGAGTTAGCTGTGAAACTGAATCCCACTTCCTCCATCTCATAGCATGTGAAAGTATGAGTACCAAGAGCTGTGAGTACTAGCCTTGAGTCCCCATCTGTCCCAAACTATCTATCTGCATTTAGAGGCTGGGGCCCTGCATTTCCGGGAGCTGATTTTAAAGACACATAAGACCTTTTTTGTTTGGCTGGTTTTGGGTAACAATTTTCCCATTATTTAGGACTGTCATTCCTTGCATCTTTGGATTTTCTGTGAACATAACCACAGTCCATGACCTGCTAGCTACCTGACATCAGGAAGGCTGCAACATCATGTCTACTCTGAAGTCACTGTACACAGACCTAAGAGGGACTCCATTTAAATTCAGTTCTTTGGCTGGAACTGAGATACTGGATTTGATCTGATTTTTTTCTTACTGTGTTGCTTTGTATCAAAACACCCATTTTCCAGTGGGTGGTGCCTAACAAAACAGAACCAGAGGTGTGAGCACAAAGGAAACAGCCATTATAAATGCACAGAAACACACCATGTCAACACATACCAGCTGCCCAATATGCACAAAAGCTTTAAAAAAAGGACAACTGAGTTATTATTTTAGTTTCACTGTATTTTCCATTTTAAAACATTTTACTATCTATCCAGTGTCGTTAGAGAAGATTCCATTGCTGGAACTCAAACAGGAATCTGCTCAAACAGCTGGAACTGGAAATCAAACACCACCTAACCATCCTACACAAATTCATCAGAATTTCTGTGCAAAGTGTTATCAGGTAACAATATTTACCATGTACAGTAATTATGAAAAACTCTGAGATTGTGTAATTATGTATTTTAATTACATGATCTGATTAGGTTTTTTAATCACTTCATAAAAAGAAAGGAAATTCACTGAGGTTGTCAGAAAGTTAATAAAAATAAGGTAATTCACTGCAAAGGCTCACCATGGTGCCTTTCTAACTACTTCCTTGCTACACCCCACTGTGCCTAGGTATTGGAGGTCAACTATAAGTATTAATTTCCTTACTTTTATTAACTTTGATGACAACATTTGTGCTATTTTGGCATTGGTTTGTTTCATCAGGAAACACTTTTCATTTAGCTGGATGATATTTTAAGACATATGGACTCCTCAAAACTAAGAAGCTGGGTGACCTGATACCCATCGAACGACTGAGCCTTGCCCTGCTCTGTCCTTGGCCCCCTTAGAGGGACACTCAGGGAAGCCACTGCAGGGTGGCCACAGTCACACTGAGCTCTGTGAGCCTCACCACCAGCCTGCAAGTTTAGCAGGGTCCCACAATACATCAGCAAAGCAGCCTGGTCACATCAGGGCCACCACGGCACACGGCAGCTACACAGAGAACTCAGCAGCAGTGAGGGCTGCAACTGCTGCAGGAGCCAGAGGCCAGGCCAGCAGCACCTGCCCTGGGCAGCAGGAACCACCCAGGAATGAGCTGTGAAACACAGGCACCCAGGAACCCAGCTATGGAACCCAGCTATGGAACACAGGCACCCAGGAACCCAGCTATGGAACCCAGCTATGGAACACAGGCACCCAGGAACCCAGCTATGGAACCTAGCTATGGAACACAGGCACCCAGGAACCCAGCTATGGAACACAGGCACCCAGGAACCCAGCTATGGAACCCAGCTATGGAACACAGGCACCCAGGAACCCAGCTATGGAACACAGGCACCCAGGAACCCAGCTATGGAACCCAGCTATGGAACACAGGCACCCAGGAACCCAGCTATGGAACACAGGCACCCAGGAACCCAGCTATGGAACCCAGCTATGGAACACAGGCACCCAGGAAGCCAGCTATGGAACCCAGCTATGGAACACAGGCACCCAGGAACCCAGCTATGGAACACAAGCAGCCCCTCAGAACTCATCCTGCTGGCTGCTCTCAGTGCAAAGTGGGGCATGTGGAGACAGAGGTGAGTCACCTTCTTCCTCTCCTGAGGCAGGACACAGCACATCTGGTTCACCTCTGCAAAACATTTTTTCTGAGTTTTGGATGCAGCTCTGCTCTAAGGAAACATTTTGTTTATATCCAAACTGGGATTCTATAATGTAATACTTGGCTATTGGATTCAGCAGCTCTGTTTTCCTCATTTTTGGTTTGTCCTCTCCTCCCGCCAGCCCTTCTTTATTTTTCTCCTTTCTCTTTTTACCTTTCCACCCCCTCTCCTGTGATTCTCTGGGGAGAACAAATCACTTTGGGAGGTTTAATGGACTGACAAGAGCAGAAATTTAATCGGGGTGTGCAAACACGGGCCAGGCACATCAGAAGCAAGCACAGTGCAATCCATTTGGGCTGCCCCACCTGTGACCCCAGCTGGGCCAGGCACCCCCTCTCTGCAGGGGCCATCCAGGGAGAGAGGCCCTTCCTGCTCACATGGGACCTTAGTGGTGCCTGCTTCAGGAGGAGAGGGCTGCCAGATGCTGACAAGCCAAAAGCAGTTATTTCAGGAGACTTTTTTTTAATATAGAAACAGCTGACACAAAATGCATTTCACTGGGGAGGGAAACCATGCTCCCAGAAGTAAAAGACCACTAAAAAGCCTCTTTTTTTCCCAAGACAAATCTAAAACAGTTTTGGGCCAGATATCACTTAGGTTTTTCATTTCCATTTTAGGAGACTTGCAGAGTGCCCTTCTAGTCCTGCCCTATCCATGGAGAATATTAAGGGGGCAGATAGGGGTGGATTAAGAGATGGTACAAAGCATTTCAGAAAGTAAGAACAAGCTCAAAGAAAATCTGTCCCAGGCAAAACAGCCACTGGTGGGGAGCTGCCTGAGCCTCCCTGCAGCCCCTTTGCTGTGAAAGGTCTCCCCACTCCGTGTGCACAGCCCTGGGCTGACAGGAGCATGCACTCAGCTGCTAAGAAAGACAGTGAAAAGGGGAGGGCACAACATTATTTAAACAAGTTTTTATACAGAAAATGGAAAACGCTGTGTGCAGCTACGACTCCTTTTCCTTTGTACACTGTTTGCTGTTACACATTACATTTGCAAAGTATAGCTTTCAATAGAACATAGCCAAAAGCAACCTAACAGCATAATTTTCTTCCTGGGTACTTTATTTTTTAATTCTTCTACAAACAATGAAACAGAGATTTGGGAAAAATAAGAAAACAAAGAAGCCCCTTCTTCCCACATGCACATAAACCCAGGTAAACTTACAAGACACCATCTTTTGAACAACTAATGTGATTTACTCTTCCTTATGGTGCCTGTGCTGGCTACTGCCAGTAAATCCTAATGGCACACAGTGAGTGATACCTGAAACTCTGCACACTCACTACTACAAAGACTCTGCTCAGTTGAAAAGCATGTGTAGTATTTTTCTATCACCATTGCCTGCATTTTCACTTTTAGACACCTTGTCTACTTGACAAATCTACAGCATATCTGTGACATTTGTTTAAAGCTTGCTGTTCTGTTCAACTGGGTGGCATAACAAGGACCAGGAAACCAGAGCTTTAAAATACATTTCCTGGCTGATAGTGCAGATTAAGAGAGCTACAAAAGACAAATATTAAGGATAAATATCAGTCATATCCAAAAACCAGAAGTATTTTTTAGCAGGATCATAACCAACCAATACCCTGAGATATCCAAAAGGAAGAATCTCTATCCTTGCACTCATCCTTGTCATTTTAAACTGCACTGTGCTCTTCAATAATAATCTCAAAATGATCCAAATACTTTCCAGGACCCTATTCTACGACAAGTTATATTCTAACAAAAATCAGTAACTTCAAAAGTTACCGTGTATTACTGGCTTTTTTCCTTCCTTTCCACTTACATTTGTCATCTTGTTTCTCTCTGCCATTTCTCCATCTCATCCCAAAGCCAGATTATTACACTGCAAATGTGGGGCAGGTCCAGATACCCAAGGGGAGATCCAAGATCTTCCCTCCTGAGGAAACCTCATAGTGAACTCAATGACTATCTGTGATGTTTGCTGGTACTAGGGAATAATATTTCCCTTGGGCACTTTCTGGATAGAGTCTACCACCTGGGTTAAGTCATTATTACAATCAAGCAGAAAAAAAAAGGGAGGGAGAGTAGAGATGAAAAAACACTACAGCAAGCATCATTACAGCTCATCAAAAGTGCATTAGAGAACACCTGATAATATACTCTGAACATTAATGATCCTTACAATATACCATATTAATGCAGATGTTATCTGAATTCTCAGCAACAAATTTTTCCATTCAGACACTTCCTTAAAATTGGTGTTGGAAAAAAACATCTCTAGAATCTATTAGTTGCCAGCCTTTTTTTCTGTCTCCAGAACCAAACAAATAAAACAACACCTAAGTACCTGTATGTGCTGTGGATCACAAAGCTCAAATGAGCACCCTGACATTGAGAAGCTTATTGGCATTCACAGGCAATGTGTTACAGTTAAAATGGACAATGGTCAGCAAATATTTATAAAAAGGTTGTGATTGTGTTGCCTTACATTGGACTATTATCACTACTAAGATCAATTTAAGTAGCTGCCTGAAACTTTTCAATGCTGGGCAGAGATTTCCCTTGCAATTTTTCCACCTTCAAGTTAGAAGGGAGACACATGAATGGCACAGAATTCAAAGTGCAGCTCTGTTATAAGGTGCTAAGTGCCAGTTAGAGCAAGAACAGCTCAGTTGTCTGAAGAGTCTAATACTTCAACCAGTAACTTAAATGGAGGTCAAAAAAATAATTCTAGACACTGCTTAAGTCCTATATTCCTCCTTTACAGAGACTGCAAATCATGTCAAGTTCTGCATAAATAGGTTTTGTGGGGGTATTAGAGGGTGAATTACTGTCATCTAGGTGCTGGTGCTTAGTAAAGCAAGGATGATCAAGCCCATTTTGCCAAAATCCAGTGTGAACTGCTGCTCTCAAAGAAAGGTCACCCAACCCAGAATTCTTCATAATAAAATGATTAAACAAAACAAAACAAAAAAAATCCACAACACACATGCACTTTTACAAAGGAGTGCTTTGGAAATACAACAGTCACACCTAAAGACCACTCCCTTATTGTTATTTGAATGCTGAAGAGAAATCTTTTTCCTAAACAAGAACCTGGTAAAGGTTTGCAGCATCTCAAAATTACTTCTAGAATTAAGGGAAGCAGGAATTATTTTTAGTGCAGCTGAGAGGCCAGGCATATTTCAGGCAATCTCCCAGAGCCTGCTTCTATACCATGTGGGACATAAACCCACAAACTATGAAAGAACCCAAATCAGTATTGTTTTCTCAAGTGACATCCATTATCCCTCAGCTGAGAAAATTAACACGTGTATGCAGAAGCTCAATAAAGTAAGCTCAGAGCTAAAAGTCTAAGATTAACTCTTTATGCCTCACAATAAATGTCATCTTTTAAGTCAGCAAAATGCTAATATATTCTAATTTATATTCAGTGCTTCTGCCATTTAAAGCAAGCAGGGGCATCAAAATGCAGTTAGGCTCAAGCACAGCTTCAAATGTTACAGTACACAGGGTAATCAAGAATTTCCAAATTCCAAAGAGCTACAGTGATATAAAAATGGAGATACAGAAGGGCAATTAGACCAACACATGCTGGTTTGGGTAGCATTAGAAAGAGTGTCACAAAATGAATAAAACCCAGCTTTTGTGCAAAGTCTCTTATTTTCTGACATCTGAGGTAAGCACTGTATCTAGTAGTAAAATGCTATGAATGTTAAATGTAGGCAACCTTTGTGTTCTGCCAGTTTATTTCTAGATCAAATGATAATATTTGAAGATTTCTATTCCAAGCCAGCACTCAGTATTTTTCTTCATCTTCCTGATCTGCCCAGAAGATTATATTCAATGAATCAGATATATCTTTGTCTTCTTTTTACTCAGATTAATAAATTAGGCAGCCCATAAATCTGAATGGTACTTATTCTGAAGAGTGAAACACAAAGAATGATTGATAAGGCTGAATTTCCCACCTAAGTACATAGAAACCTCCAGGCAGGTATTAATTCTATACTGAGCTTTTCTACAACATACTCTTACTCTTGCACCACAGCACACTAACACACATCACCAGGTATCCAGAACAAAAGCAAGGAATGCTTTTCTTGACCCACTAGGTGCATTGTGCTTGTTTCCAAATAGTGCTCAGGAATGGCTAAATGAGGAAAGCAGTGAAGAGCAAGCCACAGCTTGTGACATTAGTATTTGAACAGCCAGACAACTTTTGCAGTCTCTGTGTTACTCCTCCCAGCAACACAGAAACAGGTCTTGCATCTGGTGGCATGTCCTTTTCAGGGACATTTTGCTACCCAGCAAGAGTGCAGGAAACAATGTCTGCAGAACAGTGAATTCTGAAGCAGGGGTAATAAAAATAATCTGATCGTTACCCCTGTGCTTTAAAAATTGGACCCCCTGGCAAGAAGCCAAAATAAAACATCAAAGAGGGCCTCCACAAGCCAGGCTCAGGATCAACATTCGTGTGAGAGCCCATCACCTACTTACCCTGACAGCAGGCAAGAAAAGTTGGAGACATCTGCTTGGAGGCCAGGGGTCAGGCTGGCCAGGCTGTGCTGCACAGCACAGGCTGGAAATGTGAGCGTGCACTGGGTGTGCGTGGCCAGGCTGGGCTGTGGGGTGCAGGGGCTTCTGTGAGAAAGGGTCAGGGGCTGCCCTGTGCTGGATACAGCTGGCTCCACCACAGAGCTGCTGCTGACTGACCATCACTGGACTGGCCATAACCCCCCATGGCCCTGCACTCCTGGAGCATGAAGGAAAATTAAGTTAGTTTCCCCCAAATCTAGTCTGTTCTGCCCATGACAGTAATTATTGAGCCATCTCCCTGTCTGCATCTCAACTCAACTATTCCATCTTCCTTTCTCTGCCAGTCCTCTTGAGGCTGGGGGAGGGAGAGGGCAGCTGGGTGGGCATCTGGCAGCCAGCCAGCATTAGCCCACTGCAGGATAGCTGACTGCAAAAGCCTCTCTCTAAACTAAGACTAAATAATACCTAAATCCGTACCTATAGGGCCTGAATTTATTGCTTGTGTTAGAGCCTGTATTTCATTAAAAATATTTCTACTGATAATGTGTAATGCAAGAACTTGCAAATCATATACTACTGACCTCCCAAATCTGATGCTGCCTGCATGTAAGTTAGATATGGAGGTTATTTTGGCTGTGTAGGGGTTTCCTGGTGCTAAGAGCGATTGAGGTGGGCCAGCTTTTTCCTGCAAGAAGGAAGCAGCAAGTTGTTCCACTGATGGCTTAGGAAGAAAAACAGTACTTCAGCAAATGTTCCACATCAACTTCCCAGACTAGTTCAAAGGTGGGTTTATGAGTGTGCTGAAGCATAGGGGGCCAAAAGCACAAAAGCTTCTAAGTCGCTGCAAGTTTTTGAATTCAAAAATCCATTGATCAAAGAGAAACCTCTGTAATATTTCCCTATAAAATAACTTTGATTTCTTGTGAAAAAATCAATAAGAGTTGATTACTGAAAATGGCAACATGAACATAAACACCCTTCAGGCATCTCACAAGTACCTCTGCAAATCACACAGCAGTGCTAGGCACATGCCACTGCCGCTAATCACATCCTCTCCCACACAACCAAATGAGCTTCCGGAAGTTGTAGTGGATGAAGAAATTACCAAGGCTGCTCCAGGAGGTACAACAGCAGAACATATATTCAAGATACTAGATGTCAGTGTCAGCAGTCCCTTCACAAACACACACATGAGGCTTCATGATGTCCCTAAGACATCACTGTGCACTCTTCTACAAATCTCAGCCTAAAACCCTTTTGCAAAATCTCCATGAAGCTGCTGAAGTTGATTAAAGACTATCCATGGTTTCTGATACATCTCTATTATTCCTCCACAGCAGCACTTTGTACTCCCTTTTTCAAAAAGGGATAAAGCAGCCTCCACAAAATAAAGGACCAGTTCCACTTCTGCAGCTAAAGCATTTTACTGGATGGTGTTTAGCCTTCTTTGTGTGGCCAATGAACATATGAGTGAGCTGGGCTCATTCTTTGCCCACAGAGCGAAAAGATGGATGTTTTGACATGAAGCATTTGCCAGACACTTGGCAAAACAGCCTTTAAAATAGTACTTGCAACTGTTTTTCCAGGTTCCAGCAAGAGAGGGGAGGGAACAGAATCATTGACTGTCATCTGACCAAGGCAACTTCTGTCAGAAGCTGGTCTTGTTTTAATTAAAGACACACTTGCTTTTAACTCTGAACCTAAGATACTTAGTTTGCAGAGACCCACGTTCATTCTCCTACAAGGATGTAACAAAGACCTATGGATGTCTGGCATGATCAAAAGGAATAATGGCAATAATATGTCAAGTCACAAATTCTTACGGCTTCTTCCCAATGTGCAGGAGATCCCACATTCCACCAATCCATATGGTTCAGCTGGGGAGCACTTCTACCAACATATGGCCCCTTGAAAGTGAAGGTTTTCTTTTGAGTTTTTCATCACAATTGCTTGTTATTCTTAATTACTTGTTACTTCCACTACAGTATGAAGCTTAACCTGACATCTGCTGGGAGAACACAAGTCATGAAGGTGGTTTCCTGTTTGATAATAGGGAAAACTTCGTTAGTAGAGAGGGAGACCAAAGCTACCTCACAATTCACACAAGCAGAATTAGCCCTTGGTAGCAACACAAATCATAGTGTCCCTTCTTGATAGTGGTTATCTATCTTTGTCAAATGCTTTACAATTAAACATCATGTAAACAAACTACAGAGAAGGGGTAGGACAGCACAGTGCAGCTATCTGATAAAGAACAACTAAGAAACTATCTTTTTCCTTCTTAAAACGAGGTCTTGGATAAGGTATATTGAGTCTTATAGGCAGAAACAGGTGCTAAATGGCCCACAATCAGGAAATTTTACTTCTTCTGTGAATACAAACTAAACATATTCAAACATAATAATTTCAGCAGATGCATGAAAAAAGGCCAATTTAAATGTTCTTAATGGATGTTCTGTTAAGTCAGATATTTTGTTTATTATAATGCTGCATCTATAAGTTCATGGAAGCCATAACCCCAAAGGAAGCCATCCACTTCACATTAGCTATATCCTCCCCATCTCCTCCATGGATTTTTTGCTATGAAACAGCAACATTAGGAGACAGCTCTGTACTTCCTCACAGTTGCACCCCACTAACACAAGGATTTACTGCCACGCTGAGGGAGCCATATGGAGTCATATGCTCTTCTTTCCCGTCCCCTTTTCCTATTAAAGCTGAGACATTTAATGGGCAGTTCCTCTTAACATACACATGGATCTTCAAACATCTGGCAACTCAAGAGCCAGCAGCTCTTGCTATGTTCTTTAACTTGTCAGGTTTAACCTGCGATTCAGCTTGGATCCAGACTGTCAGTGATTTCCAGCCATAAGAGCTACAGCACTGACCCAGTAACATTTTCATCTGTGCAGACAAGCTGTGTGCAATTGCAAACAGAGCAGAATTCTGCTCAAGAGTACTTCTAGGCACTAGAAAGCACAAGTCAAAAAAGGCAGCTCCATACTTTCTGTTCATGAGAACATACTCTATCTCTCCATAGGGAATATTTATTATGATGGGCCCTAATCCACTTAACATCTGACAAAGTCTATCAGTCTTTAACAGCTTTGATTCCAGAAGTTCAATGGCAACAGGGAAGAAAATTCATAGAGAGAAAGCAACTTCCACAAGAATTCCCCTTTATGAATCTGCACACCCTGTGTTAGCAGACAGGATCATCACTTATTTGTACCTATCAGCTTTGATGCTAATTGCAACCCACTTGACACTTCTGTTGAAAGGCAGTATTACCAACAAGAAATCTGATAAATATTCAACAAAATCTAAATTAAATAATTCTATTCATCTTGAGGTCACCATCTCTAAAACTGTTTCAAAATATTCGTGTCTTAAAGAGATGGGGAGGGGGATGAGGAAACCCTGCTTCTTATACCAAAATTACTGAATCACTGCATTAATGAACACAACTTTTTTATTTTTCAAGTTCAGTGAAAGAATGCCATCTATGCAAAATTTTGATCCCACATTACAAAATAATTACATGATAATTACATGAGCATTAAGATGTCTACCCCCCGAGTAAAGCCACTGCACCCAACTGCTAACTAAGGCAGGCCTGGAATGTTTCAGCTTATTAAGGAGAAATCCAGCATTGAGCAAAACCTCCAGCTGAAGCAGATTTCCACTCTTTTACTCCTCTGATTTCTAATTAATAATTAAAACATGTTCCTTTCTTTGGAAACCCAATTAGACTTGCGCATCAGCCTGAAAACAAACTTTTTTTAGTAACTAAGCTACTTCTCATGGTTTAATGGGGTGGCAGGAGTGTTTTCTACATAGCTCCACTGACACAATTAATTTATTTCTTTCCATTCTACAATGGAAATTGTAATCCATCCCCAACAATATAAACATTACATTTGCACAGCTAATTAGGATGTTGGCAGTATGAATTAGTGACCCTCTGATTTCTTCCAGTCAGGGCCGCCCCTGCTGCCTGCACTACTTAGGATTCACAATTAGGCAATTACATTTTCAGCATCTTTTTTTCCTCTCTAATGCTACCTCTTTCCTCACATTCAATATGACCATATGCACCAAATGAAGAGTTGTGTTGTTTATTTTGGGGTGGGGAGCAGGGGAAGGAAGGGAGGGAGAGACACAAAGTGTCACATTCAATCCTTTGCTGTTTCAATCTCTGCTAACTCAACATCAGAGAATGATAGAGGGTCTGTAAGGCTGCAAATTATCTCCGTAAATGTTTTAAAGTAGTGATTATGCAGAGTGGGTAGGACATATATTCTGACTGGGAATGAAGCAAAAGGAAAGAGAGACAAAATAAATAAATCTTGATCACTGGGTGCCGTGGGCTTGTACTGAACGTCCATGCAGAGCTGTGATCACTGAGCTGTCCCCAGCCACCAGATGATGACAAATTGGAGAGAATTCAGAAGAAGGCAACAGAAGTGATTAATGGGCTGGATGGACTGATTTATGAGGAAAGGTTAAAAGGTCTGATGATATGTATCTTTGTTAAAGAACAGCTAAGGAAGGTGCAGGAACTGCTTCCAAGGGGTTCATGTACGGCAAAGACCATCACTGCATTCCAGTGAGCATTTGGGGAGGGCAGGAGGAGAGAAGAAAGCAAAATTTTATGCTAGACACTGGGAAAATATCCGCAATGAATGTTAGAAAAGAGCTGTTTCCAACAGGAAGGACTAGAAACCTCACCATTTGAGAGCTGTAATGGACAAAGCACTAAGAAAATACACTGCAGGGGATAATGTCTGTTTTAATGTTGATGCTTGTTTAACTCACTGACTAATGTACACTGTGGAGACATAGCATCTTTATTAAAGCACAGACTGTATCTCTGAGTCCTCTGCTGTGAAAAGTTCTCCATTAAAATCACTTATTACTAGGGGCACTGGAAACATTTTGGGCCAAGTATGTGCCACTCCATATCAGCTCCCAGTCCATAGCTGAAGAATCCAGAGGATCCAAGAGTATACCAGTGAGGGCAAATTAAATCTTCCAGCTCTCAAATATTAACCCGGCATTTTCTAAGTTCTGTAATCCAAAAAACAAAATCCACCATCCTCCAACCTAGACCACTTTGCAGAATAAAACTGAACTCTATTTTCTTCTTTAAATATGGAATCATTTTATGTCCTAGAAAATCAAGTGTTTAAGAGCAAATTAACCTTGGCATTTGTGCGAGTGAAGAACAAAAATTAATCAAGATTACTAAACTGTTAGGAGTAATAAACCCAGTACTCTTACTTATACCCGAGTAAATTAGAAATACTGCCATTGAATTAAGCCAATGGAAATACATTGAAGTAGAAACTGGTATAAATTAGCAGAAGACTAAGCCAAACACAACCAGAGTGACACATTTCCAGGCTATGTGCAGAGCTCAAACCAGGAAAAATAATTTACAGTCAGCTCATGGAGACAGGAAGCAATGATGGCAGGCACAGAGGCTCCATGGCTGCCGTAGCAAGAGCAAGCAAAGCTGGAAAATCCAGGCGCTGCTGGCCCTCCCCACAAATCGCAACAGAAACCAGCCCAGACTGCAGCACTACTGGCAAATCATTGTTTGAAGAGTAATTCCACCTCCAACTGCGCACTGCCACTATTCACAAATACAGCTATACATATTGCCTGTAGAGACGTGAAACATTTCAACTTCTACAGCGGCCTGTCCATCATCTTTCCCATGCACAAGGCTACACACAGCCCCAAGCCAGCACAGCTGGACCTCCAGGTGCCAGATTAGGAGAAACCAAAAAGGTCTTTTTCCAAGAAAAATACAACACTCCTTCCCCCATTCCCTGCTCACGTGCATGGGTGAGAACTAAGCAGGCTTGAGGGGCTTTATTTATTCCCTGCTACAAAACCATTAAGCTCTACTGTACAGAACCGCGTCTGCCAAATTCTGTCACTTCATGCTTTGGATGTAAATTATAAAAAGAGACCAGGGGAAAAAATACAGTAGAAAACAGATGCTCTGGATTACAGTGCTGGGTTGTTGGTTTTTTTTTTTTTTCCAAAAGTACCATTTCCTTTATAGTTTCATTTATTTGGTAAGCAGAGGAACATGACATGTTCACTGCCATAAAAGGGAAGACAATGGCTTTCCCAACCTTTGACATTTAAATCCATTTCCTTCCTCAATGATGAGACAAAACCCCTTCCCTTTGACAAACTAGACTTCTCTGCTAGACAAGGAGCAGTACACAGCAGTCAATAACACATCAGCAGCACTGTCTGGAGGCTCCATGTTCTATTAACTTTCCCAACTGCATTAGAAAGGTAAGAAACACCATAGCTTTTGCCTCAGTTTCCCCATCTGTGAAATAAAAAACATAATACTGAACTGCTTCACAAAGTTTGTTTAAAATGTTCCAGTGAAATGAACCAGCTTCAACAAGCAACTAACACAAATTGAGCTTTCAATTGATACTCCTAATGCTCAACTGAACTTTGAATTCAGCTTCTCAATTGACACCACTAAAAACATTTACACAAAAGCTTCACACATCCATGAAACTGAGCCCTCTTGTGTAGTTTACAGTACATTGAATCACTATACATCAGCACAAGTTTCCTGGCTCTTAGGACAGTCTGTGGAAAGCACCGATAAAAACCCTGATAAAAATCTGAAACTAAAACCTCAGCCCTACTGCAACTACCAACTCGCAAAATCTACACATTACGGCATCTTTGATTTGTCTTGAACGGACCAAAGTTTGTAGCTCAGAAGAGAAGGTGAAAAGTACTGAGAGTCTCTCATGAAACTTTTGAATGTCATTTGAATTTGAGATTTGTTATTTTCAGCTTTAACTAGTCATTGGGTCTGTCACTAGTTCACCACAGCAGAAACTCAGTGATGCATTAACACTTTTCGTTACTGAATTTAAAACAGTTTCTCTTTTATCAAGGCTGCAGCCATGCTGCCTTGTTCACCCAGCTTGCCAGAACAGTCCAGTCTGGTCACAAAAATCTTAGCCCCAGAAAGAGTTAAAAAAACCCCAAACTTTAAATTTGCCTTTGATTCTTATTTTATGTGCTTATTCCAGAGCACTTCCAAATTTTATTAGTTTAACAGACTAGTATATCTAAATCTTTTTAGCCACATGTATCACTCACCAGCATGATTTTATTACAATGGATATGTTATTAAAGCTTAACCTTGCACTCAGTCACTAATCAAAAACAATTCAAGAAAGCAAATCAAATGTTCCAAGTTAACTAAAATCTCCTCCCTTTAAGCAACAAATAAAGCCCAGCTGGCTTGTAGGGAAACTTCCATGTATCAGTATACCCACAGCTCACTCAAATCAGGCATGTTTCTTAAGTCTAAATTTAGCTGCTTGCATTTCTTCAGAACTTTAATTCCTGAATATTGTGTTGAACCTACTGAGACTGTTGAAGTGCCAAATCTTAAGGCTGCAGTCATATTGAGATTCTTTTATGGCAAACGTAAGAAGCAAAGTTGCTGTAACACACAGGCAAGCAGTTGGGAACAAATACACCAGCAAAAGGATCAGGCATTAGAAGCCAAGGTTCATCTTCCAGTCATGCTGGCAATGCTGAATCTCACCTATGTGCCAGTGAGGAGTATGTTAAGCTACTTAACCAGTGGAAGAGAAAATGATTGTACATACAAATAGGAAGGTTGATTTCATGGAGACACCTCTTAAGTTTTCAAATCCCTCCTTCACTGGAAGCAGAATCAATCAAGGAGTGTTCATTTTTGGACAGGATGATACCATGCCTTCACCCAGGAAACAGGAGCTCCTTAAACTGTGCCGTGCCAGCAAGGTGCCCCGGCAGCAGGGACACCTGAGCCCTGTCCATGCTGGAATGGGCTGCAGTTACAGTAGGTAGGTTACACAGGTCCCACCCATGGATACCAATCCTCATTGCCCTGGAAAGGCAAGCGTGCTACAGGTTTTCACCACTTCTTGTGACAAAGACGGAGCAACTTCTGTTTTGCAAAAGCAAGTTTAAAATTTATATTATAACACTGAATTCACCAAAGCTGCCAAGAGACATTGAACTCATGGGATCTATGAAAGTTTTTCACACCTGTGTTTTTCTCCTGTGCCTAATATTATGGGAGGCATTTTGGAGGATTTTACAATGCAAGTTTCAATGAGACACTTACAGTCTCCCTCAGGCAAATTGTCACAGCTGCAGAGGTCTGCTACCCAGCTGCCAATCAAGGCAGGCAGGGAGTATGTGCAGTGAAATCACAAAAAAGGCAGGCTTCATTAGACTGCTGAAACCTAACTAGAGCCTATCTGGGCATGCTTGAGCCCTTAAAACAGGGTTGCTTTAGAAAGATGGATTTTTTTCCTTTCCAAGTGAAGAAAGGGCCCTAGTACTCATTGAGGAATGTATTGGTGCCAACTTTCCCCTTTGCAATTTCAATGTTTATTTTCTCTGTCTAAAAAAAGAAATGACATCGCCCTATAAGGTTCTATTATTAGATAAGCTGATATAGCTGGAAAAAGTGGACAAGATTGCAGGTTCCACATCCCTTTGCCAGGTCTAAGAAGTGTGTCTACTTTTTCCAACTCTAGAAGCTGCTCCAGTGAAATATTATTCCTTTCTGCAACCTTTCCTTCCCTTATTTCCTTAAAGTACCCAGCTACAAAACCACTGGTACTAAAGATCAGCTGTACTGGAAGAGAATTTTTCCTCTTTCATACCTAACGGAAATATTCTGAGGGAACCAAATATATTTAATTAAAAAAATAAAAAAAAAAAAAAAAAAGAGCTCTACTGACAAACACACAGAAGTTCAGCCAGAAAATGTTCAAGTGGGAAATTTAAAAGCACATGGAAACAAGTGGCATATTGTAAGCCATTTAACAAAGTTAATTATAGGTATTCACTACATCTGGTCTTGGCCTCTATTCAGCAAACTATTTAAGCATGTGCTCAGGTTTAAGCAAGTGCGGGCTGAAAAGCCTACGTGTCCCATCACGTGCTCAAGTTGGGCATCTGCTGAATTACTTTGCTGATCCAGGACCATAACATATAATAAGAATGGCCCTAAAAGTTATCTAATAAACAGCTGTTATTTTAAGAACTACATAAACATAACACACGTTTATGTCCCTAAAAGAGCGGGTGTCATGAATGTATAAATCCACAACTAAAATTGTTTCAGACACGAAGCTACTTATGCATATATATTTTGTGAATGAAAAGGCAGGCTTTAAACTAAAACATAATCAGACTCATCAAGCTGCCTCTGTCTAATACTACACTTATTCTTTGCTATCCACACTGCTTCTTTGTTATTTCTTATCGACAACTTGTTATATTTTTCCTCCAGTTAATCCTACCAGGATAATGTTGGGATTTTATTTTCATTTGTGCCCATTTAGGTCTTCTTCTGAACACAAAAAACAGTGACATGATGTTCAAACATTAATGTTTAAGTGGTTTAGCAGCAGACCTATAGTTTTCCAAATTTTTAGATAGTCACAAATCCTACTAAAATAAAAGGCACTGGGGAAAGCTGAGCTCCCCCTCCATGGCTCTGGTGCCTCAAGACACGAAGTTTGAAAATTCTGGGCTCCCTATTTACAAGTACAGCTGCATTTCCCGAGCGGATTGTGCTGTGACGGCTGAACCCTGCAAATGTCACCGGGCCGGCTCGGGCAGGGCGCAGCAGCAGCAGCAGAGCCATTGTTGCTGGGGCCCGGAGGGAGGAGGTGCCGCCGAGGCAGATGGGGACCGCAGTAATGCGGAGCTCCCCGGGGACACCGCGGGCAGGGCTCCGCCAGCACCACCTGCCTCCCTGGGGCTGCGGGGGGCACGGGGGGCTCCCCGCCGCAGGGACACGGGGCCATTGTGCTGCCCTCCACGCGTGTCACACCCTCCAAAGGGTGACACATGTGCTACTGCAGGGACAAGGGGCCATTGTGCTGCCCTCCACGCGTGTCACACCCTCCAAAGTATGGTACGGGGGTGTCACATGTGCCACCCTCCAAAGCACGGCATGGAGGGGCCCTGTGTGCCACCCTCCAAAGCACAGCAGAGGGGTATCCCATGTGCCTCCCCATGCAGCCTGGCAGGGGAGTGTCCCCCCAAGTGGCTGGCAGAGGGGTTCCTGCACATGCCACATCTGATGGGGCTCCAGCCCCATTGCCACCCACCCTGGCTGGAGTGCAGCTACTTGGTTTGTGCACAGAGACATACTGGGCTTCTGTGATTTCAAGACAACACTAAGAACCTCCAGCCCTTCTCTGCTGCTAATGTTACTAATAACCTCCATATTGTCATCTATCTTACCTGAGCTAACAGTTCATAAACCGCCACCTGCAGCTTGTCCCTTATAGTTTATTAACATACACTAATAAACAGTACGCTTCACTCCCACTGTGCTGCCAAGTGAAGCCAGTCAGAATAACTGCATTAGCTTTACTGTTCTTTCTCAGCACATTTTTCCCACATGGGAACAATTAGGACAAACTCCCTCCAGATTATATTTTGAGATCCATCATATTTGCAGGAAAATAATAATAATAATAATAATAATAATTATGATCTTTTTCACAAATGCATCTGTAGGCATCTACAGAAGATTAACCTGACTGCCATTACCGAAAGTGATAGGCTCTTAACCTCCTCAGCAATGCATGGAAAGGGTTAATGTTCCCCAGGCTCTGACTTATACCTATTATGCTCAAGTTTAAAAATAAGATGTGAAAGATGCATTATATAAGGCCAGTACTGCTATCCTGCCCATCTCCTATTTTGGAATTAAAGATCATCATTGCTCACATCAAAGGGGCTGGGTGAGAATAAAAGAAAAGACAGGAACAATGAAAATAGCTACCCGACACGAACCAGATCAAAGGACCAGGCACAGAAAATGAAGAGCTAGGGGGTCCTTTAATTACTGTCCACATCCTCCAAGTCATGTGGTGAGAAAGAAGGGAAAAAAGTTTTGAAGGCCACTGGGTTTTGTCTTGCTGTGGCTCCTGTTTCCACAGTCTGTGCCAGTTCCCTACAAACTGCTCTGCTTTTTATTTTTCAAATTTTTTTTCTTCATTTTATTAAAGTCAAATAGGACTCCTGGACTCCAAAACTCCTCCCTTTATGCCAGGAAGAGTAGAGGGAAGGAGGGGTAAGAGGGGCAGTAGTAGAGATAGTCTGTAGCAATTGCCTGAAACAATTTCAGGAGGACTGCTCCAGGCAGCGCCCCAGGAGCTGCTTTGGGAAGGAGAGCTCTGGCTACCTGAGGCTAGTCTTTATTTGCAGGCCTCCCGGGTTGAGAAAACTTCAAATTCACATAGGGCACTGCTCCATGGGGCAGCAGATCAAACCTGGCTACTAGCTGTTTGAGCTCAGCAGCAGAAAAAAGGATTGCTCTGGGACTGAGCATAAGTAGAAGCATGATTAAACTTCAAACATACACCCCCCCCCCTTTTTTTATACACAGCAGACAGTTATGGCTAATATTTTGATATGGACTTAAAAATACGCTGCAAATAACTTACTCCAGCCTGCTGGCTGCGGGTTTAAAAACAATAAAAATTTAAACTAGCGGTATTATTGCAATGAAGTTAAATGTTCAGATTTACCTTTCATGGATCATTAAAGGAATGTCAAGTTATTTAAAATGATCTCTTTTTATTTAACTTAGCCCTCAAGAATAAAATTTGGATATTTGACCATTGACTGTAGTGACACATCGTACCATTTACTTCCTCCTATTCTTACTTCAAATGTGGTGCATTTCTCTCTAATTACTTCTGACTTACGTTTCATGGAATCAGAGTAGCTAGGGTTGGAAGGGATCTCTGGAGATATCTAGTCCAACCCCTGAATGTTTATTTTTAAAAAGACAGAATAAAACATGTCATAAGGAAGTGATAGAAGAGGGATTCAAAAATTGATGTGGAAGACGCTGACCAAACTTTCTAGGAAATAACAGTGCTTTGCACTATTAAAAATATTCTGGACAAGACAAGCTCTGGGATATTCCCAAGAAATTGTATTTGCTAATATAGATGCTAGCAGTGGACACAGACAGAAGTCACTGAAGAAGAAAATGCATTCCTGTCTCAGGTCAGTTTGCTTGGTTTATGCTGTATGCCAAACTAGAGCATGAAAAGCATTCAATCAGAATTTTGTAGACTTGGAAGAAGGAAGCTCATGTCACCAAGACAACATCTAGAAAAGGGGAGCACAGAATACAAAGGCATCCTTCTTCCCATCCTATTTACAGCTTGGAAACTCCTTAGACAAGCAGTAAGGATGATCTTTTAAGAGGCAATTTAGCCTCCAAACTCCAATGAGTGCCAAGTTACTTCATCTTTCTGATGAAAGTTGCCTCCATCACTTCCTGCTCTTGGACACTAACATGCAGCAAACAGCCATTCTCAGGAGGCCAGCTGAGGACTAAATTAAGCAGATATAGACTACAAAGCTGCTTTCCAAAGTGGGCATCATGCCTAGGCTCTACATCTAAGCAGTATGCTAGATATGTTCATACCAAGTTCCAGTTAGCTGTCTTAGAAACATCCGCATTGGGAACCCTGCCCAAACAAGCCTTCAAAGCTACGGTGGCTCTGGTGGGATCAGCATGGGAGCAGTGGGACTGGGACATTTGCCTCCTTGTTACAGGTCTCAAAGTATCACATTATCCATTTAGATAGCCTTTTGATTGAGACAGCTTCCCTTTTGGGCTTAGCCCCAAATGCCAAGAACAGATGAGATGGTTTAAGAAATTCTCCAGGTAAAACATGAAAAGGATGCTTAAGATCCAGCTTCTGACGAATAGCTGCACTCAGGGAGCCACAAGGGCTAGGGAAATACACATGGTCAATTAAATGAACTGATTGAAAAGAAATCAGAGATCCCTCTGGGAAAATCTGAGATGTGGTCATACAGCCAGTGCAATCTTTTTGGAAGGTGGTAAATGGGGCAAAAGCTGGGAAGAACTGGAGTGCCTTACTCATTTGGCAAAAGCAGGTTGCCATAAGGAAGGGAATAATCTTTAAAGGAAATGAAATACAAAGAAAAAATCCATGATGGGTTCAAAAGGAGGCTCCACCAGCTCTCTCAAAGCCTCTTGAAACCTCAGCACTGAGTTGAGAATTCTGATAGGAAAATACAGTAAAGGCTCTTCAGTAAATGTTCTGTCCTTTCCATAGACTGTCCCACAAAATGCACTGGTAGATGCTGAGAAATCTTCCAAAACACTCCAAGATGAATTAGCACGAAGGAATTAACTGGAGTGCAAACTAATACAGTTGGTGCAGAATAAGACTAATTTTCTTTTATCTCATTAGAAAAATACCTATGTGCTCATTCATGGGAGGGAATAATTTACTAAAAATTCAGCTATTTTTGATGCATTTATTCAGACAACCTCAGGAGACTGGGATCACCAAAAGGACTGCCAGAAGTTAAAGATCTGCATGGAGAGCTACCTCCACTTTGTGTCTCACCTTTGCATCTTTGAGAGTTCAATGCTGGTGCTGCCCAAGTCGTGGTGTGCTTTGTTGGGCCTTGAGCTCAAGCTCAGACGTAACTGGAGCAGGCTGAGCACATATTCTCTCCTAGATAAGTCATCTGGAAAGGCCATAAATGTGAATGCAGGTTGTTGAGACAATGCCAACATATCTCAAAATCAGAGTAATGAGCTTAAGCTGCCGTCACTAGGAGCATGTGTGCCTTTTCCTGTCTCACTTTCTGGAAACCCATGGGTATTCCTGCAAAGGGAGGGACATCCTTAAGTGGTCACTGTCTCTAACCCAAGAGAAGAGCATCTTGCAGAGGTAATTGAGTTATTTACCAGGAACTCAAGTAACATTTGCTGTTGGGATCATGAATTCTTATTTTGCCTGTGAAAGTCAATCACCTGGTTGTCATCTAACTTTGCTAGAACAGAGCACTACTCATTACACCTTTTCAACCTGCACCAGAAACAAAACTCAAACTTAACCATTTCTTTTTCCTCAGAAGGTTCAATCCCAGAGTAATGTAGTTTGGAAAGGAGATATGGAGATCATCTCTATGTAAACTGTTTCTCAAAGTCTTGGTTTTTTGCTACCAGAAGAAACTCACCAGTTATTTTCAAAAAAAAATTTTTTTGAGGATACTTTACCAAAAAATTTCTCTAATAGGCTACTGGAAGCCCATCTCTCACTGGGTAGAGAAGACACTACCTGACCATGCTTCCTAAAAGCAGGACATTTGCTTTCCATGTCTATTTCTATGACAATGTCTCAGGGAAATCATGAGACAGTCATCAACATTGGAAAAGAAAGCAGAACTGCCTGGCCAAAAGCACAGGAAAGTAAAGTCAAGTAGATGCATTTCTTCCTTCTACTAAGTTTTGGAGTTTCTTAAGAGTGGAAGATACTATCCTTTGCTGAAGCTGTTCATTTCATCTTACACTTCCCACCTCTTCTGAGTCAACTATCTTAGCCTGCATGTTTCACATCTTAGTTGCTGCTTCCAGATCCATTCTACCTTTTACTAATCTATTTCCCTTCTTCTCTCCCTGTGCTTTTTTGACATCTCTTACCTTCCTCTTGGCAGTTCCCTCCCTGACTCACATCCTCTGCCCCCATTTCCAGTCCTGTTACTCTAACCTTCCTCTGGAACACAATCCATCACCTTCGCCGATTTCAAGACCTTGCTTACCCTGTATCCACCCTTTCCACATTTTTGTTGTCTCCATGGTCAGAGCATACAAGTTTATCCCTTCCTGAAGTCATTCAATTTCCTTGCCAACTGCTTTGTCTACCAGCTCTGTGAATACAAGACCAGGGACAATGGGGGGCTATAAAATCAATATAAAAGAGAGCATCAATGCATGGCAATGGAGGGACTGCTGCCCACTGAAGATCTGGGGGGAAAAAAAACCAAAAACTGTCAAAATTACAAGAAGATCTAGGTGGATTTAACACACATTCAAAGGTTGGGGGGAAAAGTTAAAGATTATGTGCTTCAGAAAGGCACTATTGTTCAGCTAACACTCTTTAAACCAGGTACTACCAGAGCTGAAATAACAATTTCACAAGCCTTCTGCACACTTGCATACAACTAAAAACAAAGCAGAACTCTGATGTTTCTTACTGGCTAGTCACACTGCTCCAGTGCTTATGGTCACATGGCTATCTCAACATAAAGTAACTGATGCCTTACTGAACTTGCCTACTTGTCCTATATGAGCTACGTAGTCATACTGATCATTTTTGTGTGAAAAGTTTCCTTGAAACCTTTAAGTTTTTCAATTCTAAAACATTTTTAAAGATTTATGTGAGATTCCTAATGCAACTATAAACCTGATGAAATCTGCCACCAATCTGATAATTTCCCTTTGAGTTTAACTTGGATATATTCCTGCATACTTCCACAGAGTCAACTTAAAACAACCTGGTGAATTTCCTCCTTATTCTCTAGGGCAGGCATAGTGTTCTGGCTGTGACTTGAGTGAAGTTCTGTGAATTATATGGCAAGAAAAACCCCATTGTCAGAGCAGTCACCTGAAAACCATGATAACACCTTAGTGATACTTTAGTAATAGGTGTAACACACACCCAGAAATGGAAAAAGATCTGGGCTGCAAGCCCACACAGGGCTGTACAAAGGTAGGGAAAAGGAAATTCTCCAGGAAAAGGAGGAGTTGTTTCAGCCACAAATGTCCCAAGTTCTTAACAGAGGGATAGAAATCATTTTGGTGATGCTTCCCTCTCCATTCTTCCCTTTTCTGCTCCCCTCCAAGCTGATATTTCCTCTCTCGCTGCCACCTCCCAAGCAGCTGCTACCCTGTTACTACTCTCTTACCTTCACTGCTTTGAAAATTCACCCAGCTTTTCCTCTAGTGTGTCCTTTATGTCCCACTGTACATTTAGAAGCTAAGATATGGCAAAACAAGCATACAAGTCTGTTTCCCAGCAAACTACTGAGAAGGTGTTTAGATACTTAAGGTATCTTAACCCCCCTGGTATTTGTAGGCTGTCCCTCAGCCTCCTTCCCTCTGTCCTCAGAGGTACCAGCCCTGCTGTGTCCCTGACACAGAACCAGCCACCTGCTTCCCACCAATGCCACCAGTGACCCCTGCCTCACCTCGCCTTCCCCTTCACCACCCCCGGCAGCCCCTGGCGCCTCTGCCCCCCACAGACACGTGTGGGGCAGAGAACAGGTCCCACCTCAGCATGGGGAGCGCAGCGTGTCCGTCCTGCTGCGGAGCTCTGCTGTGCCTCACACACCCGGCACCCGCACTGCAGGTGACACAACACAGGAAAACCTACAGCCACCAATGCGCCTGGGCCTGGGAGAGCACAGCCAGCCCCGCTCTTTGTTTCGGTTTTGAGTTAAAACCTGTCCCCTTCTCATTTCAGGACTTGGTTCATGAGAGGCCAGCTCCTCCAGCTGCCTGTGACTGCCAATGCCCTACAGACAGGCTAACACCCCAAAGCTCAGCATTGCATCTTAGCACAGGGGTAATTTTTTAAATCTTTCCACCAGAAGCTGGTTTTGTCCTTTCCCCACACCCCTCCCAGGCAGGGCTGGTGGCTCAGCCCAGAGAGTGCTCAATGCCAGCACAGCCTGGCAGCAGCCCTGCTGGCAGCAGTGTGCCTTAGCACAGAGGAACACTGAGGTGGGCAGGTGCTGACTGGGTGCACCTTATTTCCATGAATTTTACTCAATTTTATCTATCCAAATGACCTCACAGTACTTTTGCTTTGGCACCTGTTTTCCACATTGCTGTCAACACTTCTGAGACCAATGGGCTGAGCACACTGGCCAGGCTGGGAGGAGGGTAAAAGGGGTGCTACCAAGCACTGCTTGAGTCTAAAAACATCTGACTGCCTAGGAGCAGTTCACCAGCTGTATTTAAAGTAGAGAAGGACAGTGTCACCTGCCAGTCATACCACAGTGGCTAAAGAGACAAGACCACATTACAGTTGTGAGTTTAATTATACTGAAACGTCAAAGAGGGGAAGTCAGCAACAGTAACCTAGTAGGCTCTCAAGCCTATAAGAAAAAAAACCCTTTTTTCCACACAACAAGTCTGTAATCTGAGCCATGTCCCTGCCAAAGTTGATCAGCAATGGTTGTGCTGGCATTAGGCCAAAGTTTTTACATGGTTCCTTCAAGAAAGTCATCTTTTTTTACAGCTGACTTGTCCCTTTCATAACCAATGGTCATGACAAGGCAGACTACCAGCTCTTTCAGCAAAAGATTCCTCTTAGCCTGTTTTACAGGATATCAGGATACCCTGCTCCTGCCCAAACAGACAGAAAATGTTCCACACTTCCACTAGTTGGGAAGAAATCCCATTAATCTGGCCCACACATAAGGAAATAATCTGTTGCCATTCTGAGGAAAACATGACAGAGCTCTACTGAAAATCCCAACTTTTCATGATAAGATAAACCACAGTGTCTTACCTCAATAAGGCCCATTCATATTCCTAGCACATCCATACATACACTTGCTCCAGGATGGGATCCAACAAAATCACTGCAAAAGTGGGTTGGTTAATTTTATTTCCCAGGTTAGGGTTGGGTTTTTGTTTTTTTCCTAGCCAACGTTTGATCTCTCTGGCACTACAATACTGCTTGCCTGCCCACCCTAAACAGTGCCTATATGGAAAGAAGAATACACTGCTAGAGCTTGCAAGGTTCATTTAAGATACACAATACGCTAATACAGTCTGCTAAGTCTTAAAGAATGATTTTTAAAACAAGCAAAGAAATATCCTCCACTAAAGAAAGAAAACTCTAATGTGTGAAAAAAATGCCAGTTTAGGTCTGTGGTGTCATGGTCCACAGGGGAGGCTTTTCCACTCTCAATACTAATTATGTGCTGGGCAAGATACAGGACTATACATTAAGCACTATATCTGATCAAGCAGAAGACTTTTTTAAATGGCTTACTAGTTATTAGGTATCCTGCACTCTACACGCTGTGCTGACATAAGATTTTACTGCTTGCAGATGCAATTGCCAAAGACTAAAAGGTTTTATTTACTCAAAACATACAACTACACTACTACTCCTGAACACTATATTGGAGGGAATCCCTTTAAAAGAGAAGAAAAATTTCTGGCTGACAAGCTGCTAGTGAAAACGATCCAAACTGGCTAAACTAAACCTGCAAAGCAACTGATACAAAAATACAAATGGCATCAATCTCTGTCCTCCTCTACATATATCTTGAGCTGTGGGGTATGACGCGGTGGTGGGGAGCCAGAAAGAAGGACTGCAGAAATGCCCAGTGTGTGGACACTGCACAACTCAGTCCCCTGTCAATCCCCTTCTCTGGTGTCACTGTCTGCTGGCTTTGTGGGCAAAATGGACTGCTCGTCACTGGTAGCCAGCTAGCACACAGCCTGGCGACCTGGAAAAGCCATTGGTTGTCCCTGTCCTTAAGAGCACGCTCTGCTGAGCCTGGAGCCGCGTGCTCACAACTTTAAGGGGGTGCCTTTTATTTAATTGTGCCTTTTCTTGGCCTGAATTTCCCCCAAAAAGCTGAAGAGGGCATGTGCTTATTATCTTTTAGTGCAGCATGTGCTCGGTGCAACCTGAGCTCTTCGGATACTTCGGTCTGAAAATTAGAAAAAAAAAAAAATTAATTGCGAGGAAAAACAAGGCTGCTCTGCGACTTTGATTCAATCAATTACCATTATCTGGCAGCGCAGCCCTCCCCGCCGCCCCCGGCCCAGTTGTGTTTAACTTTCCTTGGCAGGCGCGGCCCCGCAGCGCGCTGGCGGAGCGGCGCTGCCGGCTGGCTGCCGCGCGGGGCCCTTATCAGCCGCTCCCAGTCAGCGCGGGCCCCGCACAGCTGGCACGGGCCCCCGGCCCCGCGTTATCGGCCGCCGCAGCCCCGGCCGGCCGGGAGGGGCCCGCGGCCGCCCCCGGCCTCCCCGCCGCCCCCGGCCGGGCCGGGCCCTGCGCCGGCCGCCCTGCTCCCGCCGCGCCTCCTCCGGCGAGCCCGAGCCGGCTGAAGAGAGGCAGGAACAAAACCGCAAATTTAGATTAATAAAGCATTTGTTGATTCTACAGAAACTTAGCAGGCCCCTAAGAAATCCACCAGAGACCTGTGCAGCTCCAGTAATTTTCTGTTATATTATCTTTCTTGTAAAATACTTCCCCAGACAGAGCCCCCGAAGGGGCTCAAATATCACTGTGACTAACCGAAATCAATGTGCACTCACCTATTGACATTTTTACATAGTTTTTGGATTTAGTATCCGGCCCAAAACACAATCAAATCTTCTGCCAAGGAAATAACAGGCACTTAGCTAGTCAGCTATTAGTGTTACAAAGGAAAAAATGTGGGCACCCAAGGGAGATGGGAGAGACGGCATTGACGTCAGGGGTAATTGGGTGTCTGAGAGAAATTGCCAACGGCTGGCCAAAACCCCCAGAGGCCCACACAAAGCCGAGCTGCAACTCTAATAAAGGAAAGTAAATTCTAGAAAGGGGCTTTGCTGCAAAGAAGCCTAGCAGGAACCAAAAATATCTCCCACATACACAAACACATACACACAAATAAAAAATACTAAATACATTTAGGAGCTCTCTTTTGCACATCTGGTTTAGGCTAAAGTGCTTTCTACTTTTTCTTTTTTTTTTTTTTTTTTTTTTTTTTTTTTGCAGGACCACATGGATTTTTATGTTGTACCGTATGTTCAACATCTATTTTTATAAACAGATTTCAGGGCTTTAAAGAAACTTATTTTTAATCATGTGGCTTTAAACTGCAATCTCTCTGGCACCCACTCTGGCACCATTAAAAACAGTTTAGTCTTTTCTTTAAAAACCCATGAACTTCCAAGGAGAAGGACAAGTACAGGGGAGCCATTGCAGGGCCATGGCTAAGGAGCTGTCCGACTGGTAAAAGTGTATTTGCACACCCAACACCTCTCCATCACCTGTACCTAGCTGTGTGTTTCCGTGACAAAACTCCCTTCCCACTCCCTCTTTGCCTCATGCAGGAAACCTGAGAGAAAAGATTTCAGATCACACACCCTGCGCAGAGTTTGGGGAGGACCTGAAGGCTGCAGCCTATTCTTTCCACTCATGCAGACCCCTGTCATACCAGTATAGACCTACTGTCCTCCAAACACTCCACCACCGATGAAGAATAAAGTGGATTTGGTCAGTTCTTACTAAGACCAATGTATCTTCATCCCTCTTCTCCTCCCCCCAGACTGCTATTATGTGCCTCACACAGTAAGACACAAACATTTTGTCACTAAATGCATTGTAAAACTCAGATTGGTATTTTCCAGCATGATAAACTGTTTTGTATCTTCTACACTAAATGCAAAAACACTTTATTTAATAGGTGATTTAGAGTTTCAGCAAAGTTTCAAGAATAACAAAATGATCAAGAACTCAATAGGTTCAAATCTGCTATTACACCTACCTGTGTCCACATCATGACTATCATTATGTGGAA
Organism: Muscicapa striata striata; assembly: GCA_030060385.1. NCBI lineage: Eukaryota > Metazoa > Chordata > Aves > Passeriformes > Muscicapidae > Muscicapa > Muscicapa striata. The sequence continues at coordinate 4,668,575 of JAREIS010000057.1, read as the reverse complement.
TCTACAGGGGTTCCTGTAAGCCCATCAAGTGAGTGTTAACAATTTCACTTACAAGCTGCCCTCCACCCAACCCAACAGCAGAGGAGGCAGAATCAGGTTAGAAAAAGGCTGAGGTACAAACAAAATGGCCACACACAAAGCAAAAAGGGCTCCCTAAGCACCACAGCACCAGGGGCATAAAGAAGTCTTTAACAATACACATATAAAATAGAGCTAAGTTTGAAAAGATCAGAAGTGCTTGATCATAAAATTGCATTGCAGAGAACAAAATGATTATTGCTCTCTGAGAAGGAAGAGGGCTATTAACACAAAGAAACTCTCTAAGAAATGTAAATACAAACACCTACACAGAAAGCAGATGGAAACAAAAAAAAATATCCCAGACCTTGGGATGCAAAGGTGAAGTTTCTTCATCACTTGCTGGTGAGCCCAAGTTTTGCAGATGATGCCATTCATAGGGAACAGGGTCTGGAAAGGGGAGCGTGGGCCAGCAAGGCAGAGGGGGAGTGGTGTGGGGGGAGAGCATCTCCACTACCTCCATTATTTCTTGATGGCAAATCCACAACCATTGCTCAGGCCTCCAAGTGTTAGATAGGAGAGGCAGGCATTCTTCCCTCTTTCTTCAGTGCTTACAGCTCACCAGAGAAAGGGCAATTAAAACCACTGGACTGACTCAGTAATATCATGTCCCTGACAGCACCATCAGAAGCGCTCAGCAAGTAGTTTCTACACTGAAGTTCACATACTTAACAGTTTTATTGTGCAAATATTGCAATGAGAGTTTTTTTCAGAAATCTACCCTGATTTTAAAGAAAATATAACAACACATCCTGTAGCAAAGTAAGTACATGCACATGACATACAAATTAAATTCTTCACACCAAAGCACAAAAAAGCAGCCTTTCCTTTATGCTCAATTAAAGCAGTATATGAGTAATAAATGAAAAATGCCATAATATTAAATGTTTGTATCTAGACAATCTTACAAAGCCTCCTACTGCTGCCTCAAATCTAATACACTCTAATATTAAAACTTTCAATTTAATTCTTCTCAGTTGTGTTGTCTTTGATTAAC
>JAREIS010000057.1:4347500-4662500 GCA_030060385.1 Muscicapa striata striata | reverse complement strand
TCTTCAGCCTGAATAGAAATTTATCTCAGATAAAAAAATCTAAAGATGCCTCCAGCAGTGCTCAGGCCCAAATCATTTTAGTTTTGCCTCTTGTATTTTGGAAAATCTCAAGCCTTAGCACACAAGTGGAAGGTGAATGAGGTAAATCATAGGATGTCTTATTCTGACACATGACAAGAGGGAGGAGAGAGAAAACCCACTTGGGGATGGGGAATAAGAATAAAAGATAAGCAGGACAGCCAGCCTCCCCTTGACAAGTGTGTAAGTGAGTTGCCTGCCCCTCCAGGATCTCCAAACATTTTAAAGACAGGCCACTAGAACATTTTCCACCCAGAAGACCTTTGATTTAAAGGAAGGGTGACCCTAAAAAAGAAGAATATCTTGCTAACTCAGACCACCAACATTTACTTCAAGTTTTCTGCTCCCTGTACAACCAGAGAACACATACTTCACTTTATTCTTCCACAGACTACATTGAAAATGTCAGGAAACAGGACAAGCTAGCTTATAAATAATTGCAAAGCCGCTCCTGAAAAGGGCTGAGAGGGAGGTGGGATGAAAGCTTCCAGCCAGGAAAGCTGTGACTGCCAAGGAGCAGAACAGAATAAGGACAAGGACAGTGTGTGATATCCCAGCTCCATCTGTACACAGAAATGAAAGGCATTGAGGAAAATATCAGTGCGGCTTATGGCAGGCATTCCCAGGTGTGGGAAAATCCTCGGGGGAAGAGCACCATCAACAGAAAATACAGCAGACCTTATAAGAGACAGCTGACGTGGCAGATCCTACAAAAGCTTGTCTGCAGTATCTGAGCGCCTTTTGTTCCCTAGCCCCATTCTTTCACCTGGCAGCTTACAGATTAAAAGACCTGAGAGATGTTCCTGTCACAGAAGACTTTGCCTCAAAAGGCTCCTAAAAGGAGGAGGGACCAGGGTAATGCAGGGTCCACTGCAGGAGATGCGTGGCAGTGGAAGCTTTACCCTTCTAATAACAACTCCCCTACTTTTCTGGAAATTCTCCCTAACCCTATCCCCTCGCTACCTGCAGAGTGATAACAAAGCCAGCATTGTCCATCAAGTCTCAATCTGAAGTGACTCAGTTATTCTCAGGAGCTCTGTGTTCATTTTTTCAGCCTGGCATCCTAGAAAACAAGGTTTATGTCATCATATTGCCTGTCATATGTCTTAACTGTTTGTCCTTTCCTATTAACTTTGGAATCACACTGTACTGGGGATACAGGGCTATGAGAGAAATTGAGTTTCTCAGATAGAAATTGAGTTTCTCTAAGATCAGTGAACCTGCCTTTGATTGGGTAGTGCAGAGACCCCAGTTCATGTCTCTGCTGAGAGACAGGCTAAGACCAGAGTCAGCATTTATCCCTGCCCTTGGGCCTGTCCCAGGCAATCAGCACCCGTGTGTTACCCGGCCGGACAGCACCACTCATTCTGCTTCTTGTCCTGCTGGTAAGCAGAGCTTGGGAAAGGGGGATGAGAGTGCTCTGTGGGGAATGGGGTCGGGTGGAGGGCTGAGCTGGACTTCAGTGGAGAAACACATCATCGCAAGTCTGGCCTCATACTCAAGAAAACTTATTTTCTCTGCCAAATTGCCTGTAACTTCATGACACATCATCAAGGACAAATGACAACATTTATCAAGTACTCGCTGAATCCAGAATGTAGCCACACACAAAACAGCAACCAGTTGGAGAATTCAACCACTAGATTTGTTGCTGCAACTTTTTCTTCCCTTTTGCTTAAGCACTGGAAAAGTCATGTTGAAGTCAATTTATTTCCTAATGTCACCACTTTCTAGGTCTGCACAATTAATGCAGGGTTTCTTGAAACAAGTAGAAAGCGTGTGATGAATCAAATGTGAGCACTCGGGAAACAGCACTCCCACAAGACCGCAAGGCTTGGCTCCGGAGTCAGTTTGTGACATTGGTTACAAGCAGCTATACACCCCAAGTGTGCTCTGCATTTTTCTGTATCTACTGACCAAACTATCCATTTCTAAGGAAAAGCAAAAGAACAAAAAAAATGTCCCTCTTTGCTGTAGCACCACATGGTAAATATCATTCGTCCCGTCCCAACTGCTTCTAGTGACAGTGGAGTGTTTGTCTGAATTTTTAACAGATGTTTTTAAGTACTCTTGTCCACTTCTCTCTCCTGAGGATTTCTGCAGTGGGATAGCTCTAGATAGTAATACAAGCAATGCTTGTAAGAGGCTCTGGGGATAAATCTGTAGACACTGCATCTAGGATGGGTGTGGGTATGGGTCCAAGCCTTATGAAACTTCGTAAATATTCTCTGAAGAATAGCAAGCTGGACTGACCCTGCCTGCAGATGTTTTTGAGCTTACCAGCCCCACAGCAAAAAGAAAGACAGCTTGCAGATAACTGCAGCACTCCTGAAACAGCCCAAGAGCAGGATTTAAACTGAAATTTATAAAGCAGGGGTATACTGGAGCAGAATAGAATAATGCAAAGGATGATGTGTGATGGTGTAACTCAATTTCAATTCAAAATACCAAAGATGCTTCAAAGGGGACCAGTCGGGGCTGAGGCAGAATTTCCCAGATGTCAGGTTGCCCTTGGGAACAAGCACACTGGATTCCCTTGACAGGTGTGAAGGTACTCAGAAGAAGTCAGTCAGAACACAACTTGCTTTAAAAAAAAGTAAAATCTCTGCTTTCATTTTTAAAGAAAGTGAGCATCTTGCACTAACGCCTGGCAAGGAGGCAGTGACGTCTGCCTGAGTTTGTCCACAGCCTGAAACAATCAGCTAAAGCATGCTCATGGCTGCTAGTTTACATTATCGAAATGGAACCAGAGCTATTTAATTCTAAAATGAAATCTATTAAAGCTATTGTCAGTGTTTCACAGCAGCTGAAACTGTTTTTTTAAAAGGTCAATCTACTAGCTAGAGAGTGAAAACAAGCAAGGCGGCTGTGCCAGCCCTTAAGACGTGGTTGCATCCTGCAGTCTGGTTGTGCATTCCCTTAAATGTCGGGCAAGGAGCAGCGGAGGTGTGAGTGGAGCCCGGGTCCGTGCCCCGGTCCGTGCCCTGGTCCGTGCCCCGCTCCGTGCCCGGCTCCGTGCCCTGGTCCGTGCCTTGGTCCGTGCCCTGGTCCGTGTCTCGGTCCGTGCCCGGCTCCGTGCCCGGGTCTGTGTCTCGGTCTGTGCACCGGTCCGTGCCCCGGTCCGTGCCCCGGTCCATGTCTCGGTCCGTGCCCCGGTCCGTGCCCGGGCCTCCGTGCCCCGGTCCGTGCCCCGGTCCGTGCCCCGGTCCGTGCCCCGGTCCGTGCCCGGCTCCGTGCCCCGGTCCGTGCCCCGGTCCATGTCTCGGTCCGTGCCTCGGTCCGTGCCCGGCTCCGTGCCCGGCTCCGTGCCCCGGCCCGTGCCGGCGCGGGGAGGCTGCGGTGCTGGGGGACACAGCGGAGCCGCGGGCGGAGCACGCCCGGCTCCGCGCTGCGGGGAGAGCATCCCCAGAGAAAGGCATGGCTGGACAGGACACCACTTTGTTTCCCAACCCATTCAGCTTTGTGGCCGTGGTGTCATTCACAACAATACCACAGCCCTCCCCCACCCCCAGAAAAGCCTCAAAAATCCCAACCTAAGAACCACTTCCCCCACAAACAGCATAGCAGAGCCCCAAACACCCCCATAGCTAGCACAGGCCTAGCATTTGCTGTCATCTTCTGTACTGGCATTTCTGTTAACCCTTTTGTAAGATCATTTGACTCGGTTTCAAAATTCCTCATTCTGAAAAACACTTGTTAAATATTGGCCCCGACTGCTGCACAAAGTGATAGCTTGGTAGTCATAATCCATGAGATATATTTAGCCTCACAAACTCATCATCAATGGATCTTGAAAGCATTGTAGCCAACCGACTGGAAACCACATGCAATACAAACACATAATAGAACTTTTAATGTGCAAAGAGACTAAACAAAAAGATCCTTGACCTTCTTGCTTTCCCTTGCATACCATTATCCCCAGTGAGACAGCAAATGGAATGACGTGGAGAGCAACAGCTACCAACAAGCAACTTTGGAAGCCAATTTCTACAGTAGTTAAGCAGTTAATGACGTTAATCAGAATGATAACTTATTAAATTCTATATTTATGCAAATAGCATTTTGGCATATTGCACAGAGACCTGAGTAGCAGAGCTTGCCAGGGAAAGGCCCCAACATCTTTTAAATTTACCATTTTGGGGTTTTTAATACCATGTAAAAGCATCTGTGATGGTCGGTACGTCAGGCAAACCACACTTAAATAAAATGCTAGAGTAACAAATTAATATCTATTATTCCAAATAGATTAATGAACAAATCGTTTAATTCTAACCTTTATGAAGCAGATATTCATCTCTGTAGCCACGTCCAATGTCTGCCATTATCTTTTTAACAAGAATATGACTTTTCTTATAGAGCTTCCTAAAACAGGCAACAATTATTAAACAAAGAAAATAACAGGTAGCTCTCCCTCTCCATGCTACAGTAGCTAGGGAATATATGGCACAAAAATATAAAGTAACAGAGTAGTTTATGACTGACATGAAAGGACATTATCTCTGTGTAATGAGATGAATCAGAAAAATTGCAGTTTAGGGTAGGCAGAATTTACAGTAATCTTAGTTTTATAAAACCAGTGTGGAAAACTTATTGCTTTCCAAGAGAATTAGCTGGGAACTTCTTGGTTCTGGGTTGCATTTAAATTCAACAGAGATGGAAGAAGCAGGAGATTGGATGAAAAGCTATGAATTGCACTTTTAATTGCTTTCAAGGTGTCAAAAAGAACGTCAAGATGTGCTTACACATGTCGTTTTCTCTTTTCTTAATTCTGTTATTTAGTAGAATTAAATTCTGCACAGATTTTACCCTTTCATTCAGTTCTTCCTCTATCTTCAGGAAAATAAGGTGGGAACTACTTCTGCAAGATGTTGTGCAAAATGAGTAATTCACAAATTGAAATTGTACCTCTGTTTTGAAAATCAAGAGTATGGCTTATACACAAACCCTAACTGTTGATTTATTTATGTAAATATCTTGGTATCTGGGTACCTTTGTTTGTGCAACCCTCGCAACAAAATGTTCAAATATCTCTGGAAAAAATAATTGCCTTTTTTTCTCCCCTTTGGGTACAAATTTCTGTGTTTTAAATTGATGTGCAGGTTTCCTGTTGCTGCATGAAGCCTTCATTTCAAAACACCAACTAATTCTAGGTTTAATTAAACCAGAATGTTTTATATCACAAACACAGGTTTTTTTACAGCACATATCTTCTTTAATGTGATTGCTGCCTATTAAGAGAAGAATAATTTTATAAAATTAATGTAATGAAATAATTCAAAGTTTTACAGCAACTCTCTTTATAGAGTGAACTTATGCAAGTACCGAAGCCTTTCCAGAGAAAACAGGATTCTCCACACCTCCCTCTGGCTTTTCTCCCTACTGAATGCCATGGCCTTCACTCAACCAAAGGAAATGAAAGACAGACTGAGACAACAGCATCACGTGGGTGAAGGTCAGATTGATTTTCAGCTGTGTGGTGCTGTTTTATCACCCTCAGGACAAAAGTTAAGCCCTTCATTTTTTTTTCATGTCTGCTTTAACAGAGCAAGTTGTTGTTTTTTTTTCCCCTGAAATTTTTGAAATCTGGGGTCCATACCACCAGAATTATCAAGGACAGCCTAATTTAAAACATCCATGAAGATCTCCCATCCTCACAGTAAAATCCAGAGCAGCCCACACACCACAAAATTTCCATGAGTTTCCTCTATTCCCTGTGTACAAACAGTGGCTCCTTGAAACTACGGAGGTTTCTGCAGTGACATTCGCTGACAGCAAAAGCAGAGTGGGATGCAGCTGCTGGCTGTTTGCAATGATCCTGGGCACAGGAGAAGAGCAGTTGCTATCTCAAAAGGGGCAAGTTCACAAATTGTTTTTTCTCCCTATCCTCCCTTCCTTTCCTCTCCTCTCTGCTCAGAGAGGCCAAGCTCTCCAAGAGCTGAGCCTCCCGCCTGTCACTCGGCAATCCGGACATGCACGGCCAATTACTGTGGCAGCCTCTGGAAAAACAGGGAGTTTTGCTAGCTCTGATTGCACTTTTTCCAACTCCAATGCCACTTACAAAATCACTCTCCCCCAACTTGCTGTTAGAATTGGCTTTCCTCATTTCTCTTCTGAGAAAGATTCTCCCCAAAGTAATGACGTTATTTTCAACAGTCAATTTTAGCTAGTCATGTCTTCAAAACTGAACTGATTAACCTAAAATGAGGCATTTTGTACATCACAGATATGTATATGCATACCTAGTTATTGAAAGCATCTTCCCTCCCATTTCCAGTTTTCTAGCAGACAAAAAACTCAGTATTCTCTCATTTAAGCTAAGAGACAAGAAAATCCTACTCACTTTCATTACGTTTTGTTTTAAATGTTGGGTTGAATTTGTCTTATGTTGTGTGAAGAGTTCAACAGCATCATGACTGCCTCCTAAAGACAACAGTTTTTCCTCCATAAAAAGCAACGAATACCATCTGCTTTATTTGTATGTACCAGAGGCCGTGGTTACACTCAATACCATCAAAACACCTCAGAATACAGTTCCTACATGAAACAGCTCTTGTAAAACAAACCATGGCAAGTGTGTATAAGAGAGGAAGGAGTAGTGAAGGGCTGTAAGGTGACATCAAGCAGCTATCCAGGTTGGATCTGGATGCCGTCTCAATGCAAATGAAATAATTTTCTCAGTTTTATGAACAAAGATTTGACTAGCACATATCCTTAGCTCATCTGAACCTGAGTCTGCCTCCAAAGCAGCACACGGAGCAGTGTGATTCCTCCCAGCACCACGAGATCTGCCAGTCCCCACAGGATGGGCCAAGGAAGGCTCTGCACGTGCACAGAGCTCCAAGGAAGAGCCAGCCCTGGACAATGGACAAGGGAGCAACTGCAGCTGAGAGTCATGGAGAAACCAGTAACACAGCAAGGTGTAACTTAAATGTATAAACGGTGAATGACTCTGCTTTATGCAGGGCTGGGAAAGAGCAAATACCAATACAGCAGCAGAGAGAAGACTGCTGGGAACAAGATGCAAAATGGGACAGTCCAGAAAGGAGCAAGCAAGGAGAAAGCTTTCGAGGAGGGACCACAGGGACACATGCACAGGCACAGAGGAAAGGGCAGGGAGCAGCCACCCCAAGCACACAGCCAGAACACACAAAAGCACAATCCCACATGGTGCACAGACAGACCATAAAGCTAAGTACTACCATAAATGAATGTCCTAGAAGCATGTTGGATTTTTGGCTGGTTTGGGCTTGGTTGGTTGCTCAGGTTGATTGATGGAGATTGAACAATATACTTGAAACCTGCTTACACTACTCTTGGAGTGCAGTAAATTACCTCTATTGAGTTTTACTCAAAGAAAAGAAACACAGGTGTATGTATTTATATTTCTGTAGACTTGAGTTCACAAAGGGAATTTACTTCTGTCTTTTGAAATTTTCTAATGAATAATTAGTAGATGTAGATTTCTAAAATGACCATTTAGTATAAATTATATCAAATCTCATTTATTTTAAGAGATATCATTAAGTACAAAGTCTGCATGAGTGAACTGAGTTCACTGTAGAGGAAATGACTGGGAATTATGTTCAAAAATCTATTCAAATGTTTAATGTAACATATTCCCTGGAGAAGAGAAAAGCAATGGGCTTCTTCAGCCTTTCCTTATGTCCTCCTCAGCAAGTGTAACAGTAATTGAGTAGCAACAAAAAGAAGAGCCAAAAAGTCTTTCATCATTATGGCTGAGAATGATTTTCAAGGAAGCCTAAGGAAGAGATGGACCTATACACCAAAAAAAAGATATTTTCAAGAGGAAGTTCACTCCCACCATTATTGATGTCACTCTCAACAAAACCCACCTGGATTAAAGACCTTGGCTGTTCCACCAATTTCATGCATGTCATTAGGCAAATCAGTTCAGTCACAGTAATTTTCATTCAAAATAACTCAAGCTATTAATGGGGAAGGTCTTGAGTTCTCTCCCAAACGCTGACCTCTTGTTCCCCTCATGTTGACATAAAGCTTGTGCAGCTCCATAGGGCACCAGATCTGGGAGCTGCACAGACTAAAAATCAATGCTTTTAATTGTCAGCAATGTCAGCTCCCAAAGACAACAAAAACCCTTTTACCAGAATAAGGCAGGAGATGGAAGGGAGGAAGGAAGCAGTCCAGTAGCAGTCAAAACTTAAGCCAAATTAGAATGACAACTTTTTGATATCATGATGATAAAAATAACAATTTCTTGTGTCAGGAAGGGGTTGCTAGAATGTTTAAAGATTAAAAAGTGCTTGAATGCCCTACAAAGTATTTAGCATGAACAGACCAAGTGCCTTGAAAATGCCAAATCAATTTTTCATTAGTTAAGACAATGAAAACTGCTTGTAATAAGCAAGATGTTTGAATAATATGACCTATATTTAATACATGTAATTTACTTAATTTTTTACTGAGCATATTTTCAACAATTTTAAATTTAATATGAAACTGTAAAATTTACCCTACTATTAAAAGCACCTCCTAAAATTACTTACATGAAACAGCATTCAAAATGTACATACTTGCTGCCAAAGCTTTGAAGAAAGTCAGAAGCTGCTTGAACCTCTGATTGAGGTCCTCTGATGTGCAAGCCCAGCTTGGAGAGCAACAGCCTCTCCAGCAGGTGCAGAGAAAATATTTCCCTTATTCAGTTTATTTGAGCGCTTCAGTCCAATACGCAGTTTATTGAGAACAGAGGAACTGCTTGGCAGATGATCCCTAGTTTGCTTCTTGCCAGCCTATGGCAAAGAAAGGCATGAGTCGCCTACGGAGCACACAGGCACCCGGCTGGGGCTGGCCGGGAGGACACGTACCTGGCTGGGTCCCTGCTGCTGCCAGGGCCGGGGCTCTGCGCCCCCAGGAGCCCCCGCCGCCCTCCCGCCGGCCCCGCAGCCCCAGCCCGGGCACCCGCACCCAGGGGCCATGCTGAGATGCTCCAGCCAGCGCTCCCAGAGCCAGCGCTCCCAGAGCCAGCGCTCCCAGAGCCAGCGCTCCCAGAGCCAGCCAGCTGAAGAGGACCAACCCACGCTGGCACGTTTCCCTAAAGCCAGCCGGCACCAGGGGGTGGAGGCTGCTTTCTGGCTTCCCCAAGCCTGGAGCACAGTTAATAACATGCCAGCTGTATCTGCAGACAAGCCAAGTTTAATGAGGCTACAACAAAAGCATTCAAATATGCACTACAGAACTTCTGTGGGGATTTTTTCTAGAGCTTGTTTCTAAAAAATGAAAGATAGGAATTCTTGACAATGTTTGTACACACACTTCCCTTGTTTTTAATTGATTTTTTTTTTAAATTATATGCCACAAATTCAAAGAAATCAACATTAGAAAGACTTGTTTAATCCCACTACTTCCAACAGCAAAATTATGCTGTGTGATGAGTGCTTGAAATGCACTGCTGGTTGCTTTTTTCTTAATAAACATTGAAGTCTTAATTGTTTTTTTCCTACATGGCCAGACACTATCTTTCTGTCTGCCAGGTCTTCACACTAGGACAAGTCCTATCCTTTACCTCCTGCTTGGGAGCCAGGACAGACAGGCCAGTGTGACCACATCTCTGGCATAAGTGATGGAAGAGATAGCTGACCCCCTCACTCTCCTACCAGCCATGCCTCACCACATCCCTCTCTCTTATCTCTAGGCCAAGGTACACGAGGTTTGGCAAGGTACACGAGGTTTTAATAAGAGGATTGCAAACAGGGACTTAGAGGCAGAATGGAGCTGCAAAAGAAGCCTGCTGGGGCATGAAGGGGTGGAGAAGGTGGGAAAGGGGGAATCACTCACTGCCACCTTCACCAGAAGAACCAGAGAGAATCAAATGAAAGCAGGTGACAAAAGTGAACAAAAGGTGGTGCTTTTCCCCAATGTCTAGTTGAACCCACCACAGGAAAAGCTAACTGCACTTCAAAATGGAAAATCAGGGAAGAAGATTTTCTGAATAATTTAAATAAAAAGCACCACAAAATACTCATGTAAGTTTGCTGACAGATAGGAAAACATTCTGGGAAAACAGCCTGATGGGACGGACCATCAGGCTGGCTCAGTACAGCCATCCTTATATGAAGAGTACTTATCCAATTGTCTGTGATGGGATAGGGGAAGAAATCGGGAAAAAAAACCCAAACTCTCAGTTCATCTCTTTTTTCAAACTCTCAGTTTTCATCTCTTACATCTGCAGTCTGAGGATCTCAATGACTCTCTGAATCTGCCAAGGCTGTTGATATGGCCATCAGTTCTGTCCCTCAATAACCAACAGGAAGGCAGTGCATGCTCTTCAGCAGCGTCCTAGCCAGAAATAATCCATGTTCTTGTCCATCTGAGACAGGACAACCCCAGCACACCCTCCATTCAGCTCTCTGGGGCTTTATTAAAGGCCACTTTGTAACAAGCACATATCTACTGTAGTCTCCAGGCTATCCTCACTGCAGTTCTGAATTGAGTTTCATATAGTGGGCTTTTTCTACAACCTGCTGAATGCTGGGACCTGCTTCTGGCAAACAGGTATCCTCCTTCCTGCAGGCACAGCTGCTCTTGTAACTCTCACCAAGCTCCAGCCTGGGAAGGAACTCTTTCCACTGAAACTTCTCCCTCCTCTTTTTTTTTTTTTTTTTTTTTTTTTTTTAATAAAACCCATTTATATACCCAATATATATTTCAGTATATTAGTAACCCATTAGTTACTTAGATTGCTGTATGCTGAGAAACAAACCTGCCCTATATAGACCCCTGCAATCTTCCCTCTGCTGAACCATGGCAATGGATTACCCTTGCAAACAGAAATCTGAAGCAGGAGGAGAAGGGGAGGTGGAGCTCCGGCACCCATGGTGCCCCAGAATTGCTGCATGAGCTGGTGCAGGGAGATCTGGGCAGGCTCCAGCTCCCAAATGCAGCTCCTGCTGCACACAGGAGCCCCCATGGCCAACATGTAGCACAGCTCTTGCTTCACAGCATTTGGGGTGCTTCAGTTTCTGTTCATCTCTCTGTTGCTGATGCAGCAAAGAGACTGGCTTCTCAGCCAGCCAGGGGCAACCTGTTAAGATAGCCAAAGGACACGTTTCCTTTAAGAGGCCTCACTTGAAACACGCACCCAGTTTCTCTTCTATCCATTTCTATGCATACCTGTGCTTACTTTGCAGACTACTTTTTGAACTAGATAAAAGCAGATAAAAGAACTCAATTAAAGTAGCAAGAATGAAACAGTCCCTTGCCAATACAAGCAGGCTAACTTGTCGTCCTCAGCTCCTCACTGGGCCATATGTTTAAAAATGACAAGAAAAATGGTTTTCCTGTGTGAAAAACATATGCTGCTTCAGGAAAGACATCATCATTGCTACGAAATTTTGTGCAGCCTCAGAATGGCTAGCCGGGCCATCCACAGTGACTGCCGGCTATGTGGGGGCTGAGGAAGGGCTGGAGAGAGCTCATTACCTCCCTCCTGCCAGGGGTTTTGGTAACATGCAACCAAGCCGGCCGCAGCCGCGCTGGCAGCGCTCCTATCTGCACACGCAGTGCCTGGTGCTGCCTCCCTCGCCGCCATCCCCAGGGGGACCGGCACAAAGGTGGCCGTGGCGATTTGCAGGGATGGCGCCCGGCGCACTGGCACACTCTTATCAGTGAGCACACTGCCCGGCTCCGCGCCGGCTCCCGCGCACCGCGGTCTGCCGTGGGCTCACCGCTCTGGGACACCCTCCGTGAGGCCGCCAGCAAACCCCCAGCTGGGTGTTTATGGCGAGCAGGCATTGTTTGAAATTCACGTGTCCCTCCACCATAAATCCTTAAGGCACCGGCATGCCTGCAGTATCCAGGAGGGACGGAGAAAGGGGCTGAGGCTCAGCCCCACTGACACCTCGCCGCACCGAGGGCTGAGCGCAGCTCACCTACCTTTGTCTGTGGATGACCCTCCGGTGTGACAGGTGAGCAGCGCTGTTAGGGAGCACAACACTTGGCACAACTCTGTCAAACACACGCAGCACACGACACACTACATACACTGAAGCACATGTGCCATGTGCAGGGGCAGAGCCAGTGCTAGTGCCTCAGCATGCACTGCACAGGATGCTCTGTGAAACCTCAGCATGGCCGGGGTGCTGTAGGCCCTGTTTGACATTAAATTTGCAGCTGTGCTTCTGTTTGTCTTCAGATGTGGGAATGTGCTTTATGTTCTACACAATAAATATGTATTTCACTGAGCACCTGCACAGCAAGCCAGTCAGCACAGCTCCTTATCAGCACACTGATTTTCTAGCATGTGCAAGCGTAAGTCCTTGAAAAAGCCTCTTTTCAGGCTGGCTGGGAACCTCCAGGTAAACTCAAGCATCACCTGTGTGGTGACAGCAGCCAGGGGAATCAGACCCCAGACCACCCAGCCACGTGTACCCCTGCAATAATGTGGGGTTTCAGAGCTCTCAGCACGAAGGGCACAAATCTGCTGCAGGGAGACGTGCAGCACCTGGGCACTGTGGCCAAGGTGGCTGCCGAGCCCTGGGGAGCCCTGTGCTGTCCCTGCACCTGGGAAGGGGACATCTGTGACAAACTAATCACAGGAGCCTGCACTTGCAGCCCTCCAAGTGATTGACAATAAAAACACTGCCCCGGTGCCCATTTTCAGATCTAGACAGCAAGAACTGAGGACTCCAGGGAAAATCCATGTTTTTACAGTTTGTGATATTATTGAGCTTTTCTGATGCCCATTTTAAAACATGGCTATGACCTCTGGAAAGAAGGGAAACTGCATTTCAGCATGACAACGCAGAAGAGAACAAAAAAGGAAACTTGTTATTTTTTTAAGCTTGAAACACTAGTTAGGTTAAGAGAAAGGAGCAGAATTCTGGCAAGGACAAGAGCACTCAGACTGAACCACAACACAGTAATTAGGGCCAGTAGGTCATTAGACACACAGCTGTATAAACTAGGTGTATAATTAAGTTTCCACACTGCTTTTTCACAACTGTATTTCAGTTTCTTTTGTGGAGGACAAACAGTAATTCATTAATTTAAAGGTGTAACAATAGCAGCAGCAAAAAGAGAGAAAAATATGTGACTTGCCAATCAGGTGCAACTAAAGACTACAATTTTGGGGAGGGCTAATTTTGGAAATGTATATAAGACATCTCTCTTTGTCAGTGGGAAGCAAAAAGTGCCACCCGACAAAAACATTCATGAGCCATCGTCACTTGTTGACAAGCTGCTGTATATGTGTTTCTGGATAAGCATCCCACAAAATAGGGTTGCATGGCAATTATAATTCTTGTAGCAGGTGAAATATAAGAAAATGCAAAATTATACACTAGCATGAAACAGTTACAGTACCTCGTTTCAAATGTAAGCCTAGTGTACAAGTTACAGGGCATTTAAAAGGAGCAACTGCAAGACTTTAATTATAAACTAGTTCCTACCGTACAGTAGTTTAGAAAAATCAGCTGCTTCCAAGCTGGCAATATCCATATATAGCTCTGCTGCTGTTTGAAACAGACAACCTGTAAAGTTATCAACAACAGAAGAGGACCTCATGAAATGCTCAGAGACCCAGCCAAAACCTATTTCTGTCCACTTCATTGATGTGTTAATTAGCTTTAAAACACTCTACATTCACTTGAGAATCTCAAGAAACAACTTTACCTGAGACTATTCTGACCCATGGGAGGAAAAGGATGGAGGAAGCAAAAAAAAACACAATAAAATACTGGAGCTAAACCCAGACTAATGCAGGTGAATAAACACACAGCCAAATGACAGAACTTGCGACTTTTCAGCCACTTTTTGTCAGATAACAAACCGCCTGGCACCAGCCACTGATATATCACAGAACAGTTGTTTGATGTAGGGAGCCTCAGGTGCTCGTTGTAGGACACAGTAAGTTGTAAATCCACATGTAGTTCTTTACTCTTGTCACTAACACCATAAGACAGCATCATGCTACACCTACACTGTAACAGCAGCACGCAAAAACATGTACAAAAAAGGCTGAACGTGATGCCAATGGCAATTACTTAGTCCTCTCTAGTTTAGGGGATATGGACACCAGTGAGTTTTAAAGTAATTTTAAAAGCTTAACACAGCCAATGTGTACTCTAGGTGTTTTCATTTGTTCTCAGACTATTTTTCAAGATGCTGCTGTTTAAGGAAACAGTTTAAGGCACTGTTTCCAGGACTGCTGCAGGAGTGCTCGTTTGTGAGGGCAAGCTGGGAAACAAGGGAAGACATAAACCAGTAAGGAAATGTAATGTTCTTTTGGTACAAGCTGCCCCCACTTAGGCCCTTTTCAGATCCCCATAGACATGGGAACCTACAACCTGCAATCAAAGACATCAGTCATGAGCAAAAGGTATAAAAGGCACCTAATTCTGTCAGAAGAACATCTCTACTACACTGACATCAAAAGGAATGCCATGCACCTATGCTACCAGAGATGTCTAGATTTCATCAGTGTTTTGTCCTCAAAGAAACAAGTTTGAAATACATGAAAAAGCAAGGGGATGGAATGGCTGTTTGTTACTTCCTTACATGTCAAAGCAGCTGCGTTCAAACTGTATTATAACTTCAGCACGCTGTAATGAATTTCTGAGGGAGTCCAGTGAAAGAGATGGTTTATCCTGCTCTTTGGAGTGATCTCTTGTAATGCTGCAACACTCCTGAGCTGCAATACCTTCCTAACTTCAGTATCCCAAAGGAAGTCATTAGTTATGTTGTATTATCAGCCTGGTGATATTATCACTAAAAATATTACCTGTATTGATCTGGAGCCATGTAGACATGACTGAAAGCCCTGCTTCAGATTAAGACATGAAAATCTAGTTTGCCAGGAGGTCAGGCACTGCATTACACCCTCAGGTGTGTCAGGCAGGTATCACAGGGAAAAGGAGTGTAGGGCAACTAAGGACACAGGCAAATAGCTCTTTTTGTAGGGTAAAATCTTGAAATATAACACACTTTCTAATGAGGTCTTAGGTTTTCACCCAGGTGGTGCAAGTCTGTTTAGATGAACTGAACAAAGATACATATTTTGCATGCTTTCCTCAAAAATCCTCATGATTATCAGACCACATATCAAACTGGTGTATCTGAAAGGGTTGTTTTTTTCCTCAAGGTAAGGTATGGGAATATCAAGCAATATTCCAGATTGTCTTCATGGAAACATTCTCATTCCAAGATATATGAATGCAATCTTCTTATTTATTTTAAATCACTTCAGGACACTAGATTAAACTAAATAGAAAACAGACACTCTTGCTCTGGAACAAGGATTATCCTCACATGGAGACAATTAGCACTTATTTCATGTATATGCAGATACTTATATGGTGCCTTTTTGGGACAAAATCTCTTTGCAAATCATCCACATATGTGAAGATAGTATAAGAAGGCAAAATTATGCTACCTGCAATCAAAAATAGCAATGGGAATACTGACAAATTATTTTGATATATCCCTAAAATATAATTTATTTTTCTTAGTCTCACCAAGAGAATACTACACTGAGGATAAAAAAAAAAAAAAACTAAGGTGTGAAAACACTGACTGAATTTACATGAATAGAATCTCTAGGTTGCTATGTTTTAATGCATATTTGCCTCTGGAAAAAAGATTGCTCCTTTTCATAGCACTGCTGTCACCTGTCATAACCTTATGTTCCTGCTCTGGAGTCCCCATCAGCAGTGCCCGCTCCCCTCCGCCAGTTGTGCCATTACAGCTGCTTGGGGACCACACAGGGAACCAGACCCAAGCAGACATTTGGGCTAAAAAGAGCCTCCTTTTGTGAGGCTCACCCCAGCACCACAAGCAGCACAAGCAGCTGTCCCAGCACAACTGAGGATGGAGCAGTGATGGAGCAGCGGCCGCCTAGGGCGCCTCTTCCTTGAAAAGGACCAATGTCCACATGGGCTGGGCGCTTTGCCTTCCAGTTTGGGAAACAAGGGGTTTTCTGAATAAAAAGTTACATTTTCTTGCTCTTTCCCCTGTAGCAGAGTGCCATGTGCAGAAGTCTCAGGTCAGTGCTGTGGCTGTCAGCTGGCTGGGAAATTGCCCTGCAAGAAGTGGCCTTTTGATTTTACGCACTTTCAAGTTTGCAGACTGTGTAGGGCTTAAATGAGAGTGCAGAGCAAGGAGCCCTGGGGGCAGGCTTAAAACTGCAATCCCTATCCAACTGCAAGCATGGGAAAAGCCCCAACATCCCTCTGTCCTTCCTCCCAGCAAGCAGATGGGAACAAGAGGAGGAAGTCCTCCCCTCTGCAAGCCAGAGTGAGACAAGGGAGGGTGCTCTTGGGGTGGGAGTCAGACCAAGCCAAAGCCTCCACCTGACCCTCCCTCCCTTGCTGTATTCCATTCCCTGTATTTTTTCTTGGCTGAGCATCATTTTACTTATGCCCAAAAAGGAGAGCCAAAAACATAGACTAATCACAAAACAAATTAAGTGGCCAGGAGGAATATGCACTCAGGGGAGAGATGATGGGATACTGCTGCACCAGAGGAGAAACTAACCCTTCTGCCTTCTGCCAGCCTTGACCTACCCGTCTGCCATAACAGCAACTGCCTAAAAATAATTTAGATGAGTGTGGAGGAAGACGTGATGGCAGAGAATTCAACTCTGGGAAGGTGAAAGATAAGAATCCCTGATTTAAATAAATATGAACATATTCTGCACTCCCTCTCCTAAGATTTTATTTAATCTTTGGTAAAATCTGCAAAGCTTTTTCCTACCCCTGTAAATCAGCTTAGCGTGCTTGGCTGAGTACCTGCTGCTACCGCTGGCCATGCAGAGGCAGCCCTGGAAAAGCAAGGTATGTCGCAATTGTTCACACTGGTGCTCTGAGCTTGTTCTTGCTTTACAGAAAGTAAAATCAAGATCAGCGTAGGCTGATGCCATCCTCACTTCCATAAAATTCAAAAGGCAATGTAATAATAACCTAGGGAGAATGCTGTATTTTTAGGGTGGGATTACAGAACTCGCACTATGAATTTTAATCTCAGGAATCATCATGTTCTTTAAGGGGTTCAGAGGCCTTTTCCCTGGGAGTTTTGCAGACTTCAGTCATTTAACTTTTTAAATCTTCCTACATTTTGAGAGAGAGGGAAAAATACCTGCCTGAAACTTTTAGCATTAAAAAAACCTCACAACATTTTTGTCTAACGTAATTACTGACAGATTCCAATTGGAAAGCTGTTGCTTTTATTTTAATTTTATTAAAGGAGTGAACAAAGGCTACCCAAGGCACCACAATAAAATTACATTAACTGTAAAATTACATTATTAATTCTTTAATCTCACTTGAGGCCTCAAGCTGTTGCTATGTCCAATTACCCAGCTAACCACCTGTCAGAACTGAAAAGCTAGTTTAACATTACCTCCAGGACAGTTGTGTGCCCTGTGTTCAGTCAGGTCTGCCAGTGAATCGAAGTCCTGCTGACAGTTATCGCAGGTGTAAATTGACTCATCCTCCATGTCTTCATCTTCCTCATTTCTCTCTTCCTGGCTCGTCACACTGTTCCTCTCTTCCAGGGCCCGGCTGTCCTTCGCTTCGCTCTCCAGCTCTCCTCCCAGGCCACCTGCCAACAGCAAGAACATCCTCTAAGTTTGAGAGGTCTGAAAAAGAAGAGCTTTGAGAATGATGTTGCGCTTATTAAGATACATTTAATTACAGCCGCTCTCACATTATTCCCGACACCTTTCATTATATTAATGTGGTTTTTATATCATGTGGTGCAACAATTCTCAGCTGTATTCTCTGCTGCTTAGTGCGAATCCTGCAAACACTCTCTCCTAATCTTCTCTGGTGGGTGTATAGCAGGAACCTCCTAACTCTGTCATATAAAGTTGTTAGTGTTTTATCACTTAACCAGATTCTCAAAGCTTTAAAAATTGGCAAGATTAATTACAGCCCTCAAAGAAAAGGCATGTGCTGAATTTTAATTCTCACTGCTCTCCTCTTCCCACCGCCCCCAAGCCCCAATATTAGTAACAACAAGTGAAAAAAACACTCTAGCTGAATATCCCAAAGCACACAGGTACCCCAGGACATGAGAGGTCTTGCTGAACTAATGAGAGGCACTTGGGTGGGCAGATGAGCCTGACATTGTGCTGACCTAGCTGAGAGCAGACTCAGTACATCTGACCTTCAGGTCTCTCTGATCTTTTTTATCTTGGTCTGTGGCTGGATTGTGGGCTAGCACATACATCTTTTCCACCTCCCCCCAAGTTTTTATCTGCATTTGTGCAAAGGGAGACTGAGCTCTCTGACAGCTCCAGAAACTCCCCATTGTGGGGGGCCGAGCACCCCAGGGCCGTGCAGGTGGCAGTTCCACACAGGGGGCAGCTGGCTCTGCACATAGGGTGGGTGGCAGGACAGCTGCTCACTCCCCCCAGGACACCCTCGGTGGCTTTTGTGAGACAAGCTTGCAGCCATATTCTCCTGCCTCCAGGACACTCCCTTGGCCTCAGTGGACACCCAGATGTGCCTGAAGCCAGTCCATGCAGCACTGCAGACAGCCCTTGCTTGGGCTCTCTGGAGAGCCCACAGATCTGAAAATTCCCTTTTAAGTCTTTGCTGCCCTCTCAGCAGGGAAAGCATCCATTAAACACACTAGCCACAGTGACCAGGCTTTGGTGACCAGCTGAAAACAGAGCTGCCTCCACCTCTTCTGCACACAGGTTCCCCAACAGAGGTGATACAGCCCCAGGTGCTACACCTGCACTATTTCACCTGCCTCCACAAGCACTCGTGCTCCTAATACATCCTGTCAGCATGATGGGAACACTTGGGAAGTCATTCAGAAAGTGAAACAGAACCACAGACTGCCAGCAGAAGAGATCCTCGCACACTGGCCGACCCCAAAATCCCAGGAACTGCTCTCAGCCAGGTAGGAGGGAGATGCCACCTTGTTGGTTTGGGATGCATTTGGGTTTTAAGCTACTAAGGAATGACCAGCAAAGAGAGAGGTGAATTGTTTCTAAAATCGGATTGGTGCCAAAAAGATTAAGGACAACCAATGCTGAGAACATGAAGCAAAGCTAAAAATAAAATTTATTAAAAACCAAAACTGGTTAGCACAAGCACTGCAATTCAGAGATACACGACTAGAGCTCTGCTACTACTATCCAGCCTGAGCACATTTCATACCATCTTCTGCTCTGTGCATGGTAACATAAATCAGCTGGTGTAAAACACTGCTGCTTTCCATGGAGCACTCGTAACATGACATAGCCTTCCAATTGCAATGGAAATATTAAAAATCAGTACCTGCATTGGTGTGTCACAGCCTCCCTCTAAGCAGTTAACTGATCTGCACATTTTCCGATTCTTTTACTGCTAAATTATACATACCTTTTTACTACAAAATTTCCATTAGGGGCAAGAAATAATATTCATCTTAACAAATCAGATACGCCACTTACACAGCAGTAATGAATTTAAGGATTTAGTTATAAAAAGTATCACTCACTAAGCACTCCATATTGTAAGTCATCATCTATTCTATGTTTATTCAATAAAATGCCACTAGCTGAACCTCATGCTTTATAGACTCTTCCTTAAATAAAAATATCTTGTAATGAAAAAAACCACAATTCTGGTTCTCTTATATTTTACTATTTCACCAAATAATAAGTCACTTTTAGACTTATGCAAGCTTTGCTTTATTTCACACATCATTTAATGTATATATTCAAATTATCACTTACATTTTGTCATATTTACTTGGCACACCTTTATACAGTGTCTCATTCCAGACTGCAATCACAAACATTTTAGCTCATTCAATCTTTTTAAAGCCTATGTCCTGCAGACTTGATAGTTAATAAATCAGAATGTCAACTCTCCAGTTTTATGACAGAAACCTATAAAAAGAGTCCAAGTATATAAATGTAACCTAAAGAATTGGCACCTGCATCCATGCTGCCTGCTGACAAAGGCCTCAGGGAAGCACTTCTGAACCTACTTCCCCACAACCTGAAGAGGAAAGCTTCTAGGCAACTTTGAGGAGCTTTAAGGGACCTTCACTAATATTTTTAGCAGAAATACTGTCTTTTGAGAGTTAACCTAAAGACCAGCTGATCTGGTGAGTACACAGTGACAAATTCATCCTTGGTTTTACTCCAATACTTTGTGACTACACCAGGGATAAAGCTGCTCAACCGAGTCCAACAATAACAAATAATTTAGCACACTGCTTTAGGAAAAATAAATTGTACAATGTGAGATAAGAAAATAGATTCCCCACTGCAAAGCAAAATTCCAGAAACATTTTTTAATTCCCTGTTGAATGGGAAATCTGATCCTCTAGGCAACTTCTCAAAAGCATCGTTGCTTGACAGAGTTATATGTCAAATAACACAAGAGTGAAGCTTGCAGAAATTATTTAGCAAATGCAACACTGCTTTACAATGGGATTTTTTTCTGGTTTTGGCAGGTGGAAGGAATTGTACATGTCTGCCACACCTCGGTGTTACTGTCCTTCAAACAAAATGGCCTTCAGATTCCTCTGCTGAGAGCTGCACACTTTGTGCTTGCCTTGCAAATACCAAACACCGCTGCGAAAAATCTGTGGTGTTCCTTGGGTTTTTGACCTTTGTCTCTACTCCTTTGAGCACAGGCTGCCAGCAGGGTGTGTGGGGTGCGGGCGCCCTGGGGAGACACTCGCTCCTTGCCCAGGGGAGCAGCACAGCCAGGGCAGTGATGGGAATGGGTGGTCCAGCCAGCAAGGAAAAGCTTCAAACGCAGCCCAGCTGCTCCCGCAATGAGCTCAGTTTCCCTGATGAGGACAGCAGGCCACGAGCATTCCTCGGGAACTCGTTTCTGCAGAGCTCTGCTGTAGCAGCTCACAAATTTAACCTGCAATTTTCCTACTGGCAAGAACTGCAGGAGCACCTTGGCTGTGGGTGCAAGCACACTGCCAGAGGGGTTTGGGTCACCACAGGAGGCCAAGGTGCTGCTGGCACCACAGCAGGGCTGGCTTTGGAGCTGGGCCTGCCTCTGAGGGGACACGTCTGTGCACCACCAGGCAAAGGGGTTTCTTGGCTGCAGGAGCAAACAGGAGCTTTTGCAGTCTCCAAAGATCAGTGGCTGCCTTGTGGCATCAAGCAGAGATAGATACATTTACTGCCACAGCTAATTTTTAAGATTCCGTTTTTAAGCCTTGGATTTTAGTGAGCTTAGTTCAATAGTAAGTAGTTTCTATCTAGGTGGCTTTAAAAATTCACAATAATCACAGTTACCAGCCTGAAGAAATCTGTGCACCAAACACCACTGCAAGGACAGCACAGTACCACAGCACACAGCTCACATCAGTGCGGTGTGCTCAGCACAAGGCTGTGGGCAAACACCAGCAGAAGGGAATGCTGGCAGCACCAGAATAAATATCAGGATAAATGATCACTGACAGTTCCAAAGAGGGGGTAACTCTTCAGTGTTGTGAGTAATTTTTAAGGAACCCTGCCATACCTAATGATGGTTCCTACAATCTTCTTTTATAAGAGAAGATACAATTTGAGAGATTAGTCTTGAAAGTACACCTCACTACCCAAAATGTCAGGAAATAGGGTGGGAGGGCTTTTTTGTTTTTCTTTTTTTTTTAACCCCCCTCCGCCCCCCAACTTTTTTCCCCCCTGTAGCACAGTGGAAGGTCTGCAGGGCTTTACACAAGAAGAATATTTTACCCTATGACCTAAACAATCTGGCCAACAGTCAGGAATATGTTATTCTAATTGCCACTAAAGTTAATGCTGTTAATGGCTCTTGGTTTTTTCTATACAAGCCAGCTTATGCTCTAGAAAGTTACTATTTCAAAGGAGACATAGTAAGAACTGGGAGTGTTCCTGCCTGACCTGGTGGTCCAAGGAATGTGGCAAACTTGGCAAAGCCAAAAAAGTGAATTCCCAAAGGCCCCGTTTAAAAGTTGCAGTCAGTAGAAATGCCTTCTGAGCTGTGTTCAAAACAGCTCTGTTACAGGAACAAGGCACTCCTAAAGCCAAGGATTTGAGAACAGATCACATGTACCATGTTCAGCTCAGGCCTTGCTCAAGTCAAGAGCAGATTTCCCTTGCTTCAGTCAGCCTGGGATAGACAGCCCTGCCACCAGACTGGGACTGTGCTTGGAGCTTAGCGTGGCACAGCCTCAGCCCAGCACCACAGTGACAGCCCAGCCACGAGAGCCACAGCAAACTGCTTTGGGGACTTGGGTTAGTGAGGCAGGACTGAAGGCACAACAAAGCCAGAGCCATACTGATGGAAAGATGCTGATGCCTACCTACAACTTCTGCTGAAACACTTGGAAATGGGTAGCACCTTGCAACACATGGGCCAGAAAAATTAAAAAAGAAACCAACCTTAGCATATTTTTTCATCTGTGGAATCAATTATGAGCAGCTTAAATTTTTTTATTCTGTCAACACAATACAGGGTAGGCAAGCCTTTCTATCTCTGTGCCAGTAAATTTTCTGGTGCTTTTCTTTAATTTTGTTTAAGCCTGTGGACTTTTTAAATCTGGGATTTATTTTAAATCTAGGGCTACTCTTAGGAACGTGCTTTTTAGTGCAGGGTCATGCCTGGCTTTAAATAGGTCCAATTATGGGGCTTCCACGAAGAGTTGCTTCTTTTCAGCAGGCACACACTGATGCAATGCTAGGCAGCATTTTTTATCCCAGCAACTTTGCCACACAGAGCTAAGGCTGCAAAGTCACACTCTGCAAAGCACCACATCAACATTTATACACACACAGACAGACATGCACTGCCCAGGTCTGGCAGCTGGAAACCAAAAGGTAACATGAAGAGCGGGAAAGAGGCATCTCTTCACTCCTTACCTTGGTCCAAACAACAACAAACAAAGGTCTCACAAAGGACTACAGTTATTTCTAGAAATTTTCCTGAGATGCAGGACAAGTGATAAAAGTACATGGCACTGAAGAAATAAAAGCTAATTGCTGGAGGAGTGAAGGGTGCTGGCAAACAACTGACACCTCCTGGGGCTTGGCAGAGCCCTGCAGTGCCCACCCAGGGGCGCAGCCTTCCTGCCCTGCGGCCACAGGGCTACCCCAGCAAGACAAAAGGAAAGGAAATTTCATCCATAATTAGGAAGTGAGAACAAAAGAGACAAATGACTTAAAGGAAAAGCCTAATCTAAACGTTCGTTAGTGAATGTTTTGCTCAGTGTCAAATGCCAAATCAGAGTGGGGGAGGTTTCTACTTTTATGTGGTTTGCTACATTTCAGTGTTGTCTTTAACTCTGCAATATAGAGACTCCAAAGTTCTCTGTACTTGTGATCAAAGAATGAATAAATGCCAAAAAAGTCACTAGTGTTTCAGTAATTAAATCACAAACAAACTTAAAATGAAACCTTCATTATAGGATGCAGTCTTGCATTTGCTGGGCACTCCCACTCTGTGACTCCTCAACATTTAAAAATGTCTTTTTTAAACACTTCGATTTTGAGCACAGATATGTGTGTGTGTTACCTCTCAACGGGCCAGGGCCCTCCTGTGAGCTTCTGTAACCTCTGCAACTATATCCACACAAAGCTGCCAAAAATCCACTCTGGCTGAGCAAACCAGGTCAGAAAGCATGGATTGAATCCCAGCCCTAGGAACGGGACCAGGTATCAAAGGTAGCTCATTCCACACATCAGATCATCACTATGTGAATCAAAGGCAAGCAGGTTTGGTCCTCCACCATGCAGTGCAGCATACCACTTTCACATGGTGTCAAACCACATGTGGTAAAGAAAAAAGGTGCCTAGCTGAAAGACAAAGAGCCAGAAAGGAATAATGCATGGAACACCACAGTATATTCATGCAATGGTAAATCACATGGGATGACTACATGACAGGGCAAGCGAGCAAAATGCAGGCACACAATCCTGCTGACAGTCGCCATGCAATACTTCTCTTAGGCTGAAGAGATCCACACATCAGATCTTGCCTTCCCTCAACAAGGGGAAAAAAACAATCATAATACCAAAAAAATTATTTGATCCAGCATGTAGTTAATGGTGTTGGCCTCCTAAGACTTACAGCTTAATAAAATTGATCTCACTGCAGTACTGTAATGAAGAACAGTAGGATAAGACTACCCTCAGACCATGAAAATTGCATATTGTTACCTCCTTGTGCCCTCCTAGGGCTATGGCCGCTGCAGCCTCTGCAAGCTGTCATTTGTCTGGCTCTGACAGCAACCAACAAGCAGCAACGGTGGCTGCAAGAGCTTCTTTTGGAAAGGCAAGGGAAGAGGGAGAGTGTTCAGTGCTGGGTATCTTTGCATCATAACCCATGGGATAAAGCACAGATTAAATGAGTAATACTATTTCATGTGAAGGATGTTAATAATAAAATACAAAAGTCCGAGATTTTAGGAAGCGCACATGATAACATTTTACTACAGAGCCTTATTACACTCCAGTATGTATTAAATCATAATAATTTGTAAATAAATGGAAAGTTCTCAGCATTCTTCAACTTGGCAAAGAAAAACTAATTTAGTAGGGTACAACACCTCCTTCTATACCTGCTGGTACACACACTCTTGAAGAAAGGGGTTCCAAGCACCCCAGGAATAACTGGTGCCAGCACTAACACTGCACCTGCTTCTGCTGGCCCTGCACATCCCACAGCTGCCTCTCAGCAGCCTTCTCTTAGCTTACTTACACCAACACTTCTCAGGGAAAATGTCCATCTTCCTTCAGATAGGATGCAATTTGCTCAAATTAGCAGCAGTTTAAGAAAACCTCAAGTGTCTTCCTGGAGTTTAAAGGCATGGAAAGTGGCAGGAACACACAGCAGAGGACTGGCAGCTCGTTTCACTTTCCTTTGCTGTAGCAGTGACAGATATGACACACAGAATGGGTAACACACGTAAACCTCTTGCCCTGCAGTGCCTTGCCTCCACCTGAGCCCACTCACATCTCTCTATTGTTATTTCTGCTGTAGAGATACACCATGCATATATTCAGATATATGTATGTATAGTGCAATTTGTTTTGTCCAGTGAAAGCAAGAGTCTGCCATCTTTGCCTCCATGCAAATCCAACCTTGCTGCTGGGCTGTGTGTAGCAAGTCTCAGAATAATGTCTATTTTTACAGCCAGTCCTGGCTCCAAGCTCTCTAGAACAGCGTAACCATGTATATCCAGCATCTAGCCTGAAACCCATTGGCTTTGCTCACTCAGTGATTCTTACACAGCACACACACATACACAAACTCACTCTACAACCCTGGTTTTCTTGGATCAAGACTTCCAGAATATCCTTTAGTGAACATACCAGAGAAACCTTTAAATAAATGCTGCTAATTTTTTTATTGATCAAACTGTGAGCCATTTCATTTTCCATTATAGCAGAAATCTCCTATAGGAGCATTCAGATTGAGTTTCTTTATTCTGTCTCTAGAAGCATGTCACTTTTCATTATTGCTTAAAAATTAGAAAGCAGTTTCTCTGTTCTTTATGGCTTTTTTTAAGTTTAGTTACTGAAGGGTTATTAAACTTGGAAAATATACAGACAGGCATAATGTGATGAATAAATTCCTCACTGTCTCTAACCAACTTTAACGTTAGCTTTTTTTATAATTTTTTAGGTTTATTTTCACTGAAAGACTGCCTGTAATTATTACTCATGTTCTCCCCAAACACTTATGTTACTAAAGTGTGAAATGTCTTCTAACACAAAGACAGTTCTCTGGGAAGTAATTACGAAAATGCATTCAGGGGCAATAATTTTATATTAACTGTCAGCAGCATACATCTTCTGAAAAGGCACTTGTTATGAAGGAATTATTTGTGTGGAATTTGAAGGCACCAAGGCGAAGGAAAATTGCAGAAATACATTAAACTGAAACTCCAGCTCCCTCATCAAGGGTCAGTTTATGTTTAAATCATTACCTTGAAGGCAACCCCACACCTTCCAAAGAGTTTATTAGAAAGACAATTTCAATTTATGCACAAATTGGATACAGTCTCCAGTTTTTGTAGTGGAACAATTTACACACCCTTTTTAAGGAAATTTCTGAGCAGCTAATTGAAAGAGATGTCTGAAAATTATGGACTTCTATTAACCTTTCACCTATGACACTAAAAATACTTGCTACTGATTTATGGGTAGTAACAAAAATAGTGGCCTCAAAACTGACCAAGCACATTAAAAAGATATCTGTGTCTGTAATAGCTGCAAGAAAAGATTTAATGAGTATTTCACAGTAACTTTTAGCCTACAGACCAATCCCTCAGTCCTTAGGTAGGTGAAATAACTCTGTGAAAGGTTTTTAAAAAGTAAAACCCAGCAACAGTGATTATGCATCACATCATTTTAAAAGTGTTTTTTAAAAAAATCAAATAAGAAAATTATATAAACACCATCAAAGAGTAAAATTTCCTCTTAATCGTAGCTGCAGGTAATGTTTCAGTCTTTCTAGTGCTTTTACTAAAATGATTTAGATGTTACTATGCTATGTGACAAATGCACTTACACACTGAAAAGCGGACAAAGAGCTGAATTATTATTATTTATTTGCATGTAAGCAGCAGTGGGATTATACTTTATAGTGTTAACAGCACAGCGTTTATCAGCTCTTCAGTGTTTGGCAGCCAGTTTAACAGGATAAATATGGGATGTAAACACTTTCCCGACACAAAAAGCATTGTAAGTGAATTTTAGGGAATGCAACAAAAGGCAGAGAGTGGAGCAGTCCAGAGTGTGCCAAAGTGTTTGGTTGGAGCAGCACTCGACTGTGGGACACTGCCCAGCTACTGACCATGGTCACTCACCTCAGGATGTGCTCCCCAGACCAGGGACAGACACTGGACTGCGAGGAGAGCAGCACCCCCTTTTACTCTAGGGCCTCCTCCTTGGAAAAGGCTCAAAACCCTCTAGATCTGCTTTGTGCATCTCTGTGGCATCCAAATCAGAAAACGTTTGCACCCAAACTGCTCCACAGTCATCTGCAGAAGACTCTATCCACTTACTCAAGGTGTATGATTGCCGTGGAACACATTATCTGCCTCTGAAAAATGATGCTGCTATCCACTTCCAGATTCCAAAGGTGCATCTGAATGGGAGAAACTGCCATCTTCAGTTCCAATAATGAGGTTCAAATCAAACCAGATCTAAAATCCATTCTAGATGCACGCATTTTAGATATAAAGTTCATTTATATGCACAAAGAAATTAGAATGCAGCAAGTATTAACTTCAAAGAGAAGTGCACTTATTCATAAAAATGTGCTTTTCACTCTTTCACATACAACTGCTAAATAATATCGACCATCGTACTCTAATAAATACATGTAACTTTTCAGAAGAAAAATGGCACTTAAATTTTATTTAGGTATATGAATATTTTAATAAAACTCAACTTACTGGATTTTCAAGTCTTTGTTGAAGAAAAGTGTTCTGTTTCCAGCAGTTCTATGGAATTCCACTCACAGCTAACATGGGACTTCTTAATAACATTTTAATACATAGGCATGTCAAACTCTTTCCTCTCTTTGAGGAAATGGTGTGAACAATTTTCTTTTTTTTTTTGTTGTTTTTTCTTTTTGTGGCTTTTTGGTTGTTTGGCACTTTTTTACTTCAAGGTAAAGGCAGATATCTGCAAAACTTAAATCTATAGCTCCCTGAACAGACAGAATATTCAGAAGGCTTAATAAAACTCACATGTGGCTTGTTATTGCAGCTGCATATCAAATGCAAAAATAAGGTATTGACTGGTTCTGCTCAAAATAGCAGCTGCTGGAACTCTTTATTAAAATAAACCTGTTGATTTTCAAAGAGAGAAAAATTAGAGATGATGTAATTTACCATAAGCAATAAATGCCACTACGTATTTTGATGTCCCTTTGCCTAATTCAAAATGCAGATTCCTTTATTGTTCCTCTGTAAGGTCCAGGACTTTGAATTGCCCTTTCTGCAGGAAGTTCTGGTCCTGGAGAATTTGTGTCTTCAGTGTACAACCCTAAGTGTATGCACACAGGAGCAAGATGTAAGCAGAGCAAGGACTCCATACAAAAATACCCTCTTAGGCCCCTGAATATATTTCCTTCCAAATGCACTTTTCCCATGCTTGAAATATGGAATTGTTTAAAGGTTTTGCTGAAATAAAACTGGTAGGGTCCTACAGGTAGCATTTACATTCCTCCTTTTATACCTATAAAAACCCCAGAACATTAGGACTGAGAGAGCAAGAGAGACCTCTGCATACTGTCAGGAACCAAGGGGTGGATCAATACAGAGGGAAAAAGTGTAAAAAGAGCAAAAAATGTATTGGGGTAAGAAGAAAAATACAGGCAAATTAGAGAAAGCAATAATTATTTCACTGACCTTCTCATGGGTCTTGGTTTGCTCAGAACCTGCCTGGATCATTTTCCATTGGGAATGAAAAATGTGCAGCTGAAGGAGCACAGAAGGGACCCACTTCTGCTATAACTGTGCCTGGAAGTCTTCAAAACTGTGATTAAAGACTTGAGAGGCTTCAGTGGGGCCAGGTTTGTGCAGTTAGCTTCTTGGGTAAAATTCCTGTTTCTATCCAGGGTACAGAGGGTTGAACCTGGATCACAACTTAGTTGTGGGTTTTATGGCCTGATCAAATAGCCCACATCATCTTTGGAGGAAAAAATCCTCACTGACTTTCTCTCTACAAATCTGGCTTGCTATGAAAAAAAAAAAAAAAAAAAAAGTGTTTCAAATGCACCTGAGGAAAAAGCCACATTTTCCCAAATGCATGCTCAAGTCTCTCTGCAACCAGTTACTGCTGTCAGAGGCTCATGCTGCTGCTTGAGGCGAGCCTCCAAGCTGGGCACTGCCAGCACAGAGAGCAGAAACTGCAAAACAGAAAAGCAGTACCTTTACACTGCTCTAGCTATGGCTGGGAGGGACATATGTAGGTAGCCCAAGTGATTTAGTGAGGCTAATACTCACAAGTGGCAACAGACTGCAGTAAAAACCCATGAAATTGGAAATTAATGGGAGTGAGGCACTGACATGTCCAAACAGCTTCTGAAGAGCAGGGCTTGCAAGCTTTCAGAAATGTTACCCTCAGGTCTTGCTGTGCATCTTTGCACAACCAAGCACCAGGCTGGGCACCATGTCTTGGTGCAGGGATTCAAAACACAGCAAAAGAATTCAGTTAATGAACATGAAAGAAGGCAACTGTTATAACAAGATTCTCAACCAGAAAAGAGATAAGAAAATCATACTATGCAGCAGAGGAAAGGGTATTTAACAGGTGGCCAAGGTATTAGAGAACCGCTGGATTTTGCAGTCTTCCCTCCCAAGTGCCCCTGGCCAGCTCCTGCTGCACAAACACACATCGAATCTGCCCAGCAGATACATCCAGAAGATCACCACAAGCCAACAAGGCTCAGGAAGTTTCCTGCCACTTTCTGCTCTTTCTCTCTTCCCTGGGCTGAAAACGAATGGTTTTGGGCTGTGGGCTCAGTTAAATTTCAGTTTGTGTTTAAAACAAGCCCACACGCAAAAATTAATGTACCTCAGAATTCCTTTCTAATTTCTTTCCTTAATACCAAACTCTGAAGTCCTACACGTTTCACTTGACAAAGCCATTAATTCAGTAATTTCACATAATTAAATCGAGCAAAGCAGAGTATTTAAATTGGAGCTAAGTGAAATATACTTCTGTGCAGCTCATGCTGTTAGAATTGTGCTGCATGCTATTCTGCTGCTGCTCATTTATTAATTTAGAATCGGCTGAAACGTGACACTGTGTAATAAGGAATTCACTGGTTTCAACAGTATTAGATATTAAAAAAAAATCTAAAAAACACAGAGGACAATGTATCAAGCACCAAATGAAATAAATTAATTCCTTTGAATGAGCCCTCAGCAGAGCACTTCTGCACCCAGATGAAACTGGCACCCAGGTTTGCACTTTCCCTGTGATAACTAATTTCTTGATAGCTGTTTATCCCTGGAATAAGCAGTGAGCTGCACTAGTCCTCCAGTGTGGTGATCCTTTTAGCAATGATAACACTTTTTTCCCTAATATCTTCCTGCATTTTTTCTTCTAGCCCTATGTGGTAAAGAAAGTGTGAAAAGACATTTTAAAAACTTAAAGCTAAAATTACTTTAAAGCTGGGTCTCCCTCAGCTCCTCCTCTCATTCAGCAGGTCCCAAGTGTCAGAGCAGGAGACAGTAGTATGTGCAGGGCATCAAGAACTGGAAGAGCCCTTGGATCTGCCATGAGAATGATGGATGGCAAAAAAGAATAAAAAGGGATGGATAAAGCCTGAAGTTCATCTTTTTATGCTGGCAAATGAGTAATGAAGGTGAAGAAATTAAGATGGCAAATAATCCAAATACTGGAAATACTTTAAGTAATTAACAAAGTCTCTCCAGAACATAGTAGTGTTGTTTATTGGGTTTTTTTTCAATCAGTGCTTTCTGCTTCTCAAATTTCTCATGAATTACCTTAATTGGGCTCTCTCAGGTAGGCTGGAAGTTCCTTCACTTCTTCGTGGCCTCAAAGGACACCTGTGAGATGGGCAGCTCTGGCCTGCTCATGATAGCCTTCACCAGATATTGCTCATAATGAGCTGCTCCCACTAATGAAAAGGGGGGGATATTGTTGCTGTTGTAATTAAGCTTGTGAAGAGTTTATTTGGAGAGAAATTAATTTATTTACATGCTGCTTTGTTGCTGATGAAGCACCAGCTATCTGGGAGAACTTCTAATTAACCCTAATTTAGTTGATGCGCTCTTTAGCAGCCCCATTCCCTGTGTACTTTGTCAAGGTAAAAAGTAGTAACCATAACAAAATTATCCTTTTTTTAAAAGGCACTTTTTTGGGAGGAGCCTAGTCCCAACTTTTTTCCTTACATTATGGAATTTGTGTTTTAGTTGCTGACTGGGAGGAAGATGCACAGTTGACAACCTTATTCTACTCCTATGGCTTTTTCAACAGCCTGTGGTGGTGCAGAAAAAAGGGGTTGGGGTTTGCTTTGGACCCCTCCACTGCTCTTACAGCCATCACAGCCAGGAGTCTGTTTCTAACCCTCCTCCACTCCCTACATCCTTGGCCAGTTATGCTGTCTGGCCACAGAGTTCATTAACCAGATATGGTTTTAAATTATTTCATTACAGGATCAAGCTAAAAATCACTTAACTCTTAGGATGTCTCATTTAATAGTTCACTGATAGCTCTGCTGCTCTTCCGGTGCCTTGTTTGCAACTCAGAAAGACATTTAAAATACAACAGGCTTACAACCTCTTTACATAAAAAATACACCAAAAAGTCTCCAGTTTTTAAAAACTATTTTGGAGGAAGAGCAACACCAATTCTTAATTTCACACACACACCACCATGAACACTAAGCACTACTTTTTGGAATTAAGGGTGAAAAATGAAACATGATTTAGTTCTGTTATACAAAAATACCATCACAACACAAACCCTGAGATTCAAAGAGCATTTGCAGAAGTGATATCCCTCATGTCTTCATCACCATGGCTGTTTGCACATACAGTATATAAAGACAAAAAATCGGGAAAAAAAATTAAAAATGGATTTCACAAACATCATGTCTGGAAATTGTTTTACCTGACTATTCCAAACTTTTGCAACATTTCTGCCTAAAATTCACCTGAATCAGAAAAAGTGTATTTTTGCTGCACAACCTTTCTTTCATAAGACTGTAGACCAAACCCTGCTCTCAGTTATACCTCACTAGCCCTGTTGATTTTCTTTATGCTTCTTGGATGTCACTGTGGAAATTTGGCAATAAATGTATTTTGTTTAATATGAACAAGGAAGAGAAGCCAAATGCTTTTTACACAGAACATTTCTCATTCAGTTAGCAGAATAAATGGTCTTTGAACTTCTGTGCTAATTGCACAGAAGAGAGTCTGGTGTGAACTGCTATCAAGGTTTAAGCCCACTTTTTCTCAGTTTCAATAATGGACACAAATTCTTTAGAAAGTAATGACAGCATTACGAACCAACCATTTTTCTGAAAATATTTGATTAAATGAACAGTGCAAAATTGAAATCTTCCCTTTTGTCACTGAAAGAAGAAGGACAGATTATAGATATCTTCCTTTAATAATGTTAAAATTATGTAGAGGAACACTTCAATTCAAAACACTGTCTTACAGACTTTTAAGCAGGCTTCAAGAAATAGCACTGATCTTTTTGTTGCTACAGTTCCATCTCCTTGATGTGTCAGCAGGAATGGCCTGATATAGCCCTTCTTGGGAGAATGCTAATTCAAGTCCAAGTTACACATTTCTTTTAACAAAAACCATAAGTGAAATCAAGATGGAACTAATCAGTCTGTCACAACGATACATTTACAAACCACAAAAACATCTTATTTGAATAAGAAAGAAATAGTTCTCTGATTTGCACTCTGTGAATGGAAATAACCACTATCTCCATTTGTATTTATTCATCTGACAAAATCAGGGGACAGGAATTTAGTGTCATTTAAGTCACCTATAGCCCCTATCCAAGCTAAATAATACCAATAAGCACAAGTCTACACCATGCCCAGCTCAAGGGGTCCGAAAAGCCTCTTGGGGAAAACTATCACTCCTCCTCTCAAGGAGAACACAGTAGATTAAAATAAAGTATACACAAACAGAGCAACAAATCTAAATTTCAAACCCTTCTCAGAGGACTTTTTCTGCCGAGGTGCTTCAGTCAGCCCCAGCTCACTACGGACACAGAGGGACACAACCAGCAAGCACCTTCCCACTGTATTTCTCTCAAATTGAAAATTCTGGCTTTGGTTCAAAGAACAGTCAGAGCCTTAAAACACATACACACACTACACAGAGACCTCACCATGTCAGTGGTTTTCTTTATCCAAGCAAAAACTTCCAACCAATAGGGAAGAAATTTGCCTACAGGGTCCCTCCATTTTATGCTGGCAAATAACTTCAGAAATGCTGCAGCTTGCAGTATATCAAGACACTTGGAGGGGAATCTGTGGGGTGAAGTAATGTGTAATCCCATCATTCTACCACAAGGAAAAAGCACTGTTAAACATCAGTTTTCCTTTTGGAGATTTCATGAGTTTACTAAGAGAATGTAACAGTGGCCTTACTGACTAGAACTCTCAAGTTTAAGGAAAAGCATGTTTTCTTCAGTCATGAGGATGCAATAATATTTCACAGGTGCTTAAAAGCACCTTTCGTGTTTGAAACACATAAGTAATACTTACATATCAGTTTATTTGTAAAACATAAACTTCCACTGCTGCAGGAGTCTGAAACAGGAGAGCTCAGAGTGGTGGCTGTCCCCTTTTCTAAGGAGAAATAAGCCTTTACCCAAACATTACTCCTACAAATTTCAACCCAGCAACAAAGATGTGAATTTTCTATATCTAGATGACTACATCACTAAAATATATTGAACAGATTCACTGCAAATGCATCGAAGCATTCAACAAGACTGGTTATTTTCAGCCAAATTACCAGGCTGTTTAAATACCAGTAAACTGAAGGAATCCTTGTTTATTTGTCACAAACTACCAACTTATCCTCAAGGAAAGACCAAGCTAAAACATATACCTCTAAATCCGCGCTGTTCAGCAGCAGTCAGAGTAATCTCGCATTTTTACTGCTAATTGATTTACCCCTTCTGAAGGAGTTGCCTTGAACAGGAGGCGTCCCTTCTTTCTCCCCTTACCCCCCTGCTCCAGCTTCATTACAACCCTGAGCTGTTGCCAAAATGAGATATTGCCTCATTTTTGGTACCATGCCCTTGAAGGCATCTTATTAGAAAAGACCATTTCTTAATTAACATTTTTGATCTTTAATCTATTACACATCCCTTTAATCCCATACGGAGGAGCTTTTGGCCCACTTCCGTGGCGTGGCGGTGGGAGGCAATAGACTTGGCAATTTGTGCTGAGGGCTCTCTCCCAGCTGGGCTCCAGCACGGCCGGCTGCAGGGCTGGCTATGCTCTCACTGGTCAGCAGCAGACATTTGCATTTATTATTTTATTGCCTTTTTTTTTTAATACAGACTTCAGAGAGCCACTGCTCAGTATTAAAGCCAACAGGCAGAATGGCAAGGTTGTGGATGAGATCAGACTTCAGCAAGTGGCTGTCAAGCTCTTAGATAACCAGCAAAACTCTTAAGTGGGAGATTTAGTGGATCACCAACATGTGAAGTGTTAAAGAAAAGTACAATGTTAAGTCCCTTACATCATTTTACTTGCAAATAATTACAGCAATTACAATGTGCTAACTGGCAATTAACATTACAGGCTTCACAACTCACCAGAATTTTTTAAACCACGCTGTGGCCCTATGTAAATTGTCTCTTTGGTACCTCTGATTTGGTGGCTGTATGAGCTAATGGCTACACATTAGCTCAGCGATCTCAGAACAGAATTGCCCACGTGCCAGATAATTTAATTAGAGGCTTGATCTTGTCAGAGCTTTATGCAACACAGACTGATTCCAAGCAAAGTGTGTGGGTTTCTTCCTTTCTCTTTAGTGTTTTGTGACTGTCTAATAATTTCTACTAGTAAGTACCAAAGCCATCCAAGGGAGAAAGGAAGCACAGGTAATGGCACACACCAAGAGGCAGCACTCCAGTTGCAAGTGCAAGGAATTCAAAAATATGGAAATATGTAGAGCGAAACACATTGAGCACCTCTTCCACACACACCCCAGTCTACTGCCAGGTCTCTGCACACATCTATTAAATCTTCATCATGCTGTTACTCAGCCCCAAAGAAGACAAAGGTCACTTGTCTCCAAGTGAGAGCTATAGGGTATCTCAAATCTCATTATAAATGGTCCCATCTAACAGTTTTCTCATTTGAATTTATACACAACAAATACAAGGTTATGAGATGAGCTTGGTTTATTTTGACAGTGACATTGTAATTCCTTGCAGTGAGACTGGAAAAAGGCTACTTTAGACACTAAATGACCATAATGCAAACATATCTTCTATTATGAGTTTAATTTTTGTTTGCTACATATTTTTATACTACAGTAACAATACTTGGACTCTTGGTCCATGATAAGCTAAACAGCTTAAGGGAATATAACCAAAAAAAATGTAGTAAAGGCTACAAAACTTTTACAAGGCAGGTCAATGTTGAGCAAGACCCACTAGAGGTCCCTTCCAACCCAAATTATCCTAGTTTCCTGTACTGAACAAGCAAAGATTTTTTGGGCAAATCATCATGAATTGCAGGCATTTCTTCATTGCAGAGTTTCATATCAATGTTCTTATTCAGCGCAGAACACAAGGCAGTGCAGCTTGTTCATTCCATTTATTTTTCTTCTTTTACAACCTTGTTTATAAAATCCCATTCTCATGACTGCCACAATTTGGTTTTTTCTTAAGAAGAATGTTTACTGGGGATCCACCACTGTGGCATTATATTTTATTGATTTTTCTTGTTTAAGCAACAGGCCAACATAATATATTCTACTATTCTTGTTCTACATTAATTCAGGCTGGGAGCTTTGAGCTACCAGTTACAACTGCAAAGTATAAACCAGTCAAAGGAGAACAAGTTTCTGTGAAAACCAAAGAAATTGTTCGCCAGGAGACTTTTGTTCAACTCTCCAGCTGTCTGTTTTAACAAAGGTAAAACCCACTGCAATCACTTCCTACGACAGCATGGTTTCAGCTTCCCCCCCTCCTACCAGCCAGACAAGGCAGATTTGGAAAAGCAAAGCCACTGACCTGCAGAAATGACTCAAAGCAGGATGGGCTGGCAAGTGCCCATCAGTCCTGAAGCCAGAGCCCTTTGGGGAAGGTCAACCTGCAGCACTGTGCATGCTGCATAATGCGAAGTGGTGTGGACATGTGGCACAAGGAAGACTTGCTATGAGGTTGGGAGGCTTAATTAGCATTTTCAAAGTGCTTTGAGGTCCTACATAAAAATATTTACTGAAATTGGCTCTAGCAAGCACAATTCACCTGATCATTCTGTCTGCTCAAATCTGAAGATTAGCAAAACCAGAGTGCAGCAGAACTGGATCAATTAGAGATGAGAAGGATTTATCAGATGATCTTATCCATCCCCCTGCTAATGTAAGGCCATTCCTACAGTGTATTTTCGAGTGTTTTGTCCATTCCAGTTTGTAAATTACCAAAGTAATGGAAGATAATATCAGGCTATTAGGTCCCACTACCTGGAAATGTTTCCTGATATTCAGGCTAGCATCTCTTTTGCTTTACCTTAGCCCATTACTCCTAGTGCCCCTGAAAGCTACCATAGACAACAGATATAATTTCTGTTTAAAAACAAAAAAAAAAACGTTTATCTAATCATAGCCCTTCACTCAGGCAGCAAGGGAGAACAAGGTAGCATCACTGAAAAGAAACACAGGAAGGGAAGATGGGAAGGTGCTATCCTGTGCCTCCCTCTTCTCCAGCATTCACTCCAGCTCAATGACAGATCCTGTACCAGGATTTTCACACCTAGGGGAGACCAAGCAAGCCCAGGAGAGCCAGGAAGGTGACTTCTGATGGCCCACCCTTGAAAGCAAGGAAATGACAGCAGAAAAAGCAGAAAAAGTGCCAACAGGCACACTTTTAAATAAAAAGTATATTTGTCACAGAGAGAAAAATGCTGGTAAGACAGGGATGCAACCCCAGAACATCAGTATGCAACCACCCACACTGGTGGCACTTTTGTGTCTCTGGCATCCCCAGGTGGGGATCCCCAGATCCACAGTAGCCCCACACGAGCATATACACTAAGCTCACAAGATTTCAGATGAGGTCGTCCTGATGACCCCAGAGATATTCCTAGACTTGACAGAAACCTTGCTGCCCATTACCAGTCCTGATGCACTTCTGGCCTCCCAGTGTACACCAGTCCACAAGGCCAGGCAGGGCTGTGACCCTGCAGAAATCCTCCCTTTCACGGATGTAGCCCGTAGCAACCAGGAGGGTTGGCTTCAGGCACTGGGAGGTTGGGCACCAATGACATGCTGCAATGCACTACACTTGCTCAGCTTCCTTTAAGCAGCCCAGCTTTCCAGCCTACATTACCTTTAACAAGCCTGGGAAGGGGTGGGTGATGGGGTAGGGGGAGACCTCGACAGCTCACTTTGAAATGAGCTTTTCTCTCCTCGCCTCTTGTACCATAGAAATTAATTCTCCTCCTCTGTGCTATCGCTATAATTTTCCCAATTAACATTTTTAATAGTATTTTCTAGGAAACGCCGTAATACACAGGTGTGTACTTCTAATTTAAATACTGACACCCATGCTGTGTTCACATCTGAAGATCGCTCCTTCTTGCCGGAGATTCCCTCCCCAAACAAGAGGGGAACACCTATGGTGCCGCTCCACCGGAGACGCCTCAGCAGCTTGGCGGGCGGCTGTTTCCATGGCATGCACACCAACAAATCCCATTTTTACACTTCTCCTTGCCCTGGAGGTGCTACAGCTGCAGGATATCACCTGGACTTCAGGGACCCCCAGGAACCTCCCTGTCACTCCAGCCAAGAGCTTCCTCTTGCAGCCCCACGTCCCAGGAGTCCAGGATTGCTGGGAGCAGAGGCTTGCTCGCAGGAAGCCCTCATGCCTGCAGAGAGAGTTGTGCTGTGACTCCTACAAACAGAGGAATCTGGAAAGGGTTTATAATTACATGTATTGTTTCTTTTTGTGTTATCCAGCTACAAAAAAGTCTTACATCTGTCTAGGATGTTCATCCATCACATTATCTGAGTATTAGTTACTTTCTATTCCTTCATCTTCCATTTGATAAAAACTATCAAAAGTACTTTCTTTAAATATAGATATATAAAAATATAAAAATTAGTATTTATCTGTAAAATATTAATGCTAAAAAGTTTGATAATTAGGAAATGAGAATTATTTTTATTTTCTCTTCTAAAAGAACACATTACAATGTGACATCATAAAAATCCATACATTACCAAGGAAAATAAAATTTCAACTTATAATAAGCAGGGAATGCAGTAACCCGAGCTGCAAACATTCCAAGCTTTACTTCTTGCTTGAATTTTTCTGGGTTCTGGATGCTTCCAGAGCAGATGTTTAAAATTATGAAAACCTGAGACTATACTGACTGGTCTGCATCCTACAGGTCAATGCAGGGACAAGGACGTCATTTTTAAAACCAACACAAGAAAGCCAACCAGCTGAGATCTCACAGTATACTGAAAGAGTACTCAACTAAAAATGTTACCAGAGTCTCTTAAGTTCTTTGCTAAATGCAAAAATTTGAATTCTTTGGAAATTCTTACCCAGTGTAATCAAATCTTCTCAAACTGATTCACTAATGAAATCAGCTTTTACAAGATATCTGAGCTTGTGAAGGGACTCAGGACAGGTAACTTCAGGGGACTTGCCAAATAACAGGTTTCCAGTGCCCTCTGAATTGTGACTGACCTATCCAGTGCTCTGCAGCACAGATGCCAGAATTTCATGTTCTGTTTTTCTGCATTCTGCATTTAGAAGTTAAATGAGACAAAATCCAACGCACATAGGAATAGAGACAAGGAATTGGTGTCTGTGGAATCTCCCTCACCTGAGCACTCTGAATGCTCCTGACCACAGGCAGAGGGCAGGGACAGCTCTGGGTACAGGGACGCCACAAGGGACAGGGCCCTGGGAGGGTGGTGCTCTTGCTCTTGGGCACCAGGCAGTGGACCATGCAAGCCCAGGGTGCTGGAGGAAAGCTGAGGGGACGAGCAGCTGTGTAGTCAAAACAGGCCTCCAGGCAGGAGAACACATTTTCTGTTACTTATCTCAATAAACAGAAAATGGAAAAAAGTTAAGGCAAGAACACTGGCAGCAGCAAGTCTCTGTTTGCTTCATGAGACCCCAGCTTTCCCAAGAAGCCAAAATTAAACCCAACTCTACAGAACAGAAACCCTTAACACTGGGAACAGACAATGCAGCACCAGGATCAGAAGACTGAAAGAGGAGAACAGAGGGAACAGTCAGGAGGGAACAGGCAATGCAAGCCCCGAGCAGCAGAAACAGCATTAAAAACACCCCAGCATGGGCTCTGGTAGCCCTGCAGAAAAAATAAGTCTCCAAATTGTGTCAAGATGTTACTCCTCTAGAGATACCAAGTGAAGATTTTGATTTACATAGCTGGGAGATGCCATGCAAAGCATAAGAGAGAGGAAAAAGAGTGACCACAGGGTGGTTTTCCTTTATTTTGTGGTTCATTTCTGAAAAGCTACTGCTTCCCCTTTTTTTCCTCTGAAAGGAGGGAAACTTTAAAAGAAATCGCAGAAGGCAATTAAAAATCTAAAGTAGTGTACTGCATAAAAAAAACGAGGGGGAGAAAACAGAAAAACATCAAATATCTGTGTCCTAAAATGTTGTGTTTTGTTTTCTTCCCCATGCTGTGCTGTGTTAACATGTCCCTCACACGTGTACTCAGCTGCTGCTATGAGCTTGGTAGCAGGGACAGGAAATTTGGAGCTAATGGAGAAAGCGGGGAATACCAACCTGTAATTTATTTTTATGATTTCTGGAATGTTATAATTGAATTACACTAATGTTATGTGCTAAGGGGTGGTTGGGCACTGTGAGGCCTTTCCTGTTGCAAACACTGCAAAGAATCCCCACGCTCTGCAAACACTCGTGCACAGAGACATACCCAGTGTCATACCCCAGCACTCAGCACATGGCCCACAGTTCCCTATTTCCAAAACTCTTTCTTGATCAGTACTGTAACATGGAGCTGCAGAGAAAAACAAGATACCTTCAGCTACCTCAAAAGCAGACACAAAAAAAATTAGGCTTTTAGGTCTGCAGGCTCCTGAGGAGAAGACAGAATCTGCTCTGTTTGCCCCAGACAATTCAGCCAAGATTCCCTGGGGCCTCACAGTCAGGCTAATGAGAAACTCCCCAGCAACTCCCATATAAAATGCTTTCATAGGTCTTTAAAATGCCTTAAATTCTCTATATATTTAGTAAGACTTTTTACTTCTTTAAAATGTCCCTTGTTGCTCCTCAAGATAATACCCTTGTGATGTATTGCAACAGAAACGCAGCATTGTCTGACCGGACCTTTGTTTTGCAAGTGTTGATCCTTGTTTTTGTCTTGGCCTCTGAGAAGCCAGAACCCCTTTTGCAGAGCAAAGGTGGGCACTTGCCTGGCCCCCAGCAGCCCTGCCCAGTCCCCCCCCAGTGACACTTTTGGAATAAGACAGAGAGACTGCATGGGCTGCACGTGCTGTTAAGGGGGGAGAGGGGGAAAGCAGGGGGAAGAAGTACTCAGCTACCCTGTTCCTAAAACATCTCTGCCTCTTAGGCAGCAAAACACTCCTGACCAGCTATTTAACAACAAACTCAGTCCTTGGGTTTAGAGAGGAAAGGAAAAGCTTTTTTTTTTTTTTTTCCTTCCTTTTACATTAAGGAAAAGATGTTTACAAAACCTGAAGAGGAAGGAAATTTGCTATATGCCCATTGTTAAGTCAGATTATTCACCCTGGTGCAAGGGCAGCCTCTGCCTTGTCTATGTTTTTTTGATGCTCTAAGTTATTATGTACAGCCTTTAAGTTGTTATTATTAAAAAAAATAAACTATTTCTAGATGTATTTGAAGTAAAATTCTAGATGTATTTGAATAAACTCCTCAGTGCAACTACACCATAGGTTGGATTCTTGCAAAGCGTTTTGCCTTGGCAGATTTTACCAGGAATGAGCAGCTACACCAGAGCAGACAACAACTTGTGCACACACTCTGCCAGAGGAAAAAGGATGGTCCTGTACCAAGCCATCACCAAACAGACCCATCTGAGCACAGGATTCTGTTGCCATGGTGTTCACGGTCAAACTTCTAGGCTGCATAAGCAGTCCCTGCCCAGTGCCATGGTGTGGTCAGGGATGCACAGGCTGTGCAGAGAAGCTCTCCCAGGAGACACTGAACTTGGAGGCCCATGTTTGGCACACCAAAGGACAGAGGGTCATCAGAGTCACCTAGACATGACTCATGACTGCAGACTCAACTCATGCTCACAAAAAAAAAGTTTTCAGAATAGCTTCTACTGGTTAGATGAGCAAAAATATAGCAGCAAAAGCTCCTTTTTTTTCCCCACAGATGCACCTATATAATTATTTTGCTGGTAGAAAAGTATATGTATATGTTTTTTAAAAGTTTAAAGTTTACATTCTACCTGTAACAGCTCTTGCTGTTCCTACATACCACCCAACCCTGGGATCATGACTCCCCCAGCACACAGCAGCTGTGCAGAGTGCCAAAAGAATTTTTCAGAAGTCATTTTGTATGTGTTTGCACACACAGAGAGATGTACAAACACATACAGGAGAAAGAGGGAGAGAAATATGTTAATTTGAAACATCTGGCAAGTGTTTCGGAGTTAACAAGTCCCAGGTTTGGCCTTTGGGGTTTTTTTTCCTTTTGGGGGAGTCAAGGAAGGGGAGGCAATTTTGTCATTTTGGGCCAGGGAAGGAAGGGGCATGAAACAAGAAATTGAAGCATGTTTTTTCACCCTTTATTGAACTTCAACATCACACTACTGAAGCTAATGCAAACAGGAAGATCATAAAAGAACATAATGAAAGTCTCGCACACTGGGACTGAGGGACTGGTTTCAGTTACTGAATATAGCTGTGGAGCCACGCCACACAAGAGTCAGTCACTCCACGCAGCCACACCACTACAAACTTGGGCTTCTTAAGCTTTTTCTGTGTACTTCCTCAATCATATTGCAACCCGTAACTTATGTCCCATGTACTACATCCCAACTTGACAGGATACAATACTACATCTTCATACACATATAAGATTGAAATCTGTAGCTACTAAATGCACTAAGAAGAAAATCCCCCAATTAAAACACATTTTCCTAAAGCTGCCATAAATCATGCATACAATACATTTTCTCCCACATCCGATGTCTTGAATGAGAGCTGTAATTGTGGGAGTAAATGAAGAAAAATGGAGACAGCTAATTTAGTATAAGCCTTTCATAGTCTGTCTTTTACTTAAGGCATAGTCACCAACACCAACCCCAAATTAACTCTGCTGTGCACAGAAAATAATTTTTGTCATTGTTTTGAACCGCAGCCTATTTTGAATTTAATAGGCTTCCAGAGTTATGATAGATAACACCGGTAACTCCGCTCCAGTGCTGTTTGAGATGAAGGTCAAGCAAGAGAGCTGGCGAGAGCTCTTTTCATGCACCGTTAGCTCCAGGCACAAAGGGGCCTTCGACATCACAGCTGGGGGTTTGCAGCAGCAGCAGCAATATTTGCTATCAAAGCCTAGTGAAAGCACAAACCCCTCCAAAGAGTCAGAGTGCCCCGAGAAGATGCACCCAGTGCCCCAGAAGATGTATCTGAGGCACAGTGGGTACAAAGTGAAAGGCCACAACGTGCCATGCAAAGGCAGCTGGTGCCTTCGAGACCAGACAGGCACTCACTTTAGTAAGAAAGTATTTCCTGGGAGCCAGGCTCCCATGACTCTCACAAAACCCAGCTAACCAGGAATGCAGCACCATCGTTGGTTTTCATATTACTGCTCAGTTTCTCAGCTGTTTTCATGTCATTGGTGAGCTTTTAAGAGAACACCATGGCACAGTCCAGTGTGGAGAGAGCACAGAAATAGATTTACTGGCTTCAAAATCAAAAATATTCTCAGCATCTCATAGATGGTAAAAACAGACAGCAAAATATCTTTACATGGGGCACAGTGACTGAGATGTGGCTAGTTACTTTAAACACAAACCAATCTGAGATTTACACCCTCATGCTTGTCTTATCAATATATATTACACAGACAAACTTGATTTATCCTGTTTAGTTTCTTGAGCATCTTTTAATTCAAATTATTGGCCTAACATGGATGATCGAGCCTCAGACACATGTTTATTACTGTCAAGCAGACCAAAAGCTCAGTCAAATTTTAAATCTTTCTACCATGGTGACGTACCACTTTTATTCTCCAGCCCTGACAGTACTTTCCAATTTCCTCCAAGAGAAGAAATACACACATTCCAGTTGAGACTGAGGCTTAAAATTCCTATTAAAGCAGCTTTTATGTAATTAGATTGGAATGAATGTGTAACAGTGCCCATTGCAGAAGACTTCAAAGTGGTTATACTGGAGAAATCACAACCCATTTCAGTGTGCCCACAAGAAGAAAGAATGGCTCTCTGGAGGATAAGAGTATATTAGTCTCTGTGTGTAATAGATTTTATTGACCAT
Source organism: Muscicapa striata striata (assembly GCA_030060385.1). Classification (NCBI taxonomy): domain Eukaryota; kingdom Metazoa; phylum Chordata; class Aves; order Passeriformes; family Muscicapidae; genus Muscicapa; species Muscicapa striata. The sequence continues at coordinate 4,619,264 of JAREIS010000057.1, read as the reverse complement.
ATGGAACTGATATAAAAATTGTGTTGCAGTGGGTAGTCTTGGATTTGAGACAGGAATGTGACATACAAAATACAGTTCCTGTAAAAAGCCTGGCAGCTTTCTGGCAGTTTTTGCAATCAGAAGAACCTAAAATATTTACCTGATTGAGTCACTGACGAGTCCCAGGTCAAAGCAAAATCTGAAGATTCACCCTCTTCAACTGAAAAAGAACAAAAATAAGTTGTGATTGCTAAAACAAACCAACTGGAAATCAAAGTTATCAGAAAACTAGATCCACTATGACATTAAGTATTAAAACAGACTTCTCCACTGCTGGGAAAAAAAAAAAAAAACCTACTGCTTTCTATAAAATAATTCATAAGGTGGAAATTTAGTAAAGAGATTTTTTCCTACTTTTTAACATAAATGTGGGATTTGTGTTTGCAGTTTTTGCAAAATTGCCATTGTAAATATAGAGTTTGTTTTTGAAATGGATGTTTCAACAGATCATAGTAAAGAACTAGGTGAAGGAAAAATTGCCTGACTTATGTCATCCTAACATACTAACACATCTGCCATATTCAAAACCCAGTGATATCTTCAGGGATTTTTCAGAATTAAAAAATACTGTTTTGATGTATAACCATGTTCTGTGATATGGCAGTCACAAATAACTGCTTTTAGATTTGTTGTCGCTGTGAAGGCTGTCAGAGCCAGTACTCAGCACTTGCAAGTGACATAGCTAAAACCTTCTACCTGTTAAGCATTGTGAAAACGCCACTTGATTCTTACATTCTTAAAAATAACTAAGAACAGCCAACAACAAACCAGGCAAAAAAAGGCCTGATCCTGCTGTTACTGAAATCAGCACTGGTTATACTAATGTCAGACTGGGTATTTGAAAGCAGCAACTGCAGAAATTCTTCCTTTGAATTGCAAAAGTTTATCATCATAACCTGCCCACTCTGTCACCCTGACACCAAACAAATTTAAATTATAGGTCTTTATTTTCTGATTAACATTATTTACTCCATGCACTGAACAATCACTCATCCTTTTATCTATGTTATGCTGGATTCAAATGCACATTCTGTAGAATTCTTCAACTGGAATCCAAACCATATTGCAAAGCTACAAGCACAGCCCCTGTTGACCAGCCCTGTATGCTCAGGCCAACCTGATTCAGTGAATATTTACACTGACATTTGTATCACAAGAGTCTTGATTTTATGCTTTCCTCACATTTTTCCCCCCAATTCAGTGCAGAATTCTGGCATCAGGTTGATGTTAGTGGTAACATCATATGGCATTACAAATAGAGAATATAATTGAAATAGGCAGTACTTTGAGAAATGTAATTGTATGTCCAAACCATAGAAAAATGTGTTCTCCACAGAAGAGCACCACTCTGGTTTTCTTAAATCTGTGTGTTTACTAAGGAGGAGCATGAAATTTAGCAATTTCTTTGGAGAAATCATACTTGAGACTTGGCTATACTTTTTTCAGAGTCTGTGTTAGCATAAAGGCCATGTCACATAATATTAAATTCCAGAATGACAGAGGGAAAACAAGAGGCAAAGCTAGCAGCTTATTGAAGCCATTATTGGCCCTATTCCCTAATGATGGCAGAGCAGGCTTGGCTGGCGTGTGCTCCCTCCTGAGGGCTCACCTACCATTTTGTGCTCTGTAAGCCACCAGCTCCTTCCCATTTTGACCCATCTCTTAATAGAAAAACTCTGGATGCAGTTATCTGAAATACCATTTCAGTCTTACACAAATGCATGTCTCATTTTAACATCAAAATCTATATACACCTGGGAGGTTTTTTGCTCCAAAACTAAATAAGCCAAGTTGGAAATTCATGTACCTTACTCAAAACAGACAAGGGGAATGTTTAATTTTATTTTATCCTTGACTGCTTTTTGGTTGTTTTGCTTGGAGAGTTTTTTTTTATATTACTACTTTTATGCTGAGGTTTGGGGTTTTTTTTCACTTCTTTACATTTTGTCTTGGAAAGAGAGATTAAAAAAACCCAGTCTGCTAAAAATACATAAGAGAGAGAAATTTGGTCCTAGTCAAGGAGTAGTATATGGATCTGCACTGGTCATTGACAATTTCAGCAACACACTGACTTTTATGTTGGTTAAACACCAAAGACTGCTCCAGTCCTTGAGCTGCTCTAGGGCAGCTGGCTCCAGCACGTAACAAAACCACGGTTTTTGGAATCCCTTAAATGAGGGCAAAGGTTCGAATCAGCCTCTGTTGGCATTAATTTGCTTTGCTCCCTAATGACTGAAAAGGGGACAGAGAACATTCACGTGGAGGCAACAGCACTGAAATTCACTTTATATTATTGCAGCCATGGTTTCAGGTTCTCCCCCTCTATTTGCACAGACCCACCACAGAGCTGACAGTGCTGCATATCCGTGGAAAGAGGAGGCCAGTGGGATGGAGCCTCCTGAGCTTAGGCACAGACACATCGCCCTGCAGCTGCTGCTCACAACACTACCACCACCTTTCCCTTTGCTTTTCCATTTTTCCTTTAACTCTTTTAAGCAAACATCATCTTTCAGAGGCTAAACCATAATAAAAAGTAACAGCCAAGTCTATTCCAAGAGGAATTGCAGTATCAACTGACACAAGCACTTTATTCTCGCCTGCCCATCCATCCATCCACCCACCCAGCTAGATAGTGGGCCGAGAGAAACAAGGAGCAAAAGCAGCCATATCCAGAAAAAGACCAAAAGACTGTCTATACACCCATTAAGAAGCCTCAAAGGTTTGATAAGAAATGGCATCTGTGAAGCTGAAGCAAAAAATAGGTGATCAGGCTTTGTCACAGACAGCAAATATAATTGTAGGGAGACACTAAACTCCATGTGCTTCTGCTCCCTCTCCATAATGGGCATAAAACCAAGAGCTGTGAGGTTCCTCTGTGGCTGCCTAATCTTCTGGATAGAAATGGTTATTTAAGAAGCCAGCATTTGAAGTGGTGTCACTGCTGGCTTTTCCTCAGCCTCAGCAGTGAGCAGAAGCCATGGAAGTCAGAAGGAAATATAACATTTTCTTCCTCCTAAAGTCAACTTAAACAGCCAAGCATTTGCAGCTGAAATTTGCTCTCAGTTGCACATATCTGTTGCTGGAGCCATAGGAAAGCAGGAAGAGGCTTCCCAGGCTGGTTGGAGATCTGGGGACATGATGCTGTTCACAGAGGGCAGAGGAATCCCACAGACCCCATCTGGGGACAGGCCCCCCAGGGACTACCTTAGGACTAGGCAAGCCCTCCCATAGTGGCATAGTGGACCCAGAACAGATTTGGTCACTATGGCTGTGAAGGGATTTCCAGGTCTCACTACTAAGAATGAAGTAAAAAATACCCTTAGTCCATAATATTAGCCAGAGAATTATTCACTAAACTAAATATTCAGTTTCTTAATATTTTTGTCATCATTCCTTGAAACCTAGACTGGCTCAGGTTATTATGTGTGTCAATATTCACTGTGTAGATGCTGTTATTTAACTTGTGGTAATGGGCAAAACAAAGCCAGGAAAGAGGTACAAAGAATTCAACACAATCACTCTCAAAATACACTGCCAAGTAAGAATAATTCCCATTTCATTAGCAGGAAAATACATTTTCTGAGACAGCTAGACATACTCATAACTACCAAAGTCAAGGACTAGACACTTCCACCTGTGCTAGTTAATCCCTCTGAATGTGTGGACAACCAAGTGCACAAGGCTGATGTCCAGCATGGGCAGGAGCCACCCAGGTACATGAAACACTCTGCAGCCTGGGAAAACCACAGGAAACAGCAGCACCATTCAAGACTGAGAAGTGTGATTTTCCAGAGCAACTAGAGATCTTGTATCAATTCTAGCTCCTTTTCAAGAATCCTGGTGACAAGATGGTGAAGGCTCAGCATTTCCTGAATTTTTGGAGGCATTTCATACTTGTATCTATGAGGCTGACACACTTCAGGAGGGCTGGATGGGACTTGAAAATAGCCTTGGTCTGGCAGCATAGAAATTCTTATTGTTAGTCAGTTCAAAACATGGTTAAGTTTGTGGACTGCTCACCTGAGGCCTGGCACAGAGAGGTCATTGCTGGCAGCAGAAGGACACATCTGCTTCCCCTCCCCGTTCTGCCCCAGCACAGGAGGACTCCCTGCTGTCATGCCTGGAGAAGACCTCAGTTCTGCTCCAGTTGACTGTGGGGCCCAAATACAAGAGCCAGAACAAGCACATAGCCAACATAGGGAAGAACTGTGGGCAATGGCAACATCACAATACAGTATTCCTGCACATGCCAAATATTTGCATTTTGCCTGCTCATCTCAGATGTTCTCCAAGGATGCTTATTTAATTGCTAGGTCACGAGTGCTGCAGGCTCAAAGATTTCAGTTCTTTGTGCTCAGAGAAACTTCTGAAAGGATTCAGTATCCATTCCCCTAAGAGTGAGTACATCTATTTATGGGGCTACCATTACCTGAACTCCATTCACAGTCACAGTACTTATTTAACACTTTATCACTCCCAGGAAAGAAGTTAACCTTATCAAAGTAAGATGCTTCTACACCAAATGTTGATTTCTAGATGCAATCAAGCTTTACAAGTGAGCAACAGCCCCTCAGTAATTCAGATGGCATGTGTATGCTCCCTTATCCTATTACACAGGCTTCAAGGACCACAAGGACCAGTTTAACACTTTCCATAGTAAAAAAAAACATAGTTCACTAACAAAAACGTCAGGAGCTGTGAGAGTGTGAGGAACTACTGAGAAATCTAATGGGTTAGAAGCACATCCCACAGCTGATGGGGGGACCTTTCCTAAATCAGGGCTGTTACCAAGCACTGCATTCAGGATCAAGGCCACCCCCTCACCTGCCAGCAACCTTAGAAAACACCAGGCACAAAAGTGCACAAAATACTGGTGCCACTGTTTGAATTTGGAGGATTTTGTTAGATTCTGTTGGTGACAGAACGCTCAGATAAGCGCAGGGAAGCCTCACCAATGCCTGTGTATTAGCTGTAATGTACGTGTCAAGGCTCACAGCTTTCCCTCTAGAGAAATACTCCAGCACCAAGCCGCATTGTAAGCCAGTCACACATTAATCACATCTTTTCCTGCCCTAGCTATCGGTACTAGCATGCAGGAGCTCCGTGATCTTCTCTAATCTTCAGGCTCCTTTACCACTTTCAGACACACAACTGTGCTGTCCTACCCAGCCTTTGCTCCATCCCTCCCATCGCATGCAATTACATGCTCCCAAATCAGCATAGGACACAGAATAGCCCATCTGACCACCATTCATGTGCCACGACTCATCCCACAGCACTGGCAGCCTGGGATTTGATACAGTGCTCTTAATCCTGCAAAATGCAGAGCAGCTTCCATTTCCACAAAGTCAAAGGGAGCTGAGGATGCTCAAAACTTTGTGGGTTAGAGATTGTAGAGCAGTCACTTTCCAGCTGCTTGGCATGGCAGGAGCACAAAGGGCGTTAACAACCTTTACACTTTAAATAGCCTGGTATTTTCTGTGTGCATCTAGAGCCCATCCTTTGGAGAGGTGCAGACAGGCTGATACCTCAAACTGAAAGAGAACCTCTGCTTCACAGAGCCTGCCCAGAGAGGATCAGCCCTGCACAGCCCCGGGAGCTGCCACCACAACTAGCAGTGGTAAAGAATTGGAAATGGCTACTCGGAGCAGAAGCCAGCCAACTCCTCCTGTTCAGACCTCCCAGTTTGCTGTAAGGCTTTCCCACTCTCCGCCTTAGATACTCCTGATAAGATTCTCCATCATATCGGTGAGACAAGAGTCTGCAAAGCACAAAAATCTGCAGCAGGAGGGAAGCAGCAGCACGAGAAGCAGCCCCGTTTGTTATTAAATGCAGCGGCGCTGCGGCAGAGCTGCAGCCGCTGCCCGGGAGCGCTGCAGGGCGCAGAGCCGGCCCCGAGCCAGGCATCGCCTCCTCCAGGAGCCAGGCTGCCCCTCTTTGTCAGCAGCTGGGGCTTTCTCCCGCCACTGCGCACAGAGAAACCTTCCCATTCCGCAGGAAAATAGGAAGTTTTGAGGGGTTTTGTCAGACAGCTGAGAATAGATGCCTGTGAGTGCATCCCGACGCATTTACAGTACCTTGCAGCTAGAAAGGAAAGCGAGATCCCCCTGGTGCCTTCGTACCAACATTCAGGGGAGCACGAAGGTACCTGGCAGAAGCTGCTGGGTGTGCTTTATACCAGCCACTGGAGCCAATTTACTCCCCTTGGAAAATGAGATTCACCAGAGGATTCCTCTCAGGTCTCCCCATGTTTACACGGCATTTTGCTTGTTTGTGTGATCATTTCCATCCAGCTTTAGTAACACTTGGCCCTGGTGGTTGGTGGGAAGGAGCACTGGGACACCAGGGCATCCCCAGAGAGGCGATGGTATATTCCTTGCCCGTGCCCTAACCCTGGGATCCCCCGCGGGAACCGTGCATGGTCCTCAGCACAACCGCTCGCAGCTCCAGAGCCACCTCCCCGTTCTCTCCTGAGTGAGCAGCTGATCCAGCCATTGGTGGCCCTTGGCCAGCAAGGGTTTTTTCCACCTTAAATAGGTCCGTTATGTATTAGTCCTTTCATGAGCCAGCAGGCCAGGGAATAAGACAAGAGGGTTTACTGACATGGCTTATTTAGCTAGTTCAGAGCCTAAATTTGCACAAGTTCTCTAGCTGCTTTTCTCTAAAGTCAGTAATAGGGCTTGGCAGAGACTGTGGGTTTTGCTGGCAAAGTCAGCCTTTTTGTGAGAAGGAGGGAGGAGTGGGGAAACCCAGACTGCTGTGCTCACTAGGTCAAGGAAAAGAAAAAAAAAAAAAAAAAAAAAAAAAAAAAAAAAAAAGAAAAAAAAATAAAAAGGAAAGAAAAAGGGGGGAAAAGGAAGGAGGGTAAGACAAATGGGACAGAATTACAAAGGGAAACTGAAAAAAAGATCGTTAGGAACAGAAAAAGATGTGAAGGTGATTAAGGAGAGCAAGACAAACAACAAAATAAGGTAGCACTAGCAGGTTTATGCAAAGGAGATCTAATTATGGGTGGCTAAATCCTCCAGGACATTAATATTCCATCGTAATGTGTCTAGTTTCCTCCTTTCCAGACATGGCAGGGAGGAAATGAGAATCACTTAGATACACTGTTTAATGAGCAAATGATGGACGATCACCAAATACAGCCTGCCTGATAAGTATCCATTAGCTTAAACTCGCACAGTAAATCTGTGTGCAGATAACGGGCCTGCCTTTTCCAACACTACAGCAAAACTTAATGGAACTGCAGCCAGAAAAAGGGAGCCTTGTAAATAAAAATCTCATCTCAGTAAGACAAGAAAGACTGTAGGACATACATAATGGCTAATCACAGCCCTTCCTACAGACTGCACACCTGACTCACAAGCCAGGGTGTATTTATTCCCAGTGCTCACATTTAGTTTTTGTGTTTCTAATTCACATACTTCACTGGAGACAGATATTTCCCATCCAAATCTATTATGTAAATAAATATGAGGGTTACATGTAATAAAATGCAGTTAATGTTTCAGGATGCCGTCAAGATCAACATCTTATACATGCAATACATTAAGCTTGTAGTTCTTAAAACTGGGCCTACAGACACCCCATGATACATTTGGGATCAATACTCACACTGATGGTTCCTACAGCTTGTCATCAAATGTTAATAGCCAAAGGCAGAGGGGATTTTTTTTTTCTTTTAATTACTATACATGGTATTTAATCTATGAAACATTCAGGAATTTAGAAGTTTCTTCTGCTGTTTCTGCCTGGAGTTTGCCTGGCCATAAGACTAGTAGAGTCAACCCTACCCAGCTCAAGCAATCCGTCCTGCTGATGGCCCATTCCTGCCTGGCACAGACCTCCCACTGACATCCTGCAGCCCCAGACCCATCATCTGCCATGAGTTCCACTGGAGATGGATGGGAGCACCCAGAGTCCCTGCCCCCAGCTAGGCTGATCCCCAGCCCACCCCACACACAGGCAGGGTGGTGAGGGAGGTGGAGATACACGAGGAGATGTGTGGATGATACAAAATCCCCAGGAAAATATCCTTGGGATTCTTTCTCCTGAGAGACAAAGAAAATTCTTCTCAGATGTCACTTAAGATTTTTATTGGTGTTTAAGTTAGCATGGTGATTGGTTTCTTTTAGAGTGTTAAGTGAAATATAATTAGATATTGTGTTTAACTAGTAGCTTCTTGTTGGTTATTTTCTCAATCCTCCTGAAAGGTATAAATATCCCTCTCTACCTGAAATTAACGGACTCTGTAGCCTGAAATCCCCTTCGAAGAATAAACTGTCTTTGGAACAATTCAGCTACAGGTCTCAGTCTTTGTTCCTTGCTGGCAGGTAGCCAAAAGGGCTACCTGAACCCCTCTTAGCTATCTGAGTTCAAGTAGCACTTTAGGGCTAGAATAAACCCTAGCCCTGATCCAAGCTACAGAGATGAGGTACAGGGCAGGCAGTTCCTGTGGACAGGGACAGCAAGCGCCAGCTGCCTGTGGGCACCCTCGTCTCTGCATTGTTATATGCATTTCTAAGGCAACTGTCACCATAGTGTCTGCACCTTCCTTCAAAAATAGAACTACTATGAGTAAGCAGGCACTTTAAAGCTCAAATGAAAGAAAACAGGTGAATCCAGCATTCTCCACATTGCTCATAAAATCACAGATTTTACTTCAGTAATCAAGGATTTAAATACTCTTGTTCCATTTGTAATGCAACTGGATGACAGAAACATTTACATGTTGAAACCCTACCAATCCAAAGCAAGGAAAATAGAGAAAGGGAAGATTAACACCTGTTCAATTCATGGCCAGGATTTCAAATCCATGAGTTGAATTTGCCAGTTGTAAAGTGATCCTTTGACCTGTTAGAAATGCCAAAAGCAGACTGAGCTTATCCAAAGACAAGATGATGATGATGCAAGTAACAGACCAGATGTGGGTCAGCAAGTGCAATAACAGAGGTGTTACTCAAATAATTGCAGTATCTTATACCTTCCTCCAAACTTTGGGTTTAGAAGTTGTGCTGTGATGGCTCTGCTAGCCCCACGAGCTTCTGAGCCCAGATACTGAGTGAAGATACACAAATGTCAGGTACCACCCAAAACAATGTTTGCAAACACACGGGGCTGCATGTTGGAAGGCAGCATACTCGAGACTTGCAGCTGGCAGAGACAAGGTGCACACAGCAGAGTTCAGCTGTGGGGGATGGCACAGGCCAAAGGAATGCCAGAAAGGCCTTGACTGTTTCCTGAACATAACAAAAGGGCTGCAATGAAATAAAGTTTCAAAACTAAGTCAAAGCACTATAAAATTCAAATACTGGGCTTTGCACAGAGAATGCAGGGTCTCACCAAGCCAAATTTATAGCAAACTTTGCTTCTCCAGGGAAGAAAATAAAAAACGAAAAAACCACACAAACGGGAAAGACAGGGAAGAGCACTATTTTTACATTAGAGCTATAAAATTTCTCTATAAGCAGGACACCTAATAAATTTACCTGTGCTGGCCCTGTATGCAGACACCTAACGAGAATGCTGAAAAGTTAACACCTAACACAGGCTAATGACACAAAGAAAGGGGAACACTCTGAAAATAATCTACACATATGGAAACAGGAACCAAACCCAGGAAGAATGGAATTGGTAACGAGGATCTGCAGATGAGCAGTGTGACCATAACTCCTTACATTACCTCTTGTTCTGATAAAGCACAGAGATTTAGGTACACCAGCAGACTGAGTACACCCTGCCTCAAACTGCACGCTGCTCCCCATTGCTACAAATGGGGATCACCCTTCCATATTCTGCTTAGTCAAATCCATCCAACCATGTGCAGTTCTGTAATAAAAAACTTACAAAAACAACAATGTCCCACCTGCTGTGGTTAGACTAAGAGCCACATCTCTTCAGACCCTACTGCCATGGACAGCAAGTAGCCTTTTGCTTTCCCTTCGACAAGGAGTTGATGTCAGTTCTCTAGCTCATCATCACCATAAATCAAGTTCCACTTCATGGCTATTTTTCCACTATTGGTTTCATCCAGACCCAGCAGAAGCCAATGAAACATCTCCCATTTCACAAGATCTGAGCAGTTCCAGATGGCAGGGAGCCCAAATTTTCAGATTTAAGTTTGAGGTAGAGGGTTTAATACCAATGAAAAATTCACACTTGCAAATACGATAAAAAAACAACAGAAAATTACTTCAACGGCAAGCAACTACCTTGAGGAACACTAATGAAACTGTTAAGCACACAAATCTTACACAAGTTTTAGACTGTTACTTCATAATTCTTCAAAGCAGGTTTTACTACACTATGCCTAAAGCCCTCATCCCAGCTGCAGCAAGCTCCAGCAGGAGCAGAGCTGCTGTACCCAACACTTTGTTTAGCATCACACTCCCCTCCACAAATACCCCATTCAGCATGCAGGGCTATTAATCACAGCTGAAAAGAAGTCTTTGACCAGATTTCCACACCTTAGCCTAAAAAGAATACATCAATTTTTACTGCAAATCCTTCAAACTTGGAAGTTGTTTCACTTACAAACTATGTTTGTAGCATAGGTAGCACAGAAAAAGGAAAAGAGATGAGGCTTTTCCTGACCAGCCATTTTAATTAGAGCTATGAGGGCTTGAGAAAACCCATTTGGTGAGTGGTGTTATTTCCCCCTTTTCCCCTCCTCAGAAAGGCCAAGTTTGGAAGTGCTGAGCACCCCAGGCTGTCAGTGCTCCCACTCTGTGCCATCCCAGGCCCTGCCAGCCCAGCTCCAGCTTTCCTGGAGAGAGCTGGATTTTGCCAGGCATTGGTAGGAGCTTGTTTCTCCAGCAATCCCTCACTGTGGCTCTTTTGTGTACGCAAGCGTATGCGTGTGTGTGCGCCTGTGTGTGTGGCGATACTCCCCAGGCTCGCTCATTTTAATGCTGCTTTCTCCCCAGATGGAAATATACATATTCTTATTATGAAAAAAAATGTGCAAAGTATAAATTTGCATCTATGATCATTGCTGGTTCATAAATTGTATTTTAATAATAAAACAATATATTCTTCTGTACTGCCTCTTAAATACTATAGTAAAGTCTGTCTTATTTGTACGTGAACTTAAATGTTTTGATGAAGAGACACAAAAATGTTATAAAATGCAAAGTGAAATATAGATAAAAGGATAAATAAAAGCAGGAGCAAACCTAATACATGGAGAATCCTGCCTCCTCCTTTTGATTCACGTGAGTGGGTGCCCCACACTCTTCTGCAGAATTTTATTACCCAGGTTGAGTGGCATTCTCCAGCTGAGATTCTTCTACTAGCAAGACAGGCTTTGTTGGCTCCATCAAGGTGATAAAAATTACAGTGAGGGAGAGAAAGTTGTATGTATCACATATAGCCCTTCGTAGCATCAAATTTAATTTGCAGAAAAACCAACACCATCATAAAGTGAAAACTAATTTTTTTTTTATAACCCCTTAACAACCTGTCCTTAATGCTAACATACCATAAAGAAATTTCAACATCTTGTTATACGCAGTTTATTTTAAACAACACTAGAAGGATAACACAGCTCTTACTGAAAATTGGCACACACACAAAGGGGGAAAGCTGGCTTTTAAAACTTTATCCCAAAGCATACCTTTTTCCTTTTATTCCTATTAAACATATAACTCTTCCACTGAAATGAAACATAGAAAGAGTTTCCAAATATTTTATAATTCAGAATGGATTTCCCTAGTGTAACAGTAATAATATTTTTACAGTTAAAAGATCCACTGATTTAATAAGTGATTTGTGTATTTAGAAAATTCATTAGAGCAGACATTCCCCAACATTTTTAGATTTATTTATTTATTTAGCCTAATTTGGGTACACCACTTCAAAAGAACGCTTAGAGCTTCCCAGTTCCTTAGTCACTCACTAATAACATCTAATAATTAATAAAGACATGTAAATTCTTAACTCCCAGAACTATTCCAAACTTACTATCTGTATGCTTCATGTCATGTCTCACTTATAGATATCTGCATTACTTTGTTTCATAAAATGCTGAAGGGACACGTACTTATCTTGCTCTCCACCAAGAGTGAATATTCAGGCATGATGCAACCAAAGCAAAACTAAACCCAAGCCTAAGCAAATCTCTCCTCCAAGAGCCCACAGAGCTTTCCAGCCAGCCATGGAGGGGGGTTTAGCTGCTTTCACTGCATGGTCAGGTCCCTTCTGCAAATGTCCCCTGCCCACACATTTGTGTCAATGCATGTTTGCTCCTGTCTACATGCTTGTGCCAACGCTACCATGCAGAAATGCAAGGCAGGTGATTTTCACAATTTTTGGGGACCCAGGAGGGAATGAACCAACAAAATGTGCAGCTGTGACATGAAAAGGAAAGGCCCATTTTAAGAGTGAATGCAATGCTTCCCAATGCTTGGGACAATGATTCCCAAGGCATCTGCAGAAAAAGAGAAGGCACAAGCAACCATCTCATCCCCTTTCAAAAAGCCATTAGCCCTTTCAGCCTCTGCCTCCAGAGCTGCTAAAATCCCTCTCCTACAGGCAAAGACCATGAGGAATAACATTAACTCAAAACATCTTTTCTTGAGGCAAATAGTATTATTGTGTCTGCTCCTCCACTACAAGTGTTCCTGTCAGGGCTTTGTGTTCTGCAACATTTCCTTGTCATATTTATTTGCTTGTTTTGATTTCTGGTCTTCTGTCCTGAGGAAGACTGCCAAAAACCCTGTCTCCTACAAGTGCTGCTAAGCCTTGGAAACAGGGTGTGGGGATTTCCACACATGGCTCAAGTATCTATGTTGATAGACGTTTACTTAAGAAATACAACTTGCATATAAAGTTTTGCATTTAAATTTCAGTGGACTAAATGAATGGGGCTTGAAAGAAGAAAGAAAATAGCCCTACTTCCCTAAATAAAAGCCAAACTGAGATGAAAAAAAATGCCAGCACAAAAACACCTACCTTTTAAGACAAAGAACTTCCTTTCAACCTAAGTGCTATGGAAAAGGCTGAGACAATTAATTTACAGTCAAGACAAACAGAGCCACTTAGCGGAACTCACGTTTGTCTTCCCAGGCAAAATTCGTCCATAGCCAAAGGGTCAGTGAAGCAGAGTTCCTCTACAAATTTTTATGACAGCTGAATGTATTTCCTAACTCCACTTCTATTTTTCTTTCTTAATGAGATTTTGCTGGGGTTTTTTTATTATTTCCTGTTAGAATCTTATGGAAATTGTATGGTAAATGAAAGCTGTGTTCGTACTTGGTCCATGCTTACTCATGTTTCGTGGTGCAGTCCTGCTTTGGCCATGCCTGCATCCGTACAGAAACCCCTGAGCCACTGTGACAAATGCAGTGCCCGGAGAGCTCCGCGCAGAGAGGGACTGACCGCGGCCATCCCGTCCTTCTGCGGAGTTACGGGCACGGCGTGTGCTGGGAATCCACCCTCTGCATTAGTGCTGACTGGCTTCAGGGATGGGCTCTTAAGGTGAGCGTCACTCAAATGGATATAAAACTTCCTATTGATCAGAAAGCCAGCCCTGTAAATCAATAAAGGCACAGACGTCCTTTCTCCTCCATCATGCAAGCAATCTGTCTAAAAATGTGAAATCATTCTTTTTTTTAAGGCAAGGTTTTGTGATTGTCTAGGAAGCAGGGGACAAAAAAGTATCTTCTAAATACATACAAGGGTTATTGCAGTTCTATTACTCTCAGGGAGGCTTGGCCATGCCCCTGACCCCAGCTCTTCCATGGCAGTCCTTTGACATCAGCCCTCCCTGCCCACAGCAGAGGCTGCCTCATGCACTGGTTAGTGCTGGTACCTTGCTGGTGAGCTCTATGCCACAGCTTAACTCTCTGCACTGCCTCTGAGCAGCCTGAGCACACCTCAGCCTGCATTTCCCTAAATGCAGACTACTAAAATAATCTCCTGGATTCAAGTTCAGGGCATGGAGTGTGTTCTTACACATCTTTTCAGATAAGCTTGGAACATTTTACTTCAAATACGAACAACATTGCACTTGCACACTTCTCACTTGAACAGCTGGGCACCAAGGTGGGCATGTTGGTTTCTGAGTACTCAGAGCAATAACACATTCTCCATGTCTGCTCACCAACAGCCCCAACACACAAAAGACTAGAAAGCTTGAGGTATTTAACATTATACAGCATCTTAAGTCCTACTTAAAAGTCAGGATTTGGTATTTTGGCAAGAGAATTACTAACCAACTTTAAAAAAATAGGACAGGTTAGTGCTCCTGTTCAAGCAGGAACTGAGCCTGGTCATTTTTGTTCATCTTTTCAGGGTACAGAACACCTGACAGAGCTGACACTTGTTCTAATTCCTTAAACCTTGAGGAAAAAATCTCCTGCTCTTGAAATAATCGTCGACAGACATTCACTCACACTTGCATTTTAAATAAGTTAGTGCACTTTTGATTAAAAAAATATTTTCCACATCTATGCGTATATGATAAATGCTGTTCAAGACCACAAATCAGTCTCCTAAAAGCCACACTTACCCCAACTCAGCTGAACCTGGATATTGCTTTAAAAAGTCTGGTTTGGGGCTATTGGCATCAGTGGAATTAGGAGTGAAGCCTTCTCTTCTAACCAGATTCATCACTTATTTACGTGGAAGTAACAAGATCATAAAAGAGGCAGCAGGGTAATGATATACAGCCCAACTGCTTAATGGGTACCCTGAGAAATGTGACACGCACTCTGAAATGATCAAGAGGGGAGGGGAGAATTTGGACAGCAAATCCAGGGCTGGCAGGAAACATATCAGCTCACTCCCAGCATCCCCTTCCCAGCTTCACCCTTCCTTCCCCACACCTTGGATGTCCTACCAGTCAGTCCCATGAAGAAGTGCAGCAATGAACAGCTGAAGCCAGCTGCATTTTTGTCAAACGCTTTTTTTCTCTTTCAAAAACCGGTATACATGAAGAAAACAACCTTTCATGTTTCCAAATCCATAACTTAAGAGATACATTTCAAAAAGCCCTTTTACTCCAGCAGTGCACCTTGCACAGGACTGTGTCTCTGTTCCACCTAATAAGCAGCACCCACAACTGGCTTGGTAGGCAATAGCACCATGGCTGGGGTTGTAGTACCACATTATTCACAGACAGCAAGTTAGCATCCTTCACACTTTAACTGGGAGCAAGACAGATTAATATCCCCATCACTGTTGTGCTGTCATCAAAGCACCAGCCAATAGGTTAGAGATCAGTGAAAACCCCACAAACTTCTGACAGCCAGGGCTGCAAAACCAAAATGAGAGAGCTTTTAATAACTCAAAAGTACAGCGTGATGGTTTGGAACTGCAGCTTTTCATTTCAGCAAGTTTATATTACAGTATATGTCTCCTTGAGCTAAGAGATTATTTGTTTAAATTACTTGATTATATGTAATGATTCTTCTCTTATAAAAGAAGATTCAACATTACCACTGGGGGAGAGGGTGGAAACAGCACAGAAATTTAACAAGAAAGAAAAAATATTGTACAACTCTTGTTGTAATAAAATATTAGGAGAATTTTTACTTGACTGTTGAAAAAAAGCAAAGCTAGAAACATGTTTTACCCCAGCTATTAACACTAACTCTTCATTCACAGAGTATAATGTACAGCTTTGATCAAGTTATAGGATCCACATGCTCACAAAATATTTAACATTAAATACATAGCATGGAATTAGTCTCCAACAATTTATGCCATTGCCTCCTGCCACTCTATATTTTCCTAAACCTTGGAGTCTGATTCACATATGCAAGTCAGATTATTTTATTTTTAACCTAATAGGGATTGGAAATAATTTATTTCAAATGCCAGAAAGCACAGAAAGGTTTAAAAAAGTCTTTTGTACTTTTATGGACTGAAATGAGAACAAAAATTCAAATTTAATAAAATCTGAGAGCTGGAATAGTAAAATCATTTACCAGCAAATTGGAAAGTAGCTTACACATATATTAGGAACATTTTCTGAAACGATCCCACAGGGCAGGCGGGGAAAATAAGAGCCTACCTATCTGCCTAATTTTTATTCTGCAACTTTTAAGATGAAAAGGATGGATCTTGTCTTTCTGCAGTTAATTGAGCTTAACTGAGGGCAGAAAAGATGGACCTGCTCCCAAATGAGAAGAGACTGATAGAAAGTGATATGTTTATCCTGTTGAAATCATTTATCAGTCTGGATCTTCTCACTGCTTCCCAGAAGCAGTTCCTGGTTGCTCACCCTCATTGGGCCAATTTCAGCTTCTCCTAAGCACCCGTGAGGAAGAGGAGGCAGCACATCTTTGGCAGGGGTGGTGCTGCCCTCCTGCTTGCAGTCTCTGGAGCAGAGGGTGTTGGCACTGCAGGTGCCACTGCCCCACAGGACACTTCTGATCTCTGCTACCTGGGGACACTCAGCTCCTCTGCAGGAGCAGGTCCTGCCCAGGGAGCAGGGAAGCAGAAAACACAACACTGAGTTACTCAGTCTAACATAAGATTCATTTCTAAATAAAATAAATAAACAAATAAAGCCCCAGTACAATAATCTCTCCATCATTCATGTTTTATCATGAGCTTAATCCTGAAGGTCTTCTGTTTCTGGAGGCTTAGATAGTTCTGAATAAAAATTTCTCATTTAATTAAATCTAACATTTGCATATTGGACAAGAACAGGAAACACTGTCTATAAATACCCTTTCTGACCACCCAGCCTCACTTATCCACAGCACAGTGGCTGCACTATGAGGGGGGAGAACCACAAGTGAGAACAATTGTATTTTTGAAGAGAGCTGTTGGTGATCTACATGTAAACACACAAACCCAAGGACAAAAACATTATCAATAGCATCCCTTCCTCTATCCACCCCCATGGGACATGATCACTCCTGGACAACACCCCAGCCTTTGTTTGTGTGTCCAGCATGAAGTGAGAAAAGGATAGATGTTGAGGAGCCAAAATGAGTATGCCTGCATGGAAGGGTGAACCATTATTAATGTCAAAGCTTTCACCAATAATTTTCACCATATTTTAAGAAAACAGCTAAATCTATCCCAAACATGGATATTTCTTGTGCTAACCATCCAGAATATTATTTTACTAATATATATCAGCTCAGTGATGTCACCAACTAGGATGTATTTGTTCACAGCATAAATATATCTAGGTGTTTATGTACATTTGTACACATACCTGCAAACTCTTTTTTTTTTTTTTTTTTTTCTTTTTCTTCCTAGCAAGAGCATCTGATTTGGGGATGTATTTAGAATTTTTTATTTAGCAATCAGGTTTCACACTGTCAACAAATACTTTCCAAGATTTAAAAGTAATTTCCTGGCTACAGTCAGATTTTCCAATAAGATGGTTTATAGATACACAATTGGTCCTGCCAGGTACAAGTTTGAAATGGACAAAGGATCATTTCCACCCCAATTTACAGCTGGGATCGCTAAGCAGGATAGTCACCTGGGGCAGATGAATTTTTTTACATTCCTGTCCTGCTTCAAAATCAGAAATACTGTCCTTCAAGAGCTGCAACAGTGTTTCAAGTGGCTCCCCACCCTATAATTGCTAAACATTTACACTTTTAACTTAATAGACAAGAAGGAATAAATAATAAATAAAATACCAGAGTACCCAGACAAACAGCCCTGTTTGTAACCTCACAGAAATCCCCTTTCCTTGCTCCCCAGCAGGTAGTCCTTGCTATGCTGGAATCAAACTGCTGGAAGAAGAGCCCAGCTCTGTGGTGCCAGGCAGGAACAGCCATATGACCCTGCCTGCATGGGCAGGGGTGCCAGGGGACAGCCAGCAAGCAGCCAGGCTGCTCACCATCCTCCTTCTCCACATCCTCAGCATCCACCAAATCTACCCATGTCTGCACCCCAGCTAATGGACAGCACTGCTTATTATGGGCTAACACACACTCACCCACATCTATATTAACATGGGTAGCACCTTCCTCTTCCTTTTTAATGCTCTTTTTATCTTAATAAAAAATGTTATTTAGCATGTTTCTAAAATATCGATTTGTGTTCTCCAGGTGTTTTAAAATATGAAGCAGATTAATATCAAGTATAAAAGAGAAAAATTAACTATACTTCCAACTTTCCAGTAGCAATGCAAATAACACACCTTAACAGATATACTCAGGTTAAAAAGCCAATAAAATAACTTAGGAGAGGAGTCAGCATATCTATCTTCATTAAGTTTGACTTCAAATACTAAAGATGGGAGTAAATCACCCCCTGATGCTGTGGGCAGAGCCAACTTAATTGTAGCTGTTGCCTCTCTCTCCAGGCAGGGCTCACTCAGAGATGCTGCAGGCTGACTCATGGGCCCATGGACACACAGAAGTGTTGTAGCCAAAGTCAGCACAGTGATCTCCAGCAGCTCTGAGCACAACTCAGAGTAAAACAATAGTGGTGAAACATACTTGCTCTCATTTTAAAACCTGCTAGGTCAGCATTTTTTGGATCAATACCTTTGGTTTCATGTGCTCACTTGTATTAGGGAAATAATCCCGAGGTCTGCTGTGCTTTACACCCAGAATTGTTGTGGGATGGGAGCAGGGCAGGCTGATCACCTCTCTCTAGCTCTGGGTGTGCAAGGAGGGCACGTTTGGTAGGTTGCAGAGCATTTTGCCAAGATATCAAAACTCCCATTTGTTCCCTTTCTGTCATTTGGCCACTCACACCACATAAGAATGAGCAAACAAGAGTGCTGGGCAGATTTTTTCCCTGTGGTGTACATAGCTAGAAGGCACCACGTGCCATCAGCCCCCACCTGGCCGCCACCCTGCCAGCCCCAGCGCCCTTGCAGGCAGGCAGGGGACCAAATTGTTGACTTTCTTCCCTCCTGGCCACTTTGGGAATCAGCAGTCTCATCTCCCCAAGCCAAGGAAGCTGGGCACAGCAGATGGCTGCCAAAAAAACAAAAAAAACCTAAACAAAAATAGAAGGAAAAGAAAGAAAAAAACAATCACCCAGCTCCTGGGTGGCACAGGCAGGAATTTTGCTGCCATCCCTTAGAAGATGCTCAGATCTCCTGCTGTGGCTCAGTGTTGAGCTCCCTGCCACTGCTCAGGCAGGAATGGTGCTGCAGGACAGACGTGCCCAAACCCTCTTGGAATAGCACCAAGCCAAAAAATGTAAACCCAAAGTAGCAGCCCTCAAAGCTGCCTAGCAGGACTGGACAACCTGGGCACTGCAGCTCCCTGCAAATGGGGGCACTCGATGGCAGAAAGCACATCAGCACTTAGGCAGCACTGGATACCAAATTAGCTGTCTTGGACACATACAATTTGAGAAATAATTAACTGCACTGTGAAACACCATGATAATTTCAAGTATTAAAAATGTAATCTCACATATTAAAATGAATTTACTAAAACCAAATCAATAACTCAGTGTCCTCTGAATTTCCTCCAGTCAGCTAATTTAATTAATCTTTTTGTTCATTTGGATATAGATTTTAGATTTGCATTTTGCCATCAGAAAATACCTTGTGCAATAGGACAAGATCTCCACAAAGAAAACGAGTTTTTACACGGATTGGATTTCATTCCCTTAAGCTGAAATTCTGATCACTGAGCAGCAAGAACACTGCTGTAGCACACAGGATATCACTCAGGATGTGACAGTTTCCTCTTGTTTTAAGCTACTTAAAAAAAAAAAAATTATTCTCAAATTAGCAACAGAGGGACTGTGAGCACACTGGGCCAAATCCAGTAACTTACAAGATTTTTGCTTTTAACTTTGATGGAAATTAAATGGGAATTTAATTCAGTGCAGCAGAATCAGTTCCTTGAAATGCATTTACAGCATTAAGCCCATGAGTGTGTCTGTGCTTTTCCTCTCCGAAGCCCTCTGTGCTTCCACAAGCCCCTGATGCTGGCTCAGCACTGGGGCCTGTCCCCTGTCCCAGGGCCGGATGCTGCTCCACACCGTGCCAGGAACAAGGTCACAGCCCTGCAAGGCACAGGGGTGGTCAGAGCCACTCACGCCTGGTTCCTCCCCAGAGCTGGACACGTGAGCTGTGCCTTCTTCAGGGTACACCACCACATCCTCCCTCTTGTAGACCTGTACCAGCCTCACTGTTACTGGCTTCTTTGGCAACTACTCAAACTCCCTTTGGCAACTACTCAAGTAAATTGTACAAATAAAATAATTCAGTGGTGCAGTTGTTCAGACCCCAAAATTAATTTTGGGGGGAGTACCTGAGAAACTCAGCCAGAGCACTTTTATCAGGGTCCTTCAAATGCCATTTTCAAGTGGACCCTAAAATCAGGCCCATCTTCTCAACCTGTGAAATCCTGATAACTGAACTTGAGAGGGTCACATCCTGTACTGCTACAAAACTCACTTAGCCTTGACTCTCCTATATTTGTCTTGGTAGGACTTTGCTTAAATAACCCATTTGTTGGGCTAACACAACATTTTGCTTGGCTTGCAAGCCCCATCTGGGTAAATGCACATTTCCCTCATTTCATTTTTTGATAATTTTCTTCTGTAGTCATTCAATTGACCTTACAAAGATGCTTGCAGAAGTTTAAATGAGACATAGTTAGAGCTTTCAAAAATACATATAATTATGCACACCTACAGACTCTAAGGAAAAAATAAGAAACAAGAACTGATCCTGAAGAGCCCAACAGGAGATTTGCAAAGTTTTGGTTTAACACCAGCAGCTGTATATTTGGAGTTTATGGCAGGTAAAGGACTTTTACAGAATTGGGCAACATAGCATTTTTATACTGGTACCACCCCATTGCTAAGTGAACCCACCACAGTTGCAGCAGCTGAAGCTGTGTAGTTTGGCCAGTCCCTCTCCATCCATAAAGATGGACATTATCAGGGGCTTTAAGAACCCTTAGTGCATCCATATGTCCCATCCCTCTCTGAAACACCAATGGGAAACTCAGCACTAGCAGTGTTTCACAGCAGTCAGTTGAACTTATCAAGTTTCACACATTTAATGCCAGTGGAAAAATCTAACAGATGGGTACAAACCAAAGTTTCAAAATTACCCCCATAGAAATCAGTCATGTACCCAGAAAGTGAAGTGAGATATTTTGTCTGCTTAATGAGAACAGGGGGGGGACCAGACACAGGCTCAGAGCAACAAAAATCAATCTTGCACACAAAAAAGGACAAAGGGGCAGGTAGGGCAGCATAGAGGGGAGGCCCAGGTTGACAAGCTTCTCCCAAAAGGAGGGCAATCTTTCCTCAGAGTTGGAGTGCCCAGGCAAAGGTCAATGGAGGAGGCAGAATATATGTCAGCTGGGGCATAAAGTACTGCTAAAGTAGAAAAAAATAAAAAATACATAAGTAAAAGAGGGGTTAGCTGGACAAAAATCTAATCCTACTACTATTAGGGATTACAGGACCTCTGGGTCAGCAGCAACTTGAGATCAGCACTACTGCAACTACCTGTGCCATGCTGAGAGCTAAAACCAGAGCAAACAGCAGGCGCCACTTCATCGTTCCTGGCCTCTACCCCACCGAATCCAGAGCGAGATGCACAGAAGCACCGAGACACTTAACACAACAGAGGAACATCAGCCATCCCCAGGGACCTTTTGCCTACCCTCCAAAAATATTTTGTGTCTTAGAAAGTCAGCGCAGCCCAGCAATCCCCATAAACACAAGAGTCCCCGATTAGAAGAGGCAGATCTTTTGTCTGTGAAGCAAGAGCCCAAAAGGAGGAGCGAGGGTGGCAGGCGAGAGAGCAGGGCTGCAGAGCAGCCCCAGCAGCGCCAGCGGACAGCTCGGCATCCCTCCTGCCGCAGCAGCGCCGAGGTGCCGACCCAGGGAGGGGGAGGCAGCGAGCCGGGACCCGGGGGGTTTGCTGCAGTATTCAGACCTCGGGCTGGCGTGCTCCAGGGAGCGGCAGCTCGGGTATGTGGAGCAATTTAGGTGGAGGCTGGCAGATGTATTGCACACGGACTGAGACTGCAGTGCACCACCAAGGCTGGAAAGGGTCGTGCTGGTCCAGCTCTTCTCTTCGCAACCCCATTGGAACCCCGAGCGACACGCGGCGCGGAGCAGGAGGCCGCAGCAGTGCCCCCCGTCCGCTCAGGTGTCTGGCTGCTGCAGGGACCCCACCATCGACACCTCCGGCAGATGGCCGCACCCGGCCTCAGCCCATCCCTCACAAAAATCACATAAACTTAAACAAGGCAGGGAAGGGGGGGCGGGGGGAAGAAGGAAAACAAATCAGGATCATTTCAGAGCAGTACAAATAGGAGGCTCCGCTGGCTGCAGGAGTAACCAGCTGATGCAATTATGCTGGCGGCCGGCAGTAGACCATCTGCCCGGCTCCCGGGTTGCTGTTGTTGCAGTCTCAGCGGGGCTCGCTCCCAGAAGAGCGGGGCCCCGCGGCCCGGAGGAGCCATCTGCCCGGCCCCGGGCTGTTCGTGCCGCACGCCGCGGGGCCGGCCCGGGAGCCAGCGCGCTGCCCGGCCCACGGACACGGACACGCGGGGCCGGGCCCGCCCGGGATCACTGGGCAACTGCGCTGCATGTTCTGCGGGGGGTTTGCTCGCTCTCCCATGCCACCACAAAAACCGGTTGGGGTTTTGGAGCATCTTTGTGTTTCGGGTTTACGCGGTGTGCATGGGGAGGGGGACTGGACATTCTTTGTCCTTCAGGGAGCTGTGGGGACACTGAGGAACCAGTGACAGCCACCCCATCCCACAGAGCTGCTCCAGGGTTGGGCCCCAGCACTGTACCCCGTGACTTATGCTACAGTGAGGGTGATGACTGCCACCTTCATTTATATTTTGTCATTTCTATGTCAATAAAACACAAGTAGAAAATGACACCCAGAGGGAAAGGGATGAGCTCTGTCAAGGAAACTTGACAAGAATGCTGTTCTGAGGACTGCCACTCCCATTGCAGGTAGCTACTTTGCTAAGCCACAGCAGGTATATTTGATCTTTCTGGAGTTTTCCCGGTTTCACCATGTCCACTCTGGGGGTATGGGAAGTGCCCTCCATCACCCAGGGGTTGCACTGGGTATTGCCTGGAGCCAGGTTTCAGTAACAAGTCTGCTCTTACTGACAACGTTTCTACGAACTTGTCAGGCTCAGATAGAAAGAGGCAAGAGAAATTGTAGAAAATTTTTGTCCTTTTTAGCCATATCAAGTCCATATACCTATTGCTGCCTCAGGCTCAGTCTCTGAGCATTCATTTGCAATCAATTAAACAAACAATCCACTGTCCAAGTAGGTTTCATTCTGAATTTGAGCTTTCAGTCTGTATACTTTCCCACTCCCAAATTAATTGCTACTCAGAAAGAAATTATGTAGGGAGGGATGCAAGGCTGTGCCAATCCATCTCACCACTTCCCCACCACTGACAAGTCCCTGGGCACTGAGCACAGCAAAACTTGCCCATGGCCAATTTCCTGGGCCATTATTTCAGGCCTGGCAGCTTCAGGAAGGATGCAAACTAAGGGTCAAAGTGCTTTCCCCATCCCTTACTCCCCCCAGCCAATGCCAGCCCCATCCCACCCCTGCACCTAAGTGCTTCTCACTCT
Source organism: Muscicapa striata striata (assembly GCA_030060385.1). Taxonomy (NCBI): domain Eukaryota; kingdom Metazoa; phylum Chordata; class Aves; order Passeriformes; family Muscicapidae; genus Muscicapa; species Muscicapa striata. The sequence continues at coordinate 4,595,701 of JAREIS010000057.1, read as the reverse complement.
GAAGCTAAAGCATAAGACCTGCAGAGACAAGGCTGATGAGCCCATTAAGAAGTACTAACACAATATGTGGGTGTGAGTTATCAGACCACACTTACACTTCAGCTTTAATTTAGACAATGCCTGGAACTGTTGTCAGTCACAGCTGAACTGTTTATCTCAAAGTGAATAAAGGAAAGGGAGCTCTGAACACGGCCAGGACTGGCCCAACCTGTCATCACATCCCCACTCCCACATGCTGCAGCCTCTCCCACACTGCATTTGCCTGTATGAGCTGTTCACCATTTGCTGAAGCTCTCAGCAGATTTGGAGGGCTTCCCTCCTTCGGCCTGCTGTTGTTTGTAGAAGTTTGGGACCACAGCTACCATTGACCAGCAGCCCCTCCTATTGCCTGGAAATACCAGCTCAGACTGGACCATCAGCAAAGGGTACGTGTGTAAAACCCCATTTCTGGTGGAAACCAGGCAGAAATGCTGCATGTGACCTCATTTTTTAGTGGCCATGTGTGTGACATAACTTAGGGCCAAATTCAGGCACAAACCTAAGTCAGGTTATGCTGTGTAATAAACAATATCCTCAGACTATCCCCTCCTTCATATTTTCAAGGCCTCTTTCCCTTTCCTCTGTTTCTTTTCCCAAAATGGAGCTGACTGTAAAGATGGGCTGGGAATGCTGGAAGCAGAGCAGCTGCACTGCAAGGAACCCAACAGGAGGCCAGGCAGGGGCCAGAGCACCCAACAACAGTGGAACAAAGGTAAAAGTAGGAGTGGAGTAGAAAGCTTCATGCCGTACTTAAAGGAGGATTATGGTTACTGCTACTCCACCTTATGAAAAGGCAAGCCTAGGGGTACCTGGGCAAAAATAACTCCAAATTTCATCTGCCGTGATTACAGCCTCCACCATGGAATGGCACAGTGTATATAACACAGAGGTAAAGAGAATTTCTCTCAAGTCTCAGGATGCAAATGGTTAATATTGCCCACTAAAAGCCATTCTCGTAATAATGAGGCCAGGAATAAAGGGGATTAAAGTAACAAACTGAAATCTTGCCCTCCTGTAGTGATTGATACAGGTTACAAGGAGAAAACATAGTTCTGATACTGAAGAAAAACTTGTAGCGCTTCCTCTCTGCAGGAGGGAAATTCTTCTCAGGCTTTGTTAGCACTGTCCCTTCACTCACTAGTTTTGTCTTTGTGCCCACACTGGAAGAGGGAACATCACAAGGAGCCCAGCAAAGGGCATCATCACCTGCTCCTGCTTATCCCTTAGTGCCCCGGCTGGGAGAGGGGCCCCAGCACCCACAAACCACAGGGGCCAATGCCAGGGTGGTGATTCACTTTGTTGCACAGTGTAATAAAAAGCTATTTTAAGATTTTTATATGCCTTCAAATAATGTTCTCATTGCTGTAGCTACCCAGCATAAAATAAATAAAAGCTCTAATCTCTAAAACACAGTACTTTTTTTTCCAAAAGCATGGAAATGGGGAGGAAGAATGTACAAACCAAAACAAGTGGGTATACTTCTTGTGAGATCCGCACTACAGAAGAAATGCAGAGCAAGTCTCTCTCCCTAGAGGGTCTTTTTTCAAGAGGGAGAATAATAATAATGTAGTAATAATAAGCACTTATATAGCGCTTTACATTTTCAAAGCACTGTGTAAACATCAACTAATGGGACACAGTAGAATAAGTAGTGTCTAAAATGAGTTTATGTACTGCATTATATTTTTCTACAAAGTGGCTGGGGCTGGTTTTAAAATTAAATTCCCCCACATATTGATACTAGTGCAAATGAATCTTCTTTAAAGAAGTGTAACAAAAAAAGAAGTGTAAAAAAACCATTTTTTTTCATTAGTTACCCTCCACAACCTTCATATTTCCAAATCTTGGCTCAAAGCAAATTGTTTAGACAGTTTCATATGTCCAAAATGCATTTAGTTTCATAAGAAGAATAGGTGTGCTAACTAACTGCTTAGGGTGATATATATCAGTACACTTGTAATACACACCAATGCTTTCCAAGAGAAAGTCACATAGAACATTCAAAATATTTCATAAAAGGAAGTTTTTAAGAGAGAAACTGAGAAACACAGAGAGCTGGTACTATTGCTACCTTGTGGACAGAAGAGCAAGGCAACCAACAGCTTCTCAGTAAGAGACCGCACAGCAAGGAAAGAAGTCCCTATACTGGAACTAGAAATCAAGCATCACTTTCTATTTTATACAAGAGAGTTAATAGGAAAAACATAATCTATAATAGGAAAAATTAAATAACCACAAAGCAAATCCAAATATTATGACCTGAACTATAACATTGGTGTTATATTTCACTTTCACCTATCCAGCATTTCTCAGTGTTTATAAATTCACTCTACCCTCCAAAGCACAAATGTTATATCCTCTTTGCATACAACTGAGACAGAAAACATTGAGAAAACATTGACATTAAAAAAAAAAATTGACACATGCTCATTCTTTCAAGAGCCATAGCAGAGGAGGCAGAAGAGAAGGCAGGAAGGGAAAAATCTGACTCTAAGTCTCTTCTAGTAGCCTGGAGAATCTTATTATTTTGTGAACTTTTCCTTATTATCAATAATTTGCTTTATAGCAAACCCAGGTTCTTCTGTCATGAACCAGAGCCCAGTGTACTACAGCATATGAGCACAGAATGAAAAGGCTGCACAGGACTGAAGGAGCTGAGGAATGGTTTGGTTTTTTTCTCCTATTCTCAAGCTAGGAATCAAATGCCAGTCAAAAATGCCATGCTGAATATATCTACCTTTAGGCATGCGCTTAACTGTAAGTATATGAGTAATCCCAGCGGTTTCAGTTTTGGGGATTTTAATAGTTGTATGGTTTTCATAACTACAGGAAAAACCCTTTCCAACAAACTGCCAGTGTGACTCCCTGTTGTACTACACCACAATTACTGGAACATATTTGGTATTTCTCAAGAGGTTCAGATAATGAAGAATCCTCCAAATTTTCTATTAGCCCAAACTTAGGAAATCAGCATCAGGGAGTTAACAGCAGAACAGACAGTGTACATTAGGTATTGCAAAAGAAAGAGAAAGAAAGGCAGAAATACTTATAAAGTATAAACATTTTTTAAAGTAAGGTTTGTTGAGAGCCCAGACTGCAGCCCAACCAATGCTATTGCATAAACATGACCTTATTCTTCTGTATTCCTTAATAAGGGACAACATTTCTTCATATTTTCACACCATAAAGTTTTCTGAAATCTGAACAAGATTAATATTAAATAGGAAAATGCACAAGAAACCAGCCTCTTTTATTCTTTGATGAGCTATTTGTTTAACACTGAATCACAGGCTTCTACTAAAAACCCACATCATTTGTTACACTTACGAGGAAATGTTTTTTAAAAGCAAGGAAAGGTATAATGTTGTGGTTGCTTTGGGATTTTTGTTTGTTGGCTTTTTCTTCTTGGCAAACAACCAATTCTTTTACTTCATGTGACTAAAAATAATCAAATGGGGTAGAAAGGGGGAGGGAGGTAGTGGGAGAGGGACGCTTCCTAACAGGGAAAGCCATCAAAATTTGCTGTATCAGAATTATCCTAGTAAGAACACAAACAAGCACAAGGCGCTGCTGCAACTCGAGAAGCCAGGCTGGCCACCAGCTTTATGAGCCCAAGAAGACTGGGTGCTTTGGGCAGCAGAGGCTTTGTCCTCCACAAAGCCACTGTGACATCATAAGCTGAGGAATGACCTTCATGGGACACAGTACTATTTCAGTCAACCATAGTCAAAATTTGCCCCTAAGGAAACAGGCTAAAGTAGCCAAAAAAGCTGGCATTTACCACACTATCTGTCACCCGAACACAGGAAACAGACTAGCCTCTGACAAAGAACTCTCTGGCATTTAAGTGCCAGGATTAGTACAAGCACCCACTTGGTGGTGTGGCCCCATGGTGACACAGTCTGTGGTGCAAGCTAAAAGCAGAATAACAAATCTCCCTTTCCCTTGAGATACATAACCTAATTTCTTAGTGGTATTATTTCTACTATGTAAGAATAGAGAAGAAAATTGTTCTCCAGCAATGCTGCCTCATGCAAGGCTGCTGCCAGCAACTTCCACCAGCACAGGAACAGTGAAAGATGCCGGCCGAATTGTGGTCAGGGTGCTTCTCCCTTCCTCGCAGCGAGAGCTCTCTCCCTCTCTGCTTTGCCTTTCTTTCAGAGCACAGCAGACTGCTTGGCTGGGAGCCCCTAGCCAGAGAGGGATGAGGAGCGGCATCCAGCCACTGCAAGGGCACAGGACCAAGCACTCCACAGCTCCCACCTCTGCTGGGACGCACGATTGTGCCAGGAATGGCAGACAGCACCAAGCACTTGTACAACTTGACTCTATTCTTCATAACTTTCAGTGAACTTCTTCAGGCTGTACTTGTGGCTTTGCACCCTGCGCTTCACTACGGATTTGAAAATTCGCTTCATCTGCCATTTGGGACACGTTTTCAGGGGGCTCACAACCTGCCTATCAGGCCACTGCTGGTACAGATGCACACCCACTTCCCAAGCAAGAGGCCACTGCCCAGCCTCTTCAGCTGAGGTTCCTTCAACAAAGGCTTGACCCAAAGCAATGGAACACAGACACTGATAAGGAAGCTTGCCCTGCCCTAACACACCCCTGACCTGTGCATGGCCAGCTGAGAGCTACAGGGTTACTTTCCTGGTGGACTGGTGGGTCAAATCAGCTCTAAAGGAAGCAGGACAGGGATACAGGAACAGAACTAACCCCATCAGATCTGCCCTCACTTGGAGCAGCAGTGAACACAGCTATGGGACTGCGTCAGGCAGCCAAGAGGCAAAAAGCAGTTTCACAGTCCAAGTGTAAGGTAATGGCAGCCTCAAACCAACCAGAATTCATCCCTATGCTACTTTCCAGAACAGTGTGTTTAACATATGCAAATTTGCAAACTGCATTTAATCCAGGGGCTGGTGAGTGTGTTTTTCCAACATGGCAACATCAAATCAAGAAAATCTTCAGAAGAACAACTTGTTGGGATGTGCCAATAAAAGAAAATCAAGTCAAGCCAGCATACAGTAAGAAGGAGAGAGAAGCAGATAAACTCCCCCTATTAAAGGGGCCAGCTGCCTTCAGCATCCCATAAAGAGCAGGATTACTGTATCTCCCCTGTCTGCCAGGGCCTCAGCAGCTCCCATCATGGGCTGAGCAGTGGCTGAGGCTGGACTCTGGGCTCACTACCCAGCAGGTAGGCTCATCCTGCCCACTTCCTTCCCTGAAGGTACCTCCAGGGTTGTGGTCATGTTTTCCCTAACTGCAAGGAGCAAAACCAGCAAAGATTCAAAGGAGTAAAAACAAGTAAAGGGGCTTCAACCTGGGGAGGAAGTCCTACCTGTAAGTATTCCCTGAAAGCAAAACACTCTCAAGCTTCCCAAGCTCCACTATGGGAAGGGAAACAAAGCTGCTAGCAAGACTTTGCCAACATTTTCTTAGCCTACAAATATGTAGGAATCATCATGACAGTTTCCCTGCCTGTCCCATAGTTGGGCTATTTTCCCTTGAAACCATCATCATCTATGCATAAGTTAAAAATCAAGTTCTTGGTGGCTACCTCAAGAAATGTTTTTATTATGTGGTTTGAGGTTTGCTGGGAGACTACAGCTGGCATGTGTGTCACCCCCAGTGCTTGGACAAACAGGCAGGGTGGAAGAGACCACGTGCAGCCAGGCAAGACGCTATTCTCCCAAATAAGACCTGCAAAAACAGTATTGCATTTTCTAAGGTTCATTTAAAACGAGTTTTTCAAGGGCACTCTAAGGGACAGCATAAAGAAACATTTTTGCTTCCTTTTACCTTGACACTGTGGGACAGAAAGATTTTAGCAGCCCCTGCTCTGGAGGCATCCAGAACCTCCAGAGCCACTGAAGACAGCAATTTCTCTACCTTGCCTTTTTGTTTGCTCAAGTTTTGCACCACATTGGCTTTGCTCACACCAATCAGACAGCAGCAGGTTTTAAGCCACTAGTGTGATGTCTTCAGCTGTGCCACTGACTGCTACGACAGACAGAACATTTTTTGGATGGCCGTGTGCAGGGATACAAAAACCTCATTTACAACTTGGCATCTCAAGGAAGACAGGGTGGTACAGCAGCAGGTGACAAATTAAAAGCTCATTTTTCTATGCACTTTCTTTGGAGCCACATTTTGAATACAGACCCACTGGTAAGGAGGAAAATCATAGCTCAGATAGCTCTTTATGAAAATATGCATTTTGTCTTTGGGAGAATTCCTGGTGCATGTCAAGCAGCCATTTGTGAGCTATCTGCCTGTGTAACACCAACAGCCCCACCATCAAAGCAGCATCTTTCTGCCAGTTGTGGGGGGTTTGTCCCCCCAGGCCCCTGAGCAGCAGCTCCTGCTGCAGCCAGGGACACCCAGCTGTGCAGCCTGGCAGCTCTGCAGGCAGGGCCGGCAGCTCCCCCTCCACAGCACCCTCAGGGCACTGCAAACCAGGCACACCACGGCTCTGCCAAGCATCTCTCAGGGTGGGCTTTTTCTGACCCTCACCTTTAAGTTCAGGCTTATTACTGAATTTGCTTATATTGAGAAGAAAGAAAAAAAAGAAGCTTTGCTAAATGTTTATTTGAGACCAAAAATAGTAATCAAAATAAATCAAATAGGAGTTCTGAAACAAATCTCCCTTATCTGTTATCAAGCAGGAAAGAAATTAGGAAAGAAAACACCCCTGAAACGATAGGAATCAGGTCAGTGGACAAAACTCAGTACAACATCCAAATGCAAGCACTCAGTTTCATTATAAAATGGCTCATAATGCACTATACCATCCTCTTCAAGTAAGCTCAGAGTCAGACCAAAGTACTTCCTTATCTTAAAAAAAAAAAAAAAAAAAAAAAAAAGAAATAAGTCTTTGACGCAACAACTTTGGCACCCAGAGTTGCCTATTACATCCTCCACAAAATATCCCTGCCAAAAACACACCATCTTTTTCTATGTAGGTCTAGTATAAACATAAATAAGGTGCAATAACACAGCCCTCCTTTCTCTGCTTCCCCATCCCAGTATTTTCAACACTCTGCCACATCCCACATGCCCTCTGGGGGAACAGGCTGGTCAGTAAAAGCGAAGAAATTATGAAGGGCAAGGCATGCCATTTTCCTAGAAATAAAGGAGGCTGTGAGCAAATTACCTGACCTAAATACATCCACAGAATTCAGCAATAAATAATACACAAGCTTGGCATTACTATGTAATCCAGTATCTCTTTACTCATGTGAGTAATCTAATGAAGCAATAGAAAGCTGAGTAATAGCTTGAATAAGTAAATTAAAACAAAGCTACATTTACCTATCAAACAAAAGAGCAAGAATGCTGCTGCTTTTTTCAGTACAGCAGGCAGGCTTGTTCATCAGAAAAAACTTTGTTGCATTTTGCAGCCACGTTAGTTGGCCCAACAAAAGATATTACCTATTGCTCTAAGCTTTCATTTACACATGAACCCACATTATATACTGTATGTATTCGTGAATAGTCACACAGTAAGTGTTCAAAGCCTAGTTTTTCCAGCTACCAACCTGATCTCTTCCCTGCAAAACCCTGAACAATTGTGAGTCCTCACAGGCCAAGTTCAGATCTGCCATGATCCTAAGATAGTTGAAATGCCAAGAACTAATAACTGCAATCACACTTGTCCTCAAATGTCTCTCTATTAAGCAGAAAATAACTATGTACTGCAACAAATGCACTCTTCCAGGCAGGAAAGCGCTGTCACTGTCTAGTAAGAGCAGAAAAGCTATTTTGTTTAGGTCACTTGTATGTCTTGTGGGGTTTTTTTCTGTTTATGCATGGTCACACACTTTTCTATGGAGCTAGAGTCATTTTTCAGATCTGTTCCTTCTCTCAGTCTTTAGATTTAAACTTACAAATAATATAGCTATGGCTTCAGGTAAGTCAACCTCTGTGCCAGAGCTTTGCACCTAATCATCAGGCACCTTTCATACCCAAACAGCAACAACAAATTTCCTACTTTCCCTATTTTATTTCTCTCTCTGTTTAGCATTTCCTCTTCCCCAATTATGAAATTCAGCCTTCTACCATGTTTTTTCTCTACCTCCTTTTAGTTGCCCATTTTTTCAGACAGGAAATTGAAAGAATGCAGAATCACAGTCACTTTCTGTCATGTAAATCTGTACCTACTTACAGTGACAGGTGTTAAACATAACTTAGGTCTCGTGGGTTCCCCCAGTGCCATCTAGGAGCTCCCACAGCCCTACCGCATCTTCTGCACCTGAAACCTTCCCAATGCTCCCCTGGAAATCCTCCCAGGAGCAATCTCAGAGTCAGCAGAAGGACCAGGAAATGCTCTCCAGCATTAGATACTGAATGACTACTGCCATCAAATCTCTTTGCTGCTTTTCCTCTCTCAATTGCAGTGTAAGAAGACTAAAATCCAATCCCCACCTAGACCTGTAAGAAACTGTACCACAAACACAAGACAGAGCCTCCACCCTACAGCTAATAGAAGCCTACCCAGCTGGTTTTGTCTTCCAGCACAAACCTCAATAAACAGAGCTAACTCAGAGAGCTTAGACTTGCACTTAAACATAGAACCCATCCCCAACTGCTGCCAAAGAGAAAGAATGCACCCACTCTAAAGACAACAAAAACAAATGCACACTCAGCAAAACACTTCACCTCTACATTGCACCACTCCCTTTTTAAAGCACATGGCAAGTCTGTCTTCATTACCATTAGCCTCATTACCACTCAGCTGCCCACCATGTGAAGCAAGTTCCAGCAATCAGCAGGTGGATGCTTGGCTAACCTGCCTCAGTAGTAACCCAGAAAAATCTCATCTCAGCCAGGTGAGGATGATCAAGAGATGAACAGACCCACAAATTTAAGTACCAGTCCTGGTGAACAGTGCCTGGATCCTCACCCCAGTCTCTAAATTACCTGTAGGGAAATTCTACGTAAACCAGTAACACCTTTCGTGAGTCCAATCGATTGAGTGGTTAAACTTGTACAGTCAGCAGGCAACCAAGGGAGGCATATATTTTAATGGTAGATGTGGAAACAAAGGAATTTTGATTAGCCTTGGGACTGGAGGGGGTAAAAATACTGGTTTAGGATTTTCCCAGGATATGCATATTAAGAACTTGTCTTTTTGCCCTCTGTGTAATTTTTTTAATATTTGGAAAGCAGAATTAGGCCACATTTGACCAAACCTCCAGAGCCTAGCACGAGCCAACAGAGACCAGAGTACAGTGACTTGTTAATTCTTGTACTTTTACTCATAACAGGATTTCACTAGTGAGCAAGGCATTTTCTGCAGTGCTATCAGAGGCTTAAACAAACTGTTTCTCTACAAGCAGGGATCTTTCCCTCTGCTTCGCTTTAAAACCTGAATGCATTGTTTACATTCTCTAATATGAACTAGAAACAACTTCTGTGTAAAGAAACTCCAACTGTTACACTTCTGAAGCAGCCTTCGTTATCAGTGCCAGACTCAAGGAGAATATGACTGCGGGTGATGCTACAAAGAGAGATGAGATCAACCCTACTAGAAATTGCCCATGAGAACACGCAGGTAGGGTGGGTTTAAATGAGATCACGACTGAGATTATTTCACCTCCAGCATACCCAAGTGAGCCCTTCAGGTCTCCTGAGTGGCCTCTATCCAGCAAAGGAAACACTTCTCTGCCACAAAGGCTGCCTTACATTTGTACTTGCCATGAAGCTGCAGTAGCAATAAGTCCTTTACTGTTTGTTCAGCTCTTGAAAGTCCTGTAAAGCATTCACCATTCACCTGTCACACTGCACAAACTGAGCCCTTTGAAATGAAAACCTAAAGGTAAATGTGTTAGTCAACGTCTGCTGCTGCAAAAAGAAGCGAGCCCCAACACCAGCTCGAGCCTTCAGGCAGGTAATTCACATCAACAGAGACCAGCGAACAACAGTATGTTTTATTTAATTAGGATGAACAGAAGAGATAAACCTCACAGCAGGGTGGGTAATGACAACATTTCAAAAATAATTCATGCCCAGGTAACAAAAGGGCATATTTCAATTACATTAAAAAGCTAAAAAGTTGACTTAATACATTCAAGGGGGAAGAGGGAAAAAATTATTAGTTATACTGCATATGATTAACAAGTGGCATTTACAAGCTCTACAAATTGGTCTTTCTGTTGCCTAATCTGTGGCTAGAAAGGAAAAGGTTTTCTTTCTAAGCAAATGCAAACAATATAACGAAGGTGCCTATGGCTAGATTCAGATGGGTATTGCAGTGCTACCCAAAGTCCTTCTGTGGAAAGCTAATGCCATCCCACAGTACCACAAGGAGATCTGTGAGCCCCTTCCAAATGGCAGCACCCAGTTTCCAGCACCATCAGGTCCCTTTGTTTACATTTTTGAAAACAAGCCATTGCAAGTGGTCGAAGCCTGAGCCTTCTGTAGCTAGAAATGTCACAAGAGACCTTTTAGTCCCTGCACATCCTTCTACTCCCCAGAATAATGTGACTCCAACGAGCCACCATAATTCACAGCTGCACATATATATATATCTAGGTGTTGTCAAGAAGATGTAGTACTTAAAACTCACATCACTTTATTTGTCTAAAAGAAAAAGGAACTAGCTTCTCTCCATTTCCTAGCGGACATCAGGAAAGAAATTGCATGAGAATCTACTTCTGGGCTCTAAAATTATGTGGAATAAATGCACACGGAGCTCAGAACTGGTCTTCACTTGGCTCCAGCTCCCACTCATACTCTCTGAGTCCATGTCCACCAACACATGCACCAAAGCCAGGCCCTCCCCTCTGCCACCATTTGTCTGTCAAGATTTAGCAGGAGTCTCTAATAGGTTTTATATTAGCAATATTTCATCTCTCCAGCACATTTACTAGGATACAAGGGAATATAATAGTCACGCTTTTTCAGAGGCATTTACTGAGAACATTGATGGAGTGATGAGCACCTGATATAGGCATTTTATAAGACAGTCCAATTATTGTGGGTAATTAATAATCTTTGTGTAAGAGAATATTATAATACATATGACGCATGAGACCAGGAGATTATTTCTTTTTCCATAAAACTGTGGTTTGTATTTTTCAAATGTTGTAATCATCTAAAACTGATTTCACAAATTGGAATTGGAAAGCAAGATAAAAATTAACCAATTCAATAAAAATAGCCAAGTAAACAATTACAAGTGCACTTATCAAACAGAAGTAAATATTAATTCTACAGTATGAAAAAGTCTCATTCACAAAGCCAGCAGGTGAAGTAGGGTTTTTTAAATGTTTACTGTAGTAATTGATCACTGAGTACCACCTCAAGCATTCAATTTAGTTAATTTAACCAAGCTTAAACCACTTACCCACGTTTAACCTAAAAGTTAATTTGGCACCAAACAATAGATAAAACCAAGCCAAAGCCACATCTATGATAAGACAATCTGTATTTACACAAGCTTAACGCATCTACAAAACATCATTTTTATATCCAATTCAGAGGATGGCATGAACATCTGCTTTCACTTCAAGACATTAATTTTCAATTATTGAAGAAAAACAAAATAAATCCTGACAAATTACTAGTAACTGTAGAATCTTTTGTTACTCTATTAGTTTATAATAGTAATTTAGAAATCCTACAATTAACGTCCTACAAGAGGTCTCTGATTATTTTTTTTGCATGTGTCATCCGAAACAATTCAGCAGTGAATGATGTTCTTTAACTTGCACTGATTGTACACAAATATTTTTGAATAAAAATATAGAAAGAATTTTCAAAGAACTGTATAATGGTAGTTGTTCTTCTTCTTTTGGCTTTATACATAGCATCACTAAAAAATACGAGATTTCTATTTTCTTCCCATTTATATTTAAACGTTTTGTATTACCTTTCCCACTCTTTTCAATTTTTGGCCACGTTTATTCGTTATATTCACTGAGACCAATGGGAACAGGCCGCAATTAAAAGGTGTTTGCACACAGGCAGGAGTTTCAATCAGTAAAACCAGTTAAATACCACCCAGATCCCGTCCAGGAGAGCATACCAGAGGGAGAGAAAGGCAGGAAAATGGGACTTGTGGAGTTCAGAGGAGAACGCTGCTAGGCTTGTAGCAAAATACACAGGCAAAAATTAAAAACTGCAGGCTAATCCCTGAAGGCAGTGCTCGGAATACTGCATGGATTCAAACGCTCTCAGGGCACCAGCCCCACAATGAAACACCAACATCTCCAATTATTCCTAATCCCCCAAAAGCTACACTTGATAAAGAACAATCAAGAGCGTAATCTTATTTGATATGAGTTTTATCAATTTTAGCTGCTGCTTTCACTGTATCAATAAAATTCCACCGAAACTTGAATGAACTGTAAAATTAAAGGATAATCGCACGAGTCTCTTGTATTTGGCAATTATGATTATACTTGTCAAAATTTAATTTGTAGAATGTACTGTTCCAGTACCTTCAGGTTCTTCTTTATCAACTGGGAAAAAAGGAAAATTATATCTTTAAGACAAGTATGAAAGACATTGTTACTTCCACAGTCAACTCTGTAACTGAGCTCCGACATTGTATAATTGACTTTGCAAGCAGAACAACAGCAATATAACAAAGAAAATGTCAGTGTTTTCACAGCGCTAATCTATAGCACTAGGAGGGCCTCCTGCTGTCAGCCAGAGCTGACAATACAATAGCTTTCAAAGGGATATTACCATCATGCTTTTATTCTTGACATCAATCAAGACAAAGAGAATCCTTTTCACAAGACATTCAAAATCAAACCTTTGTATGAGCAGATAGGTAAAACAGCATTCCTTTAAAGAAGATCATTCATAGCAATCAACTAATTGGAACTCAGCAAATGGTTGAAGTATTTTTATTTACTTTGCAGATAATGAAGTAATGAGCAACCCCCCCTTTTCTCTTCTTGACTGACACAAATGAGGCAGGTAGGGTGTGAATCAAAAGTTTCTATCAGCATTTTTTGCCAACAGAAGGCAAAAAAATATGACAGCAATTCTGCAACTTCAAGTAGGATAACAAATCTAGAGTTAATTAGCGCATTCTTTTGCAAAACAGTTTGATTACCAACGAGCATGTTTATGCACAAAATACCCCCGCAAGCTGACAGCAATTTGCAGAACTGTCAAATTCAGCAGCCAAAGTGCATCTGATGCTTAAAACCTTGCACCAATGTGAGCCCAGTCCCACAAATGGCAGTCCAGTAATGCCTCAATTACCATGGCATGGGACTGGAAATCCCCGGGTTGCTGTTACCCGCATCTCAGCACTGCTCCTTCCAGAACCACCTCCAAGCATGAGAAGCTGCAGTTTTACCAAGGGGAAGAAGGAAGACCTGCTCTCTTCAGCCTCCTGAGTGGACAGGGTGCCCCCTGCTCCGTACAGCAGCCAGCACCAAACCAACTTTTAAGGACACCGGTGTTAATATCAGTGCCCATCAGCTGTAATGGGGGACAAGACAGAGTGCTTTGACAGTGACAGCTGTGTTATGTTCTGGGGTTCAGGTCCACGTGGTTTTAACAACATTGAGTAAGGTATAACTCTTCCTTACAGAGAACTGAAAAAGCTCTCAGCAGCCGAGGTTACTGGCAACAGAGCAAGAGCCTGTGCTGAGGAAAATTACTTTCATGGGCTTAATCTGTGATGTGAAGTAAAGCTTCAGAAAGTATTTTACTCCATCACTACTACCACCACACTCTCCCCGATGTGTTTATTTTGTGAATCAGCAAAGACTCAATACTCACACTTTTATTCCATTCTCACTGATGTGAAACCACCTTCCTTTAAGCCAACATTGTCCCCAACCACCACCTATAAGATTAGTATCTTCAAGTTTGCACAAACTAATGGTCCAAACGAATTAGCGAATTGTATTGCAAATCATAAATCCCATGTCAGGGGGAAGCCCAGGGCTACTGTTGGAGTTAGAGCTGCAGGAATTACTCTAAGTTTCTGCCAGGCTGAACCTGAGACCTGACAATACAGCACAGGGGCCACCTGACCTGCAGTTGTGCTGGCATCCACTTTGGGTTTGCTATCACTTCATTTTCAATAGCGCGCATCTAAAACTTGTCAACCTTTGATACTTCTGTCAAAGTCAATCACTTCTTTAAAGTCAGCATTGCTCCCACCTAAAGTGCAAGCAACTTGCTTATTGCATGCAGAATAATACCTTTCATCACAGTCACAGACCGATCCTATTTTAGTGCATAATCTTTCTGAATGAAAAAGGATACACAAATCTCATAGTGGTTAATAAATAGCAAAGTTGCTGCATAAAATGAAATAAAAGATGGAAAAATAAGTCCTAAATGCCACACATATATCCACGTAATTTATGCTTGTTTTCTCCTCAGTTGAGTTGGGAAACCTATGACCTCAGAATGCCTTTATTTATTACATCTCAATTATTTCCATGGAAACGTGTACTGTGGCAATCTACTGGGTTGCCAGCTCCCTAGACCACAAAATGTATACAACAGACTTTTTACAAGCAGAAGATATGGGTGAATAGAAAGAAATGAAGAATTTCTTTATCCTACATGCACATATGAGCTGCCTCCTATTATCCAGAATTTCACCCAGATTCAGCTCATTCTTAGGCTCCCCATTAGGCAGCTCAAGCTAAGACCTGTAATTTACATCCAGTTTATGCTGAAGCTGGAAACAACATTTTTTTGTGCCTAGAGACCTCAGAAATATTTAGTATCTTTAAAAACTGGGCTTCACCCAGCTCACTGTTGCAAAGACCTTGTAGATATTTCTACATTACAGGGATAATGTTTCTCAGCTATGATTTGCCACTAAGCTACCTGGTTTAATTCATAAAAGTGATCGTGTAAATAGTGATCAGTCCTATATCAGAATTAGAGTCAAAATTTAATTATAAATTATCAACCACTTGCAAGAAATATTGATGCCTAAAAGTAATGAGGAAGAAAACAAAAGAGTAATAAACGGTAAATAGCTAATATTGTATGTCACAAGACGTCAAGGTTTACTAAATGATCTTCTAGAGCAAACACTGTTTGCACTGGCATAGAACTATTTCCTGAATGTTAAATGTGACACTTTAGAACAGGAAAATATTTTAAACTCCAGAGGCCTGGCCACTAAATGTGATCCCCTTATCCGAGAGAAGTCATGAGCCAAGGCCTGCTCCACTGTTCTCAAACTGTGATTCTTTCAGTTTCAAACAATGTACCTCAGAGCATCCCCTAGAAATAGCTCTATCTCTGCCCCTTCTTCTGTCCAGAGACTGTAACCAATTACTGAAGTAGCTCCTTTAGCAGACTGTCCGGGATTGCAGAGGGTCACAGTGCCATGCTGCAAACCTGCCCCACAGAACAATGCTAAAAGGTGCTCTTAGTTTGGGGAAAAATTATTAAGGGGGTATTAAGTTGTTACAAAGAGGAAGGACTGACTTTACAAAAACTTGATAAATATTTGAAGCACATACAACTTGCATTTCAATCATCTATTAAAGAATGGATATCTTGAAAATAATATTAAAAGGGCCTGGATGGGGTTTCAATTTGTTCTTTAGCTGGTCAATTTAATGTTAATTTTATCTACTCGCGAGTTACTTAATTACAAAAGCTTTGGACTTTTTGTTTCATCTTCTGGGCATCCAAAGTTCTGATCCTTTTGTGCTTCTACAACAAAGCCTCCGGTCCACCGAGTTTGCGACTTCTGCTTTGTGCAGAGGACAATAAAACCTTCCCCAACATCAGCTAAGCTCCTCGTGGCTGGGAGCGAAAGGCTTCGGGAATCACGCCTTCTCTCTCGCACCAATTCACTTAAAAGTCAAAAAGCTGGAAAGGCGTGCAGTACGGCGCAGGGCTGGTCCCGGCCCTCCCTTTACGTTTCTCAAGCAGCTGTTTTCTTATGGAGGTAAACAGGAGATTTTAAACACCGCTCCGCTGGGCATGGAGAAGGATGCGCGTAGTTTAATGTCTAACCTTTACTCATAAAGCCGTTACTAAATTTGGCCATTGTTTCTTCAAGCTCAAGCAAATTCTCAACCCCTATCTATCAAATCGGGTTTAATTCTCCCCTTCTTTCACCACCCTTACGCGCATTGGACAAGAAGGAGCAAACAGACGGCGCTACTATTCCCAATCATAAAGGAACATTAATTTCGGGCTAACAGGCTAAAACACGAGTGAGCTCATTCCTCCCTTCCCCGGCCCGCAGATGCGCCACCGCACCCGAGCATCACCGCGAAACTTTCCTCCCTCCCCGCCTCAACGATGCCACCGGCTTCTTTCATCAATTATCGCGACACGTGTCGCCGGCGAGTCTCGGCCGGCACCGCGGTACCCACACAGCCCCGGAACGGACGGCGGCCGGGCGGATGCCCCGCGTGGGGAGACGCCGTCTGTTCCGGGGGGGTCTCCGCTACCAGCAGCCCGTACCGGGGGGGGATTCGCAATCCCCGCCAAGCCGGGCCCCGGCCCTGATTGGCCGCGTCGAGGCGGCGGAGGCGGCGGCGGCTGCCCGGGGCCGGGCGGCGGCGGCGGGGGCCGGCGGAGGATGCCTTACCTTTCACCGAGCGGGGCTTGGCTTGCTTCCTCCTGGACATGTCCGTGCGCCGTGGCTCGTCCTCCTCGTCTTCCTCCTGTCCCTTCCTTCTCTTCCTCTCTCTGCCTTCTCTCTCGCCCCCCCGCCCCCCGCACCTCCAAACTTTGTGAGGCGAAGCGGCAGCAGCGGGATCGATTATTTGATTTTCTCACTTCTTTCGCCTGTTGCAATGCGGCAAGTTCAACTTCTCTTTCCACCCCCTCGGGCACCTTCCCCCGGGGAAAAAAATTAAAAAAAAAAAAAAATTTAAAAAAATTAAAAAAAAAAAAAAAAGAAAGAAAGAAAAAAAGGAAAAATCGCGGGAGCAACAGTTGCAATATTTTTTTCTTTTTCTTCTTTTTTTGGTTTGGGTTTTTGGGGCTTTTTTTGTTCCTTCCTTCCCTCCCCCCCCCTTGGATGTGCAAATTCTACCGACGCAAAGCGAGTCCGGCCCGCGCCCCCACCCGCCTTTTTGTTCTCTTTAAAGTTTGCAGGCGCCCTGTGGCTCAGTCCGGCTCGCACTTTCAAAAATATTTTTTTTTCAAAAACGGAAAAAAAAAAAAAAAAAGCAGCAGAGCCCTGTGCGGGGTCCCTGGCTGTGGGGTGGGGGAGGGCGCGCGGCGAAAACTCTGTGTCTAAACCCACGAGGAGCTCCGGCCCCGGCAATCCGGGGCGCTCCGGGGGTGCGACCTTGTTGCGATTTTCCTAAATCCTCCCTCGGCCGCGCTCGGCCCCCTCCCTCCCTCTCTGCCCGCTTGCGCCCGGCTGCCTCTCTCTTCCTCGCCCCCGCCGCTGACCGGGGAGGGCGACGAGTCCTTTTTATGCTTGCGGCGGGGGCCGAGGGGCGGCCGCCCCGAGTCCCCGGCGCGGCGCGGCCGGCCGTGCGCGGCGCGGAGCTGGAGCTGGGCGGGCGGGCGGGTGGGCTTCCCGCGGCCGGCCGCGCTCGCCGCCGCCTTCCCCTGCACGCACGCACTTCGCGGAACAAGGTAAGTGCTTCTTTGCATCGATGCCGGGGCCGCTAGCTGCCTCCATGGGTTATTCGCTGGAAGGTGGCACCGTTCCTGCCTTCATTGCTGCCGCTGCTGCCGCTGCTGCCCTGGGTTTTTATTTTCTTTAGCTCTCGCCAGCCTCCCTCTCTTTTCTTTGTCCTGGCTCCTTTTCCTCCTCCTGATCTTGCTGCTGGGGCTGCAGTGCAGACACACATAATAAAGCCAGGCTTGGCTGGAAATGTAGCTGAGTCCCAGCAGGAGGATGTGAGGAGTGGAGTCCCGGCGGGGAGCGCTCTGATCCCGTAGGGAGCCCCGCGCAGCCTGCGCCGATCAGACGGAGAGAGAGCCAACAGCACCGAGCCATGGACGGCCCGGGAAATACAGCGGCCGCCCGCAAAACGCGGACCGCCGCCGTGGACCGGACTCGCGGCCGTGCGGAGCCGCCGCCCCCCCCTTCCCCCCCCGCCCCACCGGGTCCGGCCCGGCCTGAACAGCGCCGAGTCCGCGGCCGGGCCCGCAGAGCGCAGCCCCCGCGCAGACGGGCCGGGCCGGGCTTGGTCTGCACCGGGGTGGGGGCACTGAAATTCCCCCCGAGCGCGGAGGGCTCAGCGGCCGCGGGAAAAGTCGCGGGCTGTTGCTGTTTTTAACACGCGCACACACACACACGCACACACACACACCCTCCGCTGCCTGTTTGTGCAGAGCTGGGAGGGAGAGTTTCTTTACTCTGCCTCTCCCAAGGTGTTAAATTTAGCAGGACCTAGAGTCGCCCACACCTCTCCACTGGGAAGGCAGCTTCTAGAAAAATCTGAACTTGTCATCTCACGGAGCACTTGGTGCCAAGTTATGAATGAAATTACTCAAGATAAACACTCCGTCAATTTCCTCTCCCGTTTAGACAGGGTTTGTTCGTTTCACGGAGCCCTTACTGCTGTGTGAGAACAAGGTGCATCCAGCACTTCATTTACTCTGCCCCCAAGCAGCACATGAGGAACTGTGTTTCCAAGCATCCTCACCCCCGCACGTGATGGGCCATCAGGAGAGCCCAGCTGTACATCTGGACATCAGAAGAGAAGGTGTCCTGAATGAAAGGAATGGGTTTTGCCAAGATCCTGTGAAGATAGTCCTGTCAGAGGAAGGTGCTGAAGCCAGGCCCCAGGGCAATGGTGAAGATGCAGCGCTCTGCCCAGCCTGCGGCTCGCATCAAACGAGGGTGCAGGGGACTGGGTATAGGCACTGCTTTCTTGCTGTAAGCTCCATCTGGAAAACATATTCCTTTTTTCTTTTTTACCCACACCAAAAGAAACCCAAGCAATTCAGGAATGAGTTTGTCATTTAAACAGGTGAGTTCAGTATAGAACTGTAAAAATTTTTCTTAGTGCAGCATCACATTTGAATAGATGTTTAGTGCTGATTTTCTGCTTTCTTAAGGTTTGACAGTACTGTTGGGTTTATTAATGTAATATTAAAGGTTTACAGTTCCCTCCTACTGTGTGATTCCAGATTACCACCACTGACTGGACATAAAGTAAAAAATGTTTCCTGTAACAC
The DNA here is from genome assembly GCA_030060385.1 of Muscicapa striata striata. NCBI lineage: Eukaryota > Metazoa > Chordata > Aves > Passeriformes > Muscicapidae > Muscicapa > Muscicapa striata. Next base: position 4,576,555 of record JAREIS010000057.1, on the reverse strand, counting down.
TCCTATAATCAAAGTATACTTCCTCCACCCTACTGCACTAAGTAGCAAAATGGGGGTTCAAAAAGGCATCCTGGAACAAGGATGGATTGCTAAAGAGACCATGACCCCAATTCTGATTCCAATAAAAATGGGGATAACTCTAGTTGAACACAGATTTACCACTATAAAAGCCAATGTGGTAACAGTTTCTGTAAAGAAATAAGGAAGTTTGACAAGGAGAGAAAAATGTTGTGACACAGATATATCGAAAAACACAGGATCATGGTAAATTTGGTCAGTGTAACCCTAGATTCATATCCATTCAGCATCAGAGTAGGATCAGGAACTGAATTACTCCTGTATCTTTGTCTTATTGGAGAGGCTTAATCCCCAGGCTATCAACTTGTTTCTGTTCTCTCACTGGCCCAATGAATATTTAATTATTCTTACAAAGCAGAACAGCTTCAGCAGGACAGATTCTCATCCCAGAATGTGCTGGTGGTTGGGCACTCTCAGAGGAGTTCAGAGACCCAAATTCAAATCCCTGTGCAATCAAGTAAAGAGGGGATTTCAATCTTAGTTTTACACTTTCCACTCGGCAAGTGATTCCCAAGCCCCATTGCCACCCCAAGCCCCTTTGTCATCCAGCCCTCTGTTCCTACATTTTCTATATTTTTAAAAAATAACTTTAAATCACACAATTAAAATGAACCAACATTTCCTCATTTCTTAAATTCATGAAGAAATCTATTAATTTTCATTTTAATTTTTTTTACCTTTTCTGTTGCCAGAGAGTCAGTGAGAAGGTTATTGGCAAGGCTCTACCCGGTCAGAGCAAGGTGAGGAGCCCTGGCCTGAGCATCCCCAGTCCCTCCCATGAAAGTAGTTCAAGTTCACTCCGACAGCTGTTGCAAAAGCAGCAGCACCCTTAAAACCACCACTTTCCATAGTGGCATGTGTTGAGAAACACCCAGTTTATAGCTAGAGATAAAAAAGGGGGAAGGTAGGTTTGACAGAAAAAAATGAATCAGATACATAAATCTGTCTTTAAATGTAGCACACACATCCATAATTATTAATTCATCCCTCTCTGTGATCTTCAAACCCTGCAATACACAGATCTCCTCTAGGCCCTGCTCTGTAAGTACATCTCTGCTCCACAGAGTTTTCCAACTTGTGCCTAAATGCTTTGCTGCTCTATTGTCACAACACATCATTTGTGCATCTCCTCCAGATATATGTACATTGAGTTTATGTGCAGCCACTCTTGAGCAAAGAAAACCCCATAACCCTGCTGGGCCCCCCAGAGAAATCCAGAGTTCACCCATCCAGGCTCTCTTCCCAGCACCAGAACTTAAAGTCATATTTTCATTAAAATAGATACATTCCAAGAGCGCTAACAACAAGGGAAGACTTCACAGGCTTTATTGAAATATTTAAGGCAAGTGACACCAGCCTGTGTGCTAATTTAATAAAAATACATTTAATAATTTAATTTAATTATGGTAATTTAAGAATGCAATAAAAATATTTTTTTAATCTCTTATCAATCTTGTTCCCTCACAGATCCTTTTTCTTTTTATTCTGGGGAATTTTAATAAAAGCACAAAGCCAAGACTGCCAGAGTGCAGAGCTGTTCTCTCCGGGAGAGAACCAAGAGCCCTCCCGCAGCTCCGAATGACGTCCATGTCTCATCAGGTCGCTGGGACAATTTGGATGCTGGATTCTCTGCTTGTAACCCCTTTTGGGAATGTCATTGTTCTATATTATGCATGACACAGATCCTATACTATACACAACGCAGCTGCTGGTGAGAGGGAACCAGTCCTGAGATGCAGAGGAGCCCCCTGCGCTCAGCATGGCTTGTCTGAAAACAGGATTTGCTGGTGGAGGCATCCGCCACCTCCTCCATCAGATTTGCCATCCAAGCCCCATGAGGCTGACAGGGAGGCACCGAGCCCTGATCTGTGGTGGTCCCTGCCCTGCACTCACTGCCATGATGCATGTACAGTGAACATAATTTTCAAAGTTTGATGACTTTCAGGAAGATGCTATCCATAACAATAGTGACATCTGAGATAGTCCCACCCTGACAGCTTTATAGGAAACTGATTGGCCATTCTCTGGAAAATGCAGACAGGACTACCAGCCTACAGTTATAGATTTATTTGCATTCAATACTTAGAGCAAACCCCTATACATTTCTAAATATAATGAATTATTTTGAAAGTGTTTCAGAATCAGTTTGCAATTACAAGTTACATAAAAATGTCACAGCTGTGTAAAGGCAAAAATACAAACTTCATAAAAGGGATGTTAAACAAGGACTATGGGAGTTAGGCACCCAATTAATCACCCAATTGCTTTGAGAAAGCCAACCTCAGTAAGCATTTAAACTTTCTAAAATCAAAAAGAGGAGCATCTTCAACTCATAAAAAAACCTGAGAGGACCACCCATTACCAGGCAGCATAGGGAAGATCACTATAATTGTAGAGCAGCCAGTAAGAGGCAACCTATAATAAAGAATATACAATATGTATAGACCTAATTAAGAGATGCTGCATAATATCTAAGAAATGTCGCAAAAGGCTCATGCCCCAGAAAAAGCCATACTGCACAATCTGATCAGAGGGTGCAGCTAAAAAGACCAGGCAAAATGAGAATTGAGCAGTGCCAAGACCTGGTCTCTAAGGCACTTTTACCCTCACCAGTACAGCAGGAGCTGCTCTGGTTGAGGTTTGATAGAGGTGAGTGAACACCTGAGCTCTCTGGATGTGTAAAGGATACAGGCACATGCAGGAAACTATATAGGACTAGATTATTTCTTAAAAGAGATAATGTTTTCAAAGCACACAGCACAATGCAATCATTCAGCAGAGAGTCAAATGTCACAGTGGATACAGCTGCAAGACAGTGTCTCTCTTTATTTACAGTAAAATATGTCAAATAGGGAACACAAAGGCAGCGCCGGGATAAACATGGGGCTGGAGCACACAAAGGCAGGCGGCATCCGCAGCGCATCAGAAAATCTGAATAAAAGCCCCGACTACAATACCAGCCCAGTTTCTATGGTACTCTTGAGTTAAAGCCTCCAAACACTTTAAATAAATAAATAACTGGCATCCCACATTTTAGTCATAAGCAAGGACTGACATAGCCTCAAATGTGGGCTGCAGATCAGCAGAAAGTAGGTCCATCCAGAGGGAGAATGTACACAGACAGGAAAGGCTTCACGTGAAGAATCGGTGGTGTGTCTGCAGGCAGCATCCAGCCCGAGAGCCTGAGTTTACACTTGGGCAAGTTACAGTGAAAAGGGATTGAGATGTTATCAAGAGCAGTGAAAAACAAAGGGGAAGTTTCACTGTGAGACATTTTAATATGAACAGGATTAGGATCCTGTTTCATGTGCACATGCCATGTGGACCAATATTGGCATTCATACATCTCTAATAAGCACAGTGATTTTAAATTCTTTTTAACTTGTGTATGGCTCTTACTTCTATCAGTATTTTTTTTTTAATTAAAGAAGATACAATAGTCTGAAATCAAGATAAAGTAAGTGTAGTTAGCGACATTTTTTGAAAAACACTATTGTACACTGGAGTTGAGTTTAGCTCAAATATCACAAAATACCCATCTGTAGATGAATCACATATGCATCCCTGTCCACAGTTACAGGAAAAGTCATTACTGATAACATTGCTAAAGACATAGATCATGCAATGCCCTACAAATACAAGCAAGTATTCCATAGCTGACCAAGCAAAGTATTCATTTTGGCCTCTGTTCAAATTAGGTGAGGGAGTCAGGCAGAGGATCTGCACTTCATGATAAAACCACCTTTAGCACAAAGAATTTTCAGGCTCTGCATCTGCCTTTTGAATATTCCTGTAATGATAACTTAGAGCATTATAATGTTATTTAATAACTTAGGATGCTTAGTAAAAGAAAGTTTCTTGTTTCCATATTTCTTATCACAGCTCAGAGAAAAGTCTCTCCCAGTAATCCATATATTCTATGGGGATCTTTTCATTCCCGTTGGTCTGTACTGTTGCTCAAAGGACATAAAGAATTAAAAGTACATTATTCATTTGAATTAGTTAAACGTGGGTGAAGCCCTGGTGAAGGAACGGTGCTCGGTGGCTCTGGAGTGAGCTGGCCAGTGGAGGTATGTTACAGGTTCTCCAGCTGCTGGCTCCAGCACGAGCCTTTATCCCTCACCCTCTTCTTGATCTCAGCTCAGCTCTGCAAGCTCCGACAAGGCATTTCTGCAATGAGGATGGGTCACTGCATCTCCTTCCCCGTGAGAGTAGTTCACTGTGCCCACTGAGACCCTTTCTTACCAGGGTTGCGATCAAAGAGCTCATTCACTTTACCGGGCTTTGTTACTCGGGTGGAAGCTCCCCTTGTACTCAACAGGCATCTTCACTGCTCTCTGGCCAGCAGCGGTGGCAAAAGCCACGATATAGGATTCGTTGTTTTATTCACATCTTTGCCTAGTCAGCATTGCTGACTAGGATAATGTTGAGATACGGAGAGCGAAAGTCAGTTGGAACGACAAGTGAAAAAGCCGGAGAGGCTCAACAGGGGCAGCACCAGGAGCTCAGCAAGGGGCTCCAGGAGCTCCAGAGCAAAGCATGGCAGCAGCCTTCAAAGCTGTTCTTTCTCCACCAGTACAAAGCCATTTAGGTGCACTCTTTAAGTTGAATGCTGTGTGCTTTTACATAACTGAAGGAGAACAAATACCCCATTAGCAGATAATTAGCACTTGGACTCTGAGTACTTGTTTAAGGTATTATGGATCGACCTCCAGCATTAGGAGTGATTCGCGTCCCCCATATACTCAGGCATCCTTGTTTCTTTTTCTGATTATAAATTTCTGTGCCATGTATCTGTGCAATGTTTATGAGATGTTCAGAATTACACTCCAGAGACAGAAGATTTCTCAACCCAGAGAAAAGCTTTAGCAATGTTAATAACTAATAGTAGGCACATCACTTTTCCTTCAACCTTGCAGTCAAAAAGTCCCATTCACACTAGTCCGAGATCATCTCTCGAGGTGGATGGTGGATTTTCTCAGCCATTAAGCCCAGTCCCAGCAGGGGTTAGGAAGTGCTGTGATGCCTCGATGCAAACTCACCCCGGAAACTGGACCTGGCGACACCCACGCCATGGAAACTCTCAAAATGCGGTATCAAAGACTGCCAAACACAACTAACCAGCTGCCGTGTGGACCAGCACCTATCAGGAGTCACAGAGCAACCTGTCGCCAGGGACTCTTAGACTCTTAGAAACATTTTACGTGGGTAGGCACAGCTTGTCTAAAAATTCCTACATTTCCAAAGGCTTCTACTCCACTGGTATTTTCCCAATAAAACAACAGGGAGAAGTGGTCTCTCCCCACCTCTGTCATAAACCAAACAAAAATCATAGTTCTTGAGCACATTTCCAATCCTGCCAGCAGTACCCAGACGTCTACTACTGCTGCTGTGTCTAAAAAAAGTGCGCACCAAGTAAAGATGCTTTGCACCAAAATCTTCTCACCCTCGAGATTGTTTCTGCCATGAAAACCATCACTGGCTGCTTTGGCAAGTAGTGGTGTGAAGCCGGAGCTCACAACCGCAGTACAATGTGTCCCAGCTCAACCTGTCCCTGCCTGATATCCCTGTCCCGGGAGATGTTGCCTCTCTACCCTCAGAGCTGCTCACAGGTCCAGAAAAGCAAATTCCAAACAGCGGCTTCACATTAAACCAAGCAGCTTGAGGACAGGCAGACGAACTGCTGCTGTCACCTCCTCTTCCAGCTCCTTCCCAGTGAACCGAAGAAAAGAAAACTGAAACACAAATCAAGTCCCATTCTACAAAATTAATAGTTTCCACTTGGTTCTTTTCTGTGCCCGCTTTCATTCTGTAATTACACCAAAAGACACAACGTACTGCATGGTGCTATTGATTAGCAAACCCCACAGCTGCACAGGCAGACCCGCAGGCAGTTATGAAAGAGGCATTTTAAAGAAAGTTTGTTCTTTAATACCAAGATATTTATGGTCCCTCTTCTGATTTGGTGTGATAACATGGATGAGCTTGTGGTGGGGAGCAGGCGGCAGTGTGAGAACATGCAGTTTTTATTCCTGTAAAAAACTTCACAAGAAAGTTATCTCTTCGCTATTGAATAGAAAATTATTGAATAGAAAATTATCTCGTTGCTATTGAATTATGATGCCAAAAACCCAGGGAAAAGATCTCATTCTCTATTAAATTCAGTAAGATTTGTCAAGTAGTTTCTATAGAATGTACATAGGTTTCTTCAACCTTTCTTAGTTTCATCTCTCCAGAGGGTTTTGGAAGGGTCGCAGCATATTTCCCTGTTATCAGCCCAACTGATGTTCCGTTTAAATCCTGTGACTGACAGTGTTTATTTTTCTCTTATTAGGACTCCTTTCGTAGATAGAAAGGAATAAGTCTTATCAGTAATAAGGCTTACAGCCAGCTGGGCAAAATAGGAGAGCCACAGGGTTTAAAGAGAACTGGATTTGTTTACATTTATTTTTAGGTTTTACTTATAAGTCCTAAAGCACATTTTTAAACGCATTAGTGCAAATTCTTAAAATACTTATAACAGTATCAACTTTAAAAAATTGCCCTGTTTATTTGGTTGTCTTGCTACGTTGCTCAATACTATCGTTGTGTCCTCCAATCAGGCACCGAATGCCCAGGGTCCCAGTGCGTGGAATTTCCCAGAGGCGGGCACAAACATCCACGAGGGCAGCAGATGAAAAATTCCTACTCAGAAGCTTGCACACTTCTCCGGGCCACCACCACTGCTGTCTGGGCTACTAGTCTCCCTTGGACTGCCAGGGGACTTCTCAGGTCGGCACTGCCATGAGGGTCCAGCTGGAAAGGCACGGCAGCGGAGCAGCGGGGCTGTTCGAACATCGCCACGCAGCCGCCGGGCACGGCGGGCACAGCGAGGCCGGCTCTGGCCGGCCACAGTGGCGGCTGCAGGGCTGAGCGTTCCTGCCCGCACATCCCAGGGAAACGTGATCCCAAAGTGACGGCCATTCTCGGGAGGCATCGCCACTCGGGGAGCAATACAATGTCAGGTCCTGGCATGTCTTCTCGAGAGTAAAAACACAGCTCCGTGTAGCCATGCCGTGGGAAAGGAGCCCGGTGCACCATTTGGGAGCCCGTAGCTCTGGTGCCGTGCCCAGCCCCGGGCGAGCAGCTCGGAGGGGCTCACGGCGGCACAGCCGGGGCGCGGGGCCACGCTGGGAGCAGCTGGACAGGCCACGAATTCCTGCCGGCGGCCGGCCCGGCGGGGCATAGCAACGGGAGCCGGGGGAGGAACGGGAAGCAGCGGGAGCTGTGAGAAAGCGAGCGGCGCCGCGGGGCGAGGCGGGGGCGAGGCGCGGGGGCACGGAGGAGGAGGAGGAGGCGGCAGGGGCGGCTCGGGCCCTCCCGCCGGGCACGGCTCCTCTCCGGGCCAGCCGTACGACACCCAAAGCCGCCGGTCCGCGGCCGCGCCGGTTCGTGCCAGCCTGCCCCGGGCTCGGCCCCCAGAGCCCGCCGCCACAGGCACGGCACTGCCGCCAGCCCCGCAGCGGGGGCCGCGGGCCCCGCTGCCTCCCCCGCGCTGCCAGCCGGGGCACGCACCGAGTGCTCCTCCAGCACGGGCTGCGCCTCTCACAGCGCCGCTGGCTCGGCCGAGGCTGCGGAACGGCATCGCTCCCGGGCCGCGGGCGGCTTTGGAAGGCCGTGGCCCCGGGGTGGCTCCGCACGGCTCGGTGAGGCCGTGGCTGCTCCGCACAGGGTCCAGCTCCCGAGGGGAACCAGCCTCGCCGGGGGCAGGCATCGCGCAGCCACTGGATTTCATGTCAGCAAGGGTGTTTTACTGCACGGGTTTGTTCTTCTGCATGAAGGAAATATTAATCAAAATGCAGAGGAGACACAATAGCTGTACAGATACATTAAATATCTAGTTACTACGCAATAAATAATTTAAAAAGTTAATCAATTTCACCATACTCTGGTCAAGTATACCCGTACAACCAATCAATAGCAATAAGACATAACATTTGTATGAGCCTTCTCTTTGCTGTGTGATCATTAATAACCAACAGCTGAGCACTCCTGATACCGCAGGCCAGCAGAAACTTCAGGAAGTTTCAATTACATCAACCATTCTTCTTTTAGTTTCTGAAATGCTCCTGAAGGGTCCTGTATATCTAACAGGCATGTAGACTGGGGTTTCCCAGGAGTTTAGGGAAGCTAAATACCAAACTTCACTTTCAGTGGAAACAAATTCCCAGGAAGTAAGTTCAGGCCTTTTCAAAACCTTAGCCTTCATATTTTGAAAGTTACACATCAATAGTGCCAGGTTTTTACCACTTTCCTAATTTTAACTGGGAGCAGGGTCCTCTCCTATACAAGAAAGGGAAAAGAAAAAGAAAAAGACAACCTGCAGAAGACTGCTTATTTGTACAAAGTTTACAAAAGTTTGTATATAAAGTTGACAAAAGCACCACAATTTCTCTTCTGGCATTTGCAGACATCTGCACCTGGCAGAGCTCTCAGCTGGAGGTTACCGCAGGGCTGAGTCATTTCAGAAGGTAGCAACAACTGTTCTGATTTCCTCAGGAGTTAAAATAGTTCCCAACACACAGCAGTTTGTTTCTTGTCCAGCAATTTGGAGAAGTAGGTTAGTCCCCCACAGGATGAGACATGATGTAGGGGGCTGTTGCTCATCCCAGGCCATTTTTCTCACTGCCCTGGGTGGCCACAAGCATGCGGGGGCTGGAGCCAGTCCCTAGGGAAGCCATGTTGGCTGCTGTCTCAGACACTGCCATGGCAGGAGGAAAAAGATGGCTTGTAGCTCCAGGGGTCAGTGGCACCAGCCCTGGGATGGGTCCTGCTCATGCCCAAGGGTCCTCATGGACCTGCTCTGCCCAGGGAGTTCTGTGTGTTCAGGTGCACCCTGTCCAGCACCACCACAGGGCTCCTATCACAGTCAGGGTGGCATCGGGACAGGGGTGGTTCTCAGGCACTCTCCACAGCTCCTCCAGTTCCAGGCAGCTGCTAACATCAGTGTGAACAAGGAAGTTTACCTTTTCAGGGTATTTTTAGCAGTCTCCTGCTCAAAGATCACAAGATAAAGGCAGCCTAGCTGGATGAGAACAGGTCACTGAGACACAGTGACACTTGGTAACGAATCAAGGCTTACCAAGTGTCAGAGCTAGCCATGGCCTAGACTGCTCCTAAACCCCAGACCATTGCCCTGCTTCCAGCCCACCCTTCCCCACTGCAGTGAGCTCCAGCAGTGTGTGTGAGGCCCCCAGTACAGCCATACCCACATCAGCCCATCCTGGCTGCAGTGCTGAGCTCGCAGGGTGCAGATGGCCATGCCAACACTGAGCACCAGGCCAGGCTGGGGCCGCCAAACTACAAAGAGCTACAGGAGGAAGAACAGAGGAGCTTTGTAGAAATATGTATTTTTACATCGGAGTCCTTTGTATATACAAAAAACCCCACCTTGCTGTGCTAGGAGAAAAAAAGTCCTGTGGGCATTTCAGACCAACCTATTTTATTAATGCAAACTGCCAGATTCAACATGTGAGCCAGCCTGAAAAACAAGAGGCTGAGAATGAGGGATGTATCCATGGTAAGCACTCGGCAGGCCCGTCAGTCACATCACTCCTAGCTGGGAATCAGAAGTAGAGGCGGGCAACTGATAGTGATGCAAAACAAAGATCTCTGTAATTTAGTGTGGGTTTTGCCAACTCTGCCTGGGGCTGTACTGTACCTGCCTTTTCTTTACTGTCAAATGACCTGAGCATTCATGGACAAAACAGCAACAGCAAATATGTTTTGGATAGGGAAAATATTTGTGCCAAATGCTGCCTACATTTGCACACCTGAGTGTGCAGACTCAGAACACAGCTGCATGGGGCCATGGATGGGGCTGGCTGGACCTGTCTGCAGCACTGTGGGCTTTACACAGCCAGTTGTTAGCTGCCCTGTGTGGCATCAGTGTGAAATATTCATTTAGGAGTCCAGTGTGCAATTTCAGGAGATTTCAAACGATTTAAGAATAACTGCATATCAGAAAATGTCTATAAAATGAACTTTCAAGAAAAGATGTGAAAAATTTAAACCCCAAGTCATTAAATATTCACAGTGATGTATTTGCTCAGCTCTAATCAGTATCTGAAGAAGGCTGATAAATGCTACTTATGAGGAGTTCAAATAGCAGATGGGTTAAAGTAAAAAAGAAAGTTAAATCCCAGGATATTAGCAGTCAGTAGAGGGAATTACTTGTCCAACAACAGGATAAAAAAAAGGTTAGGATAAAAGACTTTCCCAGATAAATACAAGGGGCTCGTTCCGATGGCTATCTCTGGAGGTGCGGACACCTCCCAGGAAGAGCTGGAATTCCAGGTGCTCTCTCCAGGGACACACAGCAAAGAGCACCTACCTGCCCTCACAGGGGCTGCTCTTCCACTGCCCACCTGAAGATACAGGGTACCTTTGATTTCACTGCCTCTCTGATGCTGTCAGAAGTTGGTGCAGACATGCACACACAAAAGAAGGCTGCAGAGTTCTATTTTACTATGAAACCACACCACAAATCCCTCTCACTATTTTTGTTAGCAGAAAATATGCCTGTGAAGGAAGGGCACAGAGGACCAGAGCAATACTGGCAGGGCCAGGAGCTGGAGCAGAGACAGAAGTTAGGTCCTGGAGTCAACAGAAGTGTGGCTGGGTTTTTGGTTAGTATTCTATGGCCTTGGGGCAGTGCCTCTGGCTCTGTGTCCATGAGAAGTGAGAAGTGCAGTTACCTCTGAGAACTGCACATTTGTGCATATGCCATGAGGAAAACAATGCTCTTGAATCATTCTGCCTCAGTTTCACCAGGAGCAAACTGAGCCAATAACTGCTATGTCTCTCTGGGGAATGCTCCATGATTTAGGCTGTATTTGGGTCATAAGAGACTTCAAAGGTCCTTTGAGCAAAAGCATTAAAGTGCTGCAAAATATGACAGGCACTGGTAGACAGGGGCCTGGCAGTAAGGCATGCCTGAGCTACAAAATTCTAATCTTCCCTCCCCAGATGATTCTATCAGCCCTGCAATCACTTTTGCAGCTCTTCCTTGAACTCTTCCATGCTCTAGGTATTTTTTTGTACAAAATGGGATGCCCAGACTCATCATGCTTAGACTCTGATGAGACCCTGACACACCTGGGTGGTCTCAGAGGGGTGCAATCCCCAGCCCCACTGGAACCCCTTTCTCCCAGTGCCTGTGGGCTGTGATGATGAGCTGGATATCCCTCAGGAGCCCATGAGGAAGAGAAAAATCTAAAAATTATGGAAGAGGCTTAGACACTGTCAGAAGCCATGGAAAGAGCTGGCAAAGAGTGCTACTAAATATTTTAAGATCAAATAAACCTGATGTTTTAGAGGGCTCTGGTCCATTATTTTTGTTCAAATTACATGTGCATCTAATACCATCTTCTAATAAGTACCTCTGCAACTGTAAGCACAAAACATGAGAGGGACAGAGAAAGAAAAATCTTGCTGAACAAGGGAGTTACATACTGTAGGAATGCAGGAATCTGTGATCTACGTTATTTCTTTGCTTAAGGCCACCTAGCAACAGCACATAGGTTAATCCTCCACAGACTGAACAGACAGAATCAGCCAACAGGAAAACAAAACATCCCTGCTAGAAAAAAAATCAGAACAAGGATTACCCATTTGCAAGAGGATTGTAGAAACAGAGAGCAACAGATAAGAAAGAGGTATACATGATACTCCTGCAAAAGGAAGATTTCCCTGTAAATAGAGTTATTGTCCACCTTGCTATTAAAAATACAAAAAGAGCTTTACAACATTTACAGAAAACCTCTGTGGGAGCTGCAGGAGCCCTGCTCCACAGGGAGCTGGGAAGATGAGCTGTGGTCAAGGCTGGTTGCCATCTTAGAGAGCACTTTTAAATGATAAATAGTGTCCTCTAAACCAAAAAATAAACCTTTGGAACCATAACCCTTCTGCCAGGGGTTAGTAGCACCTTCAAGGGCAGGTTCAGATCTCTGCAAGCATTTCTTGGATGTTAAGACATACCATCACTTTCTTAAAGCCATTGTTTGCAGTGACTCAGCCCACTCTCTTTGCAGCTCTGCCAGGCTTCCTCACACTAGGACATTCTGCTAAAGGGGCCTGGGAGTACAGAATTAACTCACCAGGAGATTCCCGCCGTGCCAGGGCTGCTCCACACAGCTGCTGTGCCCTGGAGAAGCCAGCCTGCAGGGCTTGCTGGCCCCAGCACCTGCTGTGCCTGCAGAGCCTGTGCTTCACAGCTCATGGGGTGGCCTTGGCAAAGCTGCAGCCCAGGAGCTGAGCTGTCCCCCTGACATTGCCATCCCTGCCACTCCCCCGAAGGAGAGCCACTAGGGATGGGATTTTGGAGGAAAACAAGGTGGGAGGCTGCTGCTGCTTGCCAGTCTGCTGCAGTGCTCTGCCTGCATTCCCACTACCTGCCTTCCTCTCTGCCCCAAGCTGTGTCACCTGCTGCTCACCAGTGCCAGCACAGCCGGCACTGTCCCCAGGGTAGCTTCTGACCCAACTTTTCTGAGGGGTCTTTGCAGCACAGCACACCCTCCTGTGCTCTCTGAGGGATGGCCAACGTGGTGCCACACATACCTGCATGTCTGGGATGTGATTTATTGAGGGTTTATTGTTGCTCCTTTTCTGCTGTTCACCAACAGATGGTAGCAGCACCGCTGCGTTCATGCCAGGCCCGAAGCTGCTCGCAGCAGGCAATGACTTCTGCTCAGGAAACTTTTCCTACTTGATGAAAAGTCATGCTTGCCCATCTCCTTGCCCCTCATTAGCTGCATCCCCAGAACAAGGTCAGGGAACAAATTATCTCCCAGCACATCATTTTCTCAATTCAAAGCTCTACGGAGGAACATGGGCAGCTGTTGGGGTTGAATCTCTGTTCACTGAGGCTGGTGAATGAAAACATGCTCAAGTGCACCAGCAATGCCTGGGCTGGATGCCTCAAACCTCCTGTTCTGTGTGGGGCTGCAGCAGTACATCCTACCTGGCTTTGCCCACAACAAGCAGTTCCTAAATTGTGACCAACACTCAGCTCAAAGATGGGCATCTGCAAGATCCAAATTACTTAATTCATGTATTATTTACAAATTTAATTCTTAGGCCTTATTAGGCAAAATTCCAAGCATTTTGTGCCACTGCTTGCACTGGCCACTTGCCCTGGCCACTTGCACTTGACTGGGTCTGAGGCACTCACTGCATTTGCTGGGTGAGCACCAAAGCAGGAGTTAAGCAAGGTTAAGCAAGGTCTCGTTAAGATGGAGCTAACTACAGAGCTCAGGATTTGGTCTGCAGTGAAACTGCTCTGCAGAAGAAAAACAAACTAACATACAACAACTCTGCTCCAGAGGCTTCCCCTAATTCTGTAAAGTGCTTTGAGGCTTGTGAGCAGCTCCGAATAATCAATAATACCATTAACAAAAAGGTGGCCGAATGGCAGCTACCTCTGATTAAAATAGAGCCCTTGGTGTATTGCAGCAAACAGCCATGTAGCCATTTCTCTGATCAGAAGCAGGTCTTTCCTAGTGTCATATAATTCATGTTAAAATCGCAGCAATAAGGCAGACTGCCTTGAAGCTGTTCACAAGTCTTTGGAGGCTGCCATTATACTTCACCTTTTTAATGCTTTATGTATTACAGTTTTATTTTCACCTAAGGCTGTGATCCTAAGCTTCCTCACAGCCTTATCTACAAGTCATATTTCAAAGCCTAATTTTCCTGCCCCCAAACGTAGAATAAAATAGCTTGAAAAAAAGGCTGCAAGGAAGCTGCAAGTTCTGCGGTTTTACAGCCCTTCTCCATCAGATCTGTATAGGTACTATTCCTCGTGGAGCCCAAAACTTCCCAGAGAAGTACTAGCTAGAAGATATTTCTTGACCTGGTGTACACTCTGTCCACCCCAGCTGGTGGAGAGATTATGAAATTTTAATTGGACTGAGAGCAAGATATCACTATAATTGGAGCCCAAGTGCCTGCATGAGCCTGAGAGTTAGGAGTTGCTGGAAATCCTCGACAGTTGCCAGTGGCCCCAGTGCCTGAACATGCCTGTGCCCCTGCACAGAGATTATACCATCCTCCTCTCCACTCATGCTGCAGCCACTGGTTCCCTTCCAGAAATAAGGGGTTTTGCAAAGGAAGAATGCCCAGACCCATCCAGGTTTCCACCTTCCTCGCAGCAGCAGAAGAAACCATGAGTTCATCCTATCACAATCTTTTGGAAACCTATGTTCTTTGCCACAAAAATGTCTCTCTGCTGCAGTGCTGGCAGTGGACGCTCACTCCAGCCGTGATCCCCTTCTCCAGTGCCTGGCTGGCTGGACAAGCCTACTGTGGATGCATGAGCACAGTGGTTCCATGGCAGGCACAGCCTGCCCTGCAGCACAGCATCTCAGGTCGATGCACTCACTGGTTTTGTACCACCATATGATGAGACATAAACCAAGCACTGACTTCCACCACCTCCAAAAGGCAGACAGGGCCATTGGTTGGATAAACAGGCATGCTGGAAGAATGCAAATGATGAGATTATTTATTATTCACGTAGGTGCTCAGCCCTTAGCATGTTGCCTGGCTCCGTGTAATCATAAAAATCACTCAGCTGAGTCAGTGATCTAAGTATAGGCCCTCAGCCCAGGGACTCAAATTATCCCAGAAGGTCTGTGCTTAAACATTCATGCCCAGATGACAGTTGCTCCCACATATACTTTTTAAATCTTTGCTAGACATGATGAGCGATCATCCTGTATGTGTCATATATAAAATAAGATCTCGGTTTTCCTTGGAAGCCCACACTGAAGAATCTTCAGGAAAACAGGGTGCTACTACAAAATAACAGTCTGAATGCTTAGCAGAGATTGTCTTTAAAGGTCAATGCAAACCTCCCTTGCATAACAAGGGAAGTAGAAATCCAAGCTTCGAGGCAGCCAAGTGCTCCCCCTTCCTAATAGGCATCTGTCAATAGAGCAGTCTGCTGTGCTCCCCCTCTGGCCACTCCCCCTGCTCCCTACTCTGGCCATCCCTGCTGTGGGGCTAATCCCACTGCTGCTGCTCTAGGAATCTCAGCTCCTGACACCAGTACTAAGGAGGTGGCTCTCGCTGAAACACCATCACTTTATGGTGCAGCTCAGCAAAAATTTTGGCTTCTTTTCTATCTGTGATGCCATAAAACCTCAGTGGGCAAACAGCCCCATGGCAGGCCAAGGAGCTGGCTTTGCCAAGTGATTTCATTGCCCATGGTCTTTGTCTATGCTAGTGTGAGAGACACCTTGTCTCCCTGCATGGCTGTCTGGTCTGTGCTCCTTGAGGGACAGGCACTGCCACGGGAAGGCTCCGACATTACTGATGGGTCATTCATTGTCCTAAGCAAAAGCGTATTTCTGAAAATACAACAATGACCTGAAGAAGCAGAAGGACAATCTAAAGCATTTATGTTGGGCAGAGGTGTCCTGGGGGACACCTGAGTATACTTCCTGCTGTTTTGAAACCACTGGACAACCACTGAAACCACTGGCCCCAGCTAAAGGAAATGGCACAAGTGGGGTTGGCTTCACTCAGGTCTCTGGCACCAGCAACAGAGCGTGCCTGGGGACTAAGGATGAAATTTTATTTGGCTTATGTGCCTGACCTCCTTTAGCATCAGGATTGGTAAACAGAAAAAAAAAAAAAAAAAAGGAGGAGGCATTTGAAGAATGGACTGTTTGCCTGATATACAGCATTTGTTGAAGCACACCTGGGAACAGAAGTATGACCACAAGGGATGACCCATCCTACTTAGTGTTGGCTTCCTCCTCACACTCTCTCACCTCCCCATGGTCCACATCTCCCATTACATCCCAGCAGAGCTTCAAACCTGCATCCCAGCACCAGGCACAGCTAGGTCATGCTCTGCTCATTGCCCCCAGCCAGCCTCCAGCCCACCTGTGTGGCAACCATAAAGGGAAAGCAAACAAAATAACCATAAAAAAATGCTTTGCATTTTAGTTGCAGTTTTCATCTGAACAAAGCATTTTACAAGCCATGGTGAATTTATTTAACAAAGCCTTAATTTCTTAATTCATTAAAAAACAGAATCTGCTTTATGATCTCATAATTGAAATCAAGTTTCAAGTCACTGAGTAAATTCAATTTTTTCTCATCTTGTGAGAAAATTAATGGAAAAGAATATTAAAAACCTAGTCTGTTTTGAGTGGGAAGGGAAAAAATCCACTTCTTTGTTATAATGAACTATCTATACTTCTGCTAAAACATTCTGCAGTCATGCCATCCAGCAGGCATACTCTGTGAATCTGAAGGCAGAAGGAGGTCCCTGCCCTGGGAGCAGAGTCCCTCATTTGGGAAGAAAGCGGCCTGGAAGCTCTGATCTGCAGCCAGCTCTCATCCCGCAGTGCCGGGGTGGCCTGGAACAGGCCTGCCCAAGCAACCAGGGACTAAAGGCAAACAGTACCAAGCCCCCAGTTAGCATAAATAATTGGCTTTTCAACATGAAGGCCCCCACAGTGACTTTCCCATTGAGGAACTATGTGCTACTAAGAGAATTAAAGGTTGAAGGTTCATTACTGGGACAAGTAGAGCACGAACTTTTGCAAAATGCCTCATTGATTAGCATCATCTCTTGACCTAAAAGAGAAATTCTAAAGAGAGATGATAGAAGGTTGATTCCTGGTGGGGTTTGTGGATATTAAGCCTTATTATTATTATTATTATTATTATTATTATTATTATTATTATTATTGATTTTGGCTCATTATTTTCCTTTATTAAAGGAAATGGAAAAAACCAAACAATAAAAACAAAAGAAGAGGAAAGAAAAAGAAGTTCAATGGGCTTTTCATCAGTCTGGCTCCAGGCAAGGCTACTCACATAGCAAGACAAAATAGAGTTGCACATAGAGATGCTATTAATACTTCCTTTCTAATTAAATTCCACAAGATATTGTGCAGGATATTTTTGTCCCCATACTCATTCTAGTCCCATCATCTTTTGATTAACTATCCTTATGCACTAGGAATTAAGGTGTGACCTCTAACTTTTTTTGAGAGAGATGTGCTGTTTTTAATATTAACAGCTCCATCTTTTCATTCTTCCTTGAGCAGAGTTGGGAGGAGAAATATAATTACACACAATGGGGGTATAATTCATACATTAGAAGTGACATTAAAATGATAGGTAGCAAAATATAACAATGTAACAGCTTGTCTGTCACTCTTCTGCACTGCTGGTGCCCTCCAACCCCATTACAAACACATCCCTGGAGAGAGTGCAGCAGGAAGATGTGAGTGAGGTTAACACCAGCAGAGACCTCCCAGTGCCCGGTGACACGGGGCTCCTGGCAGGGATATCCAATTTAAACTCCTGGCAGGTCTCTGCTTCTTGCAGGTGCCACATCCTTGAGCTGCCTGCTGCCACTGCCCACGCCACCAGCACCTGTGAGTCTTGCTCTCCCAGTGAGAAACCACACCAACATTGCAAACTCCTGAAGCAGAATCCCAGCGCTTGCATGAGGAGATAACGTTATACACTTTGATGTATCTGGGGCATGGGAGGTCCTCCTAAGTAGCACACAGGAGAGCAGCTCTGCTGTCTGCAGCATTGCCTCCTTCCCAGAAAAACGAGCTGACCCTGACAGCAGGGAAGCCAAGCACCCATCAGAGGGAACACATCACAAGGATGTTTGTGTGGAGCCAGGCTGTGGGTAGCAGCTGCCCACGAGGCAGGGGATGCCTGGGTTCAGCTATGGCTCTGCTGCAGTGACACGTCTGGCCCGGCAAATTGTTTGAGCTTTGTCTGCCTGCAGAGCCTGCAGCCCAGTTTCACTTGCACTGCTTATACACGGCTGAAGAGAAACTGGTGCAAACCCCCAAGCATGCAAATCTGGGGATTTTTTTCCTGCTTAGCTGCAGGGTACTCCCTGTCAGCATAACCTAAATGCAAAATGCTGTTTGGAAACTGAATTAGGGCATCATCTGCTAAACACACCAATGTCCAGTGTCTTCTCCCTCCACATGGCTGCCAGGCACCCCTCTGGGGTTCCTGCACCAGCTCACAGGCAGATGGGTGATCTGCCCCAATGTGACCCATTTGGGTTGAAGAGAAGTAGAAAACATCCATGTGAGTGGAACCAATCCCCTAAAAGCCCAGCTGGCTCCAGGGGAGGATGCTGTCCATGGACAGGGGAAGCTAGAGATTAAATGGTCTCAGTGTATGCCTTCCTCAGGCTGCAAAGAGCTTTCTTCTGAGCTCAACTGCTTTCGTGAATGATCACCATACTTTATCTAGTATGAAAATCAAATTAACTTAAGCATATCCTCATTTAAGTGTAACTGACTCCTTGGTTTAACCCCACAAAGAGAAATCTACAATTACTACTCTATTGATAAGCTTCCTGTTTCAATGGGGCCCTTCTGCCTCTCCTGCTTGATCTTCACAGAGTTCCAGTCTTCATGTTCATCAAACACAAATAGTAGGTGTTGCTTCTGACAGCAATTAGCTAACCTTCAATTATTTTTGTTTTCAGGTCCAGTTTTGAGACCTGAAGGTCCTGATGAATTTAATACAAGTGTTAAAATATCAGTGCTGTATCTGGGGGATTCTGAAAAGGTGCAGCTCCATGTGGAGAGGAATGTGAAAATCCAGAAATAAGCCTGAAACTTTATACCAGCAGTCAGTGAAAGTCTAGCAGCAGGAGCTGCACTATTCTCACAATATTCTAGGTAAAATATGCAAATGGTTTACCCTTGTCTGGATAGTGAAATGTGTATTTTAAGACTGAACTGTTTTGAAGAGCACCAACCCTTCCTGCTCCCTGCTTTTTACATCCACAGGTCTCATTTAGACACCAGTTAACTAACTGGGAGGTGAGACTGTTGGGGGTCCTGCTCAGTTAGCAGATTTATTTGCCCTTCATCACCCTGCAAATGTAACTGCAAAATTTTTGCCATGGTCGTGTTTGTTTCAAGCAAAATGTATGATGGGAGGTCTTCACAGCCAGAATGCACACCTTGCTCTCTCCAAGCCCTTCCCAGCCACTGCACCACACCTTGGACCTGCCAATTCAGCCTAATTCTCTGTGCACAGGAGTTGGTTTCATCCCCGCGACCTTTTCTTGGTTTTGCCTTTCTTCTTCCTTTTTCCAACATTGAATATTTTAGTTCCATTCTTCGTCACTCTTCACCATATAAACATAAAGAATTAACTAGCACCAGAAGCAAGGTTTTGCTCTGTTAATTACAG
This sequence comes from Muscicapa striata striata, assembly GCA_030060385.1. Lineage (NCBI taxonomy): Eukaryota > Metazoa > Chordata > Aves > Passeriformes > Muscicapidae > Muscicapa > Muscicapa striata. Next base: position 4,557,235 of record JAREIS010000057.1, on the reverse strand, counting down.
CAGCCCCAGTTCTTTTGGAGCAGTGTGGAGAAGCACATCACGGCAGCCCCAGTGGAAAACAGATCACCAACACGGTGCTGCGCTTTCTCAGGCTGCAGCACCAGGAGCAACCCCAAGGAATTAGGTTTTCTTGATGTCTAAAATTAACTGGAGAAAATAGTACTTGCCATAGTGGCTACCCCAAATAAAAGCATCAGATGCTTCCTGTGGCAGAAATCACCTGTGTGACCTGGAATTTCTACATCAAGCAAATCCAGTGTCTCTGTGACAAAACAGCCTGCCCAAAGAGTAGAACAAGGGTGACTGCTTCAGCATCCATCCCTCCTTCTGGAGCCCCATCTCACATGAAGCCTTGCTTCACTCTTGGCTTGTCCTCCCCAAAAAAGAGAACGAGTCTCAGTCAGTGCACTCAGTATTAAATAAAATCACTTTCTGTGTCACCATAACTTTCATGTCAGCCGGTAAATTGTGGTTATAGAGGTTAGAGCAATCACTGATGTGCTGTTTCAGGCAGCACACACATAGAAACTAGAATGACCACATTGGGATAAATGCGTTTCATGTTAATTTCTGGTAACCTTCAGAATGGTAAATGTAAGACTGAAAAATAAATGCAGTGCTGGAAAATGTAGGACAGTTGGGATGTGAGGTTAAATTTTATGATTTATAGACAGCTGTAGTTTTATGCAGTTTTTGAATTAAATTCTATTTTCCATGGGCTGCTGGTTCCTGCAGTCTGTATCTTTGTTGGCCAAAAGTGTAAAAAGATGGTGGCTCTCATCTTGAACATTTCTGGGCATAAGCTGGTTTTTAATTTTAAAAATATTAAATATTAAATATTAAATTTTAAAAATATTTGGGTACGCATTTATCCCACAGCATTAGTTCTTCTTTTTCCTCATACAGTTATACCCACCATTTTCTACAGCTTCACACTCCTGAATCCTGCAAAGCCTGAGGTAAGACTATTTAATGGTATCTGTACCATCCATAGATCTTCAAAGTGCCATACCATCACCTGATCCCAGTATCCCAGGAAGACCTACATGCTGGGCAGCCAAGTGTGATTGCACAGCATGGGGAGCAACACACTACATCCAGATTTAAAAAGCTCTGTTACATTAAAGACTAAATCTATCTATCTGTCTATCTGTCTACTTAGTAATTATTCCAAGATACTACCATGACACTCAGGAAAACAGGCAGCTAGAAATTCCTTGGAAAATTATATATAGCATTATCCTTTTAATAAATGAAATATTTATATAGTCAAGATATTTTGAGCCTCATGCTTCTATTCTCCATGAAGACTTTACCTGGATATGCACATTTTCACATTTTATTGTCAGCACAAGATTTAAGTGCATATCTAAGGATTTAACAGTGCAACTGGAGAGCTCTCCATGGACCATGAGTCATTAGCTGCAGCTAACAGCAGATGAGCACTGAGCCTTTGGAGTAAAAACCAGGGGATTGTGGTTATTTGGGGTGGCTTGCAAGCACTGGAGGAAACCAGTGTTGGAGGGTGCAGATCTGGCCCTAGATTATCACCCACAAGGGGTCTGTGGTCATGTGGTGTCTTGGGCACATAGAGTTGCTATATCATCACCATGCTGGCATGTCAACCTATAACTTTATTTATTAAATGGCATCTTCCCATTTTTTTCTCTTTTGCACATCCTAACATCCTCACATAACTTGAGATGGCTGCTCCATACGGCAGAAAATAAAAGCTAGAAAAGAAGGTACAATGTTCTTCCTTCAAGACAGCCCAGGGCCAACCTCTGCACTTGTTGATTCGGGGGATTTTCTGCACCCTCCCACTGGCAGTCAGCAGCAGTGCTCCGGCACGGCCAGGCTGCTCGCCCGGGCACTTGTGAGAGCCATGGCAGTGCCCACATTTGAAAACTTGTCCAGCAAGACTGACCTGGGATCTCCTCAGCAGGGCCAGGCAAAGTCTTGCAAGCTACAAGCACGAGCAGTAGGCTGAATATCCTGCACACACAATCTCAATTCATCAGGGTTTCTGTGCAGGAGGGTGGCACTGGGGCACGAAGAGTGCAGGAGCTGGAGGTGGATGCAGTTGCCAGGCTTTCTAGCCACACTCACTCCCTGTGTGGGGGACTGGATTCATTTCACCTCCAGCAGCTCTGGGAGGCCAGCACTGATGGCATTAACACCAGCCACAGGCAAGACTGGTTTCCTGAGCCCTAGTGGTGCAGGGTGGCAGCAGCAAGTGCCCAGGGAACAGCTGGATGCGGGTCCAGGGCCAGCCACACTCTCAGTTCAACTGCTGGTGTTTCCTTCAGCAGGACTGAGGTGAGACCTTTAAAAAGGAGCTTGAAGGAGGTGAGGAAAACCCCAGACACTACCCCATCTTGCTAAGCAATGCCAGTGGAAAAGTCAGCATTGTGGTTCAGCCATCAGCAGCAGCAACTCCAGGCACCAGCACAAGTGGCCACCCACTATGAGCTGCAGGAAGTCCAGAAAAGCATAGTGAAAACCATGAGGACATATAATTTAAATGAACCTGTGTTTTGGTGAGGGCCACTGCAAATGAGCTGAGCATCTGAAGCTCCCACAAGAGTCAATGACAGTTGCAGGCACATGGCTTCTCTGACAATCTACCTTTTCTCTCACTGTGATAAGATATTAGCAGAAAAACCAAGACAATAGTCCTTACACCATCCAAAATGCATCTGCAACCTGATGGACAGGTAGCAGATAGAGAGGACTCCAGCAGTCCTGCTGCAGGAGTGGACAGCATGCTCCCTCTTGCCCGAATACTTCTCATGGCATGTCAGGTTGCTGCTGTTAGTATCCCAGCCTCAGGCCACCACAGCCACAGAGCTCCTGGGCACACCCTGCAGCTCCTTCTAGCAGTGACAGATCTGTTCTAAAAACACATTTCCTCTTTACAGAACTCTTTAGTGATTCTGAATAATTATTCCCTGTGATGCTATTTCCCATAGTTTTAGGAGCCAGTGATATATTTTACTGCTGTCCATCTATTAGATTTTCATTTCCTCAGGAACACAACCGCTGAGAAAGGAGATGGTGCAGGCTCCCTGTGATTGGACATGAAGCATTGGCAATAAAAACATGTAGCAAGTTTTCATTTTCTGCTTTCTTGGGCTAAGTTTCTGGAGAACTGACATCCATTTGTCAAAAGAGATTATTATGAAGCGATACCTATGAGCTTATAAGTGAAACCTGTTGACTTACTGTCTCTGTGAAATTTCTTCCCACCTCTTTCCAATGGAGCTGAACACAGAGCTGGCCATGTCCCCAGGGAGCAATACAAATAAACTTTTAAGCTAGTACCAATGCCCAACGTACCTCCTTCCAGGACTGGCAAGACTTACAGAAACTCTCTGGGAAGAGCTGTCCAAGTGCTGCTGTGGAGAGCTGTGAGATGCACTTCCCTCTGATTTGGTGTGGCCGATGCTCTGGGGGCCATCACACAATGTCTGGGTGGGGGTCACCCAAGCAATGAGTTACCACTTTCATCCATGCAGATGATGCAAATCTCCTGCAAATAGCAAAACACTCTCTGCAACTCTCCATCCTCTGAATTAAGAAAAGAGCACATAGCATGTCCAGGACCTGCAGCTGAAGGAGGCAATTATGCAGCAGAATGCAGGGCTGGCTCACAGCACACATGTGAAGACACGCATAGGTGTATTTCCCCCCTTTTTCTATTCTGTAGAACAGCCCAATGCCTTGGCAGAGAAACAGAAAGCCGGAGTGGGGCAAACCTTAGCTTGCCATGTGCTCCAGGCAGGCTGGGCTAATTTGGGTGTGCAATGCCCTGTGCCTCCTGCCGTGTGCTTTGCATGGGCAGTGTGGATAGGCTGTGGTCCCTGGCAGGCCATGGGAGGAGCCAGCCACCCAAACACCCAGAGCCTGTTTTATGGAAATTGCACTCTGTGATGGTAGGACACATTCCTGACACAGGGACAGGAAAAGTTTTGGTTGTCTTTTTCCCTTGTCATCTCTGCCTGCCATTATCCCTCCTTGCTCTGGAATAAGGAGGTCAGCCAGACCCACACAATTAGAGGAAATTGTGTAAGGTTGACCTTGTACCCTGCCAGGTCCTTTCAAGCATGGGCAGTCTTTATCAGTAGCAGCATAAAAATGGAAGAGATGTGCTTATAGGTGGGAGAATGAGATTGTTAAGACATTTTCTCCCCTCACTCTCCACAAACTAAGATAGTACCTCTGCCACTTGGGTGAACTTAGGTTATTCCCACTCATATCTGGCAGCCCGTGGTTTCCTCCTTCATCTTGACTTCTGCTATTTTCATTCTGTGATGTCTGTACTTTTGCACTATTGGGAGTGGATTGTGTGTGGATCACTAACTTTTGGACAGGTCAGCTATCTCAGCCTGAGCACCACTTGATGGATACTAATAAGAGGAAACGAATACATCAAAGACAATTCTCTCTTTTACTCCTCATATCCCTCTCCCAGGCACGCTGCTTTCTTCTGCTCTTGTTGTTGCTGCCCTTTCTCACTCTGCGTTTATGCTCTGATTTGTGCAGATGGAGCTATACCAAGAAGAGGTGCAGACTGACTTTTTAGGTCTGCTGGAACTACATGAATGAACCTGCATGGAGCCTCCCCTACAAAAGGGATTATGTAAAAGAGATAATGGATTCTACAAACTACTCATCAAATTTAACAAAACAATTAGAGCTGTGCCTGTTAGGAAATAGTGCTGTGGGGAACATATTCATGGAATGTGGAAGTGGATGTTTGAAGGAGAAATCTAAACCCTGTAAAAGATGGGTGTGTCCAGTCCAATCAAGTAATTTGACAGCTGGATGTGGCTGTAGCTAACATTTGGCCCACATGGATCTAGGTAAGCATACCATATTTGTCACTTCTTGGGAGAAGTGCAGGAGCCCTGGAAGAGCTGAGCAAACACTCCTTTATTTTGTACAGCTTTGGAAGACCCAAGAGTGGAAGCCTGGGGGGTCACTGTGGTTGCTATGAGCTGGAAATCAGTTTTTCTAAGGACATTGCCTAAACATAAGGTCAATTTCCCTTTCTTGGGAAATGGTAGAATCTGGTACAGATTCTGGTGAATCTGTAGAATCCAGTAGAATCTGGTGACTGACCAATACATGGTGACTGTGTACTTGTCCTACCTGCCAACAGACCTTGTGTGACTCGACCCAGTGACATGAGTGAGTTGGTCATGCAGAAATGTTGGGGACTGAGTCTCTGTGGCCACACTGACCTTGGCTGCAGACATGCACATGTCTCAGCTGCATTGCTGTAGCTGCCTCTGAAGGCCCAGTTTGACTGGCAAAATCTCAGCTACCAATGGTAATCCCTGAAAAGGAGCTATTTTAGCCTGACTGTCAGGCTGGCTTGCAACAGCTGCAGTTAGGAAAAAACATCCTTTACCAGTAAAGGGGCTAAATTGGATTTGGAATCAACAGAATACAATAACCCAGGTTCCCAAAATACTGTTTCTACAGTACTTTGAGGATTTCCAGGGCAAAAAGCAAGCATCTCACATGGCAGGAGGAATATGCTGGGTGAGACTTCCTGTTTCTGCTGCACTGGCAGGTTACAGGAGACAAGGCTCTAAAGCTGGGAAATTTGGTGGTTTGAACCCATGAATTCAAAGTAGTTGGGCCCTGGAAACTTTGTGCAAGTTGGTCTGCATTGGGACCTAGGATGCTTTCCCAAAGCAATTTGAGTTGCCTTCTTTGGAAACACATGAAGACAAGAATATCCCGCATGGCAAAGGTCTACAAGGTCACCAAGCATTTCGTAGAGCCTGGGGAACAGGGTGGCAAATATGCTGATTTCCAGCAGCTGAGTCAGTTTGTGGGACAGTTATGGATGCACAGAACTCTTGCCTAACCCCTTCCTTATCTCCTAGTTTTTTTGTTTGGTTGGTTTTTTTACTCAGTTTAAGCATCAGCCATTAGAATAGTGGTGTGGCACAAGGAAAAAAGATACACAAACTGCACACAGTGCAACCCAAAATGTTCACCCTGCTTTGGACACGTTAACAGGTCTGGGCACAGCAAGCAGTTACTGAAGGTACCATGATCTGCAAAGGAGCCCTGAGACATCAACTCACATCAGAGAGCCTGGATTAGACACAGTGTAGAGAAGCAAACCAGAAGTGCATGACAGATTAATGGCTTTGCAATTTGTCACTACAGCAATGGTGTGAGTTCAGGTATGCAGACCAGGCTGTCTGGTACCAGCCTTGAGGTTGGCAATCTGGGCAGATAACATGTGCAACACATTCTTGAAAGACAGAGCCTTCACAAATAGCTTTCAAATCTGTTTTCAAAAGCAGTAAGTCCTTTTTAAATTAATGATTCTAATTAATTAAGCATATTTTTTATTCTCTTAGCAAACAAGTGAGTGCACAAACACCAAGGTTCAGTGACCAGCTACTTCCTAGATTTCTTTATGCACAGGCTACTTGTTGAAAGCTGTTTTAATGGCTTGGGTTAAGTAAAATGGAACAATCTTTCCATTAGTGCAACTTGGAGATAGCATCTCACTTGTGGTTTCCGTTTTTCAGATGCATTAATAACTACGGCCCATATTAAATCCCAGCATCAAGGACTTGCTCCACGTCTGGTTATTAACAAGTTATGTGGGAAGTGGGAAGTTCTGCCTGAGCCCCAGGGCACTGCTGGGAACAGGAGCCAGCTCAGGCATCTCCTCCCCAGGGCTTACATCACCTTACAGCCATACTCTTCAACAGGCAGTGTGGATATGACACAGCACATGTGGATCAAAGGCACCTGTGACCTGTGGCAGCATAGGGCAGGGCACAGTCACAGGGCAGGGCACTGGCTGTGCTCCCAAGGACACTGCCAGCCACTTCCACGGCTGTGTGCAAGTATGTCCTCCTGAAACCCTGTGCCCATGATGAGGCTGGCCAAGCAGCCAGGCACCAGCTCATGCTGTGGCCTCCTGCTATCACCCACTTCAGCATAACAGCCCAGCAGCTCCAGCCTTTGCTCTGTGCTTTTGGCTTGTGTTTGGGTTTTCAAATACAAGATTCAGTATTTCAAAGACTAAACACCAATCACCTCTGACACTGCATTGTATGTGCCATGTATTTTACCTGGTGGTTGTACTGAGAATTTATGATAGATTTAGATTTTTTCAACCCAATTATTCTCCTGAATGTTTTCTGCTAGCTGAAAAGTAGTATGGGGAAAAAAACCAACAATAACAAATTCAAATCTGACCACTGAGGCCAGAAAACATCCTCCCACATGGCAGGGTGGTCCCATCCTTGTGTTGAGGAGCTTACAACTGTCTACTCACAGCAGGTATCTCAGCCCAGCCAATTTTCTTCAGTTGTGATCTAATACAGCTATTGCACCACATGTGAAAGCAGGATACTCAGTTCACTGAAGAAGGTGATGTATAACTTTTTTAACAGCATCAACGGAAATGTTTCCACCTCCAAAATTTTTCTGCACACATCAACGCTTCCTGCCCAAAGCAGGGAAGTCAAGGCTGTTTTCCAAATGTGCCTGATGAGGGACAAGCCGGGTAGAAACACACAACCTAGAATGATTTTGGTGCAGATTCCAGGGAGACCTCAGGACAACTGGACCTTGGACAAAGAACTGCCTCTGATCCCAGCAGTATCTCCAGGAAGCACAGCTGCCTTCAGCTGTCACCATATCGCTGGGGCAGGCTGCAGGCCACTACAGCCCAGGCAGAGTTGAGCCAAAATTGATGAAAAGTAACCCAGACCACTTTGTCTGAAAGCATCATGTAAACACTCCTATGTTCCCATACACCATTGGGCCCCTCTGTGCAAGGGAACAGACATTGAGGAGTGGGAACATAATCCTGACTACAAGAAGATGTCACCTGGTTTTGCCTCCATCCTACCAAGCCATGGTTCACCAGGTCCATTTTTGGAGGCACTGGCTGTCTTGGGCCTGCCCATAGCAAGCCCCCACATGCTGCCAAGCTCCTGTGGCAGCACAGCCCTCCTGCTGGCCCCCACTCGACCACCCCCGCGTCTCCAAGCTCTCCCCGTTTGCTAACATTCCCATTAGCTGGTAATGACTGCCATTTAGAAAACATATTTCCTCCCACATGGTTCCAGAGGGGTTTGCAAACTGTGCGACAAGAGCTCAGCAGGGACTGCTCTGCTCTCTGGGGCGAAGCATCGCGGTGGCTCCAGGGTGCACTGCAGCCCAGGAGAAGTCCCACGCACCAGCACTGCTGTGGGACAGAGCTGCCAGCAAGGGGCTTGGCATTGGCGACAGATTCCTGCATGCAGAGCACCCCTTCAGGGGAAATCGGCCCCAGCTCGACCAGAAAGCCTCAGGCAGCAGTGGTTGCTGGCGTCGCAGGCAGCGCTGCATCCCAGTGAGGTCGGTGCCCAGGGAGGAGCTTGGCACGGCAGGTTTGCAGTACCTCCTGTCCCACGCCTGTCACGGGACAGAGAGAGCTGGCGAGACAATAACCTGACAAAATTCGGCTACTTTCCTAATTCTCTCAATGTCCAGCCATTAAGTGTTTATTTCAAATTCCTTGCTACGGAGTCATTACGCATTCAGGTGGAGAGGAAAGTGAGCTCCACGGGAGGCTGACAGTAATTCTGCATTAGTTAAGCATTAGATGACAGACTTACAAAGCAAAGCCATTACTCCTGTCAGCCGCTCTGTCCCAACTCCTGTCCCCATTGTGGAGCTCCTCCAACCAACAGCTCCGGAGCACCACATAAATGCAGGAATGAAAGGCTGGCAAGAGGGGGGAGGGGCCACTCATAATTAGAGGTGAATGAAAGTGGGGGGAAGGATTTTGTCTGGAACACAATTTGGCAAAGTGTTACCGTTGCATTTATTTATTGCAGTGCTTTAGTGTTGGAGCAATGTCACGGATACAAACCTTTCCTAATGCACACTGGCCTTTTAGAGCAGGCATGCCAGAAGCAATGCTTACATAGACTTCAGGTTGCTAAATATTAAACAAATTTGAATGTATTTGAAATGCATCCCATTAGTAATGATATCGTAAAACCACAAGAAGTCCCTAAAAAATTTGGCCTCCAAATAGTTGTGACTAAATCACTTACTACATACAAATCAGTAAGTACTATTAACAGCAAAATAAATACATGAAGAGATCACAGAGTACAGCCAGGATCCAGAATTGTATAAGAGATCAATGATGCTTTTCTGCAGAGTAAACTTTAAAAAACATTAAATATATAGAAAATCAATGCAAACTACAATTTTCTACTATTACTGTTATTGGGTGCAGAATCAAGGATACATGGAGCATTGAACACTACAAGCCTGAGGACTGTCCCATCACCAGGACACTGCAGTTCGGAAACATCTCCAGAGCTGTAAGGAAGAATTTCCAATGTGGCAGAAAATCAATCTAGTGTCTTGGACAAGTCCTTGTCTGAAAGGCAGAACAAGTCTCTCCCTTGACTTACTCCCAGGTAAGTCCTTCCTATTACATCCTATTTAATACAGAATTAAGCCCAGAAACTTAAACAGCATAAGGTATTTAAAGACATAATAAGGCAAAAAAATCCAACCCCTTCCCCAAGCTTCCATTCTTGCTGTTTACCAGATGATGTCCATGTTGTGTCTATGCTACAAGCTTTTGCACAAGCAAATGCAAAGACAGTGTGAACAGGATCCACATTCCCTGTGTGTCAGTTTGTGTGAAGACCTCCACAAGTGCAGAAAATAAGGTCCAGGAAAAAGTAGAATGTGCCATGCTCTATGATCCTGGTGAGACTCAGCTGAATCCTTACATTCCAACATCTGAACAAGATCTGCTGAACTTTCAGTACAATTAAATCCTCCTGGTACCTCCTGGTGCTATTTTTGCCCCAAATACTGTCATTGCTATGCAGCTTCAGACCTCTCACTCTCAGTGGACAGACAGTGTCAGCAGTGAGGATGTTTCCCTTTAAAAGCACCTCAGGACAGCTTTTGTCTGCTTTTACTTTCTTCCATAAATGGGCCATACAACAAGCGGAAAGGGATGATGGCTGAACACAATGGCACCTGGATGGCTCTGTGCACCTGAGTTCCCCAACAGCACCAAGCTGCCTGCAAGGGTGCTTTAGGGGTGCTCTCCCCAAGTCCAGCAGCTCAAGCCACAACAAACCCTTTCTCTGAACTAAGCTAATAGCAGAGGAGAAAAGAGCAGTGAATTTTGGGAACCAGAAACCTCCTACAGTATCTCTTCAGTTTTAAGTTTACACCTAATTCAGGGAGGAAAGACCCTTTAGCCTAGCCCATGCCTGTAGGATCTGTATGGAAAGGCACAGAAAAAACCTCACATACACTGAATTTTCTAATGGTCCTGAAGGGCTTCTTGCCCAGCACATAAAGCCTGTTTTGCTTTCTCTCTCCTCCCACCTTTAACTACTTCGACATCACCCACCTTTTAATGATTGACTTCAATATTTTATTGCCCTATACTACTTTCTGTTAAACCGCCCTTTATAATTTCCCTCCTGTCTGTTAGATGCTCCCCCTTAATAAATTATTAAAGCATGTATTTAGATCACAGAAGAAAAGGAATTAGATTACATTGATCCATGGCAATTTGCTCTCAAACAACTTCTTCATGAAACAATATCCCTGCCAATGCTTCATTCGTATTGAACCTCAATATTGAAATCTCACCTCCAATGTTTCCATCAGCCTGGGAGTCAGACTGGGCATGGGGAAGGGGCACACTGTGTGGTGGGCATATCCAGCATGGCAACATCTCCATGGGCAGGTGCTTTGCAGTATGAAAGGAGGGCCCCACAGAGAGGGTTATCAAACTTGAGAAGGGGTATTGGCATCCCATTTCTCTTTGGCAGTATTTTTATTAAAGAAGAGACCAAATGCAATTTTAATTATTTTCAAGACTTCCCTGGAATACCAATGTCTCCACACAGCCCTGTGTGCTGGCTCAGGTGGCTGTGGTACCTTCCCAGTGACGCTGCACTGTCACAGGCCTACAAAACCATGAGCCACAGCACTGCAGTGGGGACAGGAAGATGTGGAAGGGGCTCACAAATGCAAAAGTAGTGGGGAGAGATTGTAAGGGAACTTCTATCCACTTTTATTCATAAACAAGTGTGCCTCCCAAACCTTGTCATTCTCCAAAACATTCCAGGTATCTGCAACAATTTTTTGACATAGCATTTATTTTTAAGCAGAAACCCACAAAACAGTGAAGTGTCACCTGCAAGGAACCATAAATAAACAGTACCAAAACCAGCCTGTGCCTCCAAGAAGCTTGTAGTTCTGCCATTGGAGGGCTGAGGTACCCCATCCCACGGGGAAAGGCTGGGACTCGCAGGCAGGTTGGGATGACTGCAGGAGCCCCCTGTTTCTTTCTGGATGGAATGGGGCCCTCACAGCTGCTGAGGAGCCCAGCTGAGCCCAGTGCCCACCTCTGAAAGGGGCCCTGCCCTGATGGCTAATTGCAGATGACACACTACATGAGCAAAACCCACTTAGCTTCAACAGCTTTCCTCTGTGGGGAAATTCATCTCCATCCAGCTCGGTGTATTCAAAGCAGAATAGCTATTCCTGACCAACGAAATCCATTATCCACCTCATTCCAAGCTCTAAAATTAGCCCAGTCTGGAAGTACAGATGAAGACTAACATTAATCAGGTAATTCAGTTTGTACCTAAGCATGGGAGGTGACCTTTGCACACCAGTGTGATGAAGGATTGTTTTCCACAGTGAAAAACTATTCCACTTCTGAAGGGATACCTTTTTCCATGCAGACAGGCCCAGGACACTGGCATGAGCCACCCTGCCCTGCCCAGGCCAGCACATGGTACATCAGACACGAGGGTCCTGCCTTCATGGGACTGTGGTGCAGCTCCAGGCCCTTTGCTAAGGGGCTGCTGCATGTGTTAATGTCCCCAGCAGCCCTGGTGCACCCCTGAGCCAAGTGACCTCCTTGACACAGCCATGTGGAGAAAGGAGCAAGTATGTTTTTCTGAATACTTCTCAGTTCTCCACAAATATATTATTAAAGGGAATCAGTTTCATTCTAAAAATCAGCAAGAATAATTGGAGAGGTGTACAAAATAGCAGCAGCCAGGGCACCTTGCTCTGCTGCACAGAGCTTAGCACTGTGTGGCTGGCTGGCCTGCACAGCACTCACCCTGCAGAGTACAATTACGCTAACTTTGTTAACTTCCTACATCAAAAAATGAAATTAAGCTGTTTCCTTCAGAGTCCCATTTGAGGCTTGTGAGTGAAGAGTTTTCAAGCCTGCTTTGCCACTGTGGGAAGACAGGAGAGAACCCAGTGCGCCAAGGCCAGGTTTCTAACTTGGGGAATTTTGCACAAAAACAGCTGTTTAAGTGCTGTTGCATTTATCAAATCTTTCAATAGCATGTTGAGGAAACTGTTAATACATGAGCTAGTCTGCATTTGCTATATATTAGCATAACAAATCAAAGCAAGACTCAATTTTCTACCTGATCTCTATCATCTAGGTGGGTGCACAGGAGGTGGAGTGCTCCGTCACTCCCACTGCCCCTAAACGCTGAAGTCACCCCTCTGGGGCAGGCTAGGGTGGTGGGCAGAGCCAGGGAGTTTGTTTCTAATTTTGGGGCAGTTTTGCTTCCTTGTTTTTAGAACTCAGAGATAGCTAACAAAAAAAAAAATTAAAAAATCCATTTCTCACCCAAATCGAATTCAATGTTTAAATAGAAATTCCCATCTTTTAAACCAAGGTTTAAATTTCATTACATGTTCTTATATAAATGCTCCAGGTAGGAAGTCGAACAAAGAAACTGCAATCCAGAAACAACTCTCTAGCCCTCTGCTTCCAAGCTCATCTCCACAAGCTCTCAGTGGCAGACCAGTTGAAGCACTGTTGCAGAAACAGAAGATCACCTTTGATTTTCCCCGAATGAAACAACTTTAAATCAAAATTGCAGTTTACTCAAGTGAGGGCTGGTGATTTCCTCAGCCTCGTGGTACTACTGAGCCTGCCTGCGCCCCTTGTGCCGGGGCGCGGGCCGGCTCGGGAGTGCAGCCGCACAAAGGCGCTCCCTGCGCCCGGCCCCGGGGCTGCAGCTCCCGCCCATCGCCCCCTGGCCCGCCACACACAGCCCCAGCTGTTCTGATTGATGCTTGCAGGATACGGGAAACCTCTCAGCCCGGGGAAGGAAGTCCTCTGTCATGCAGATCTATTTTTCCTTTCTGTTCTTTCTGTAATCATCAGCCAGAGCAGGCTCCATCCTGAATGGTTAAAAATACGATAGGATACGGTACTGGTACAGATGGATAGCAAGGAAACAATACAGCCCTTCCATCATGTTCTACTGACACAAGCATCCCGACCTATAAGAGAAACATCCCAACCGAGCGGAACAATGCTCAGACGCATTACTTTAATTCCCCTTCTTGCTTTTCCCCAGCTCCTTTCTTTTCCGACGGCTTCCAGAAGCCAAATGTGTCCAGCAGCGCCAGGATCCTGCTGGCCGCTCCCCCCGCCCCTCGGCAGGAGCCTCGCTGAGCCTGCCCTGCCCCCGCTCCGTGCCGTCCTGGCCATCCATCCCCCACGGAGCGAGCCCCTGCGGGCACTCTGGCCGGGAGAGGACAGGCCTCCCTGCGGGAATTCCGGCCGGGAAAGGACAGGGCTCCCTGGGAGCATTCCAGCCGGCAAAGGACAGGGCTCCCTGTGAACATGCCAGCCCGGAAAGGATGGGGCTCCCCGCGAGCGCTCCGGCCGGGAACGGCCCGGGCCGCGGCGAGATTCCAGCTCGGGCCGGGGATCCCCCGCCCCGCCCGCTGCCCGGTGCGCCGCTGCCCCCTGGCGGGCACCGGCGGCGGCGCAGGCGAGGGAACCCGGGCAGGGGCCCTGCGGACACCGGCACCGCCCGGGAAGGAGGCTGGAGGAGCGGGGTTCTCCACTTCGTCCTGCTGCGGGGACACTTTCCCCTCCCCGGGGCGGCACCCGTGGGCTCTGCAGAGCCAGCACGCCCCGCGGGCACGGGCAGCCTCTGGGTTTCCTGTAGGTTTTGTCTTAACCTGCAACTCCACATCTCCGGGCTCTGCCAAAGCCCTGAGATAAAGCGGGGTCCACCGAGCGCTGCTCCAGCCTGGCAACGCCTATCAAAAGCTTTCCAAGCAGCCCTCCAGCTTCCCGCTTGTCCTAACGACCCGCTCCCATCTTCCGCTCGCTTTAAATCCCAACTTTCCTAACCCTCACAGCCTTTTCCCACAAAGTTGGAGAGCTGGTACCGGGGCCCCTGCGAGCAGGGGTCCGAGGAAGCAGTGCACACAGGGATATTTCTGTGCGAACAACTTAAGAAGTCGGGGAGCAGTTTATGTAAAGAGCTGTTTTCCCCTTCCCTCCTCCTTACGTCACTGCTTGAGGACTCCAGGCATACGGCATCCCTTTGAAGCAAAGACTCGGGCTGCAGAAAACAAAAGCACTGAAGGAACCATTCAGCGAGCTCAGGAAATGTGCTACAACCCCGGCTGGACGGGCGGGAGGTACTGATAACCCCTCCGGCTATTGCCAGGGTCCTGAGCCCAGCAGCCTTTGATTATCTGATTACATTCTCTGCCCGTTCAGCCAGGTGACTTCTCGAAAGAACGTAACCTCTTGGAGTTAAAAACTGTGGAAAAAGTGTCAGAGAAACATCGCATTAAAGTGGTTTCAGCAAGATCTAAGAAGGACAAAAAAAAAAAAAACCAAACAACAACAACAACAACAACAACAACAAAAAACAGTAAAAAGAGAAGTCCCTGATTTAATGGGTCCGGCCCTGGAACTTGAGGCACACGGTTTCATTGTCAGGAAGGGTAAAAAACTTAGCAGTTATTTGATGTCTTTTCTCTTCTGAAGTACCTGGACACTCTTATCTCATAAAAAAACTTTCGTTCTTTCTTTCTTTCTTTATTTTTTTTTTTCTTTGAGAAAAATCAATCTCTTAACACTTTAACAGCATGATGCGTGTTTTCACAGCCATGGCTCATTTCTGTGGTCTCTAATAGCATACTAGTGTATCTCCAAAACCTCCCTAAAATATGGACTCAAACCAGGCAATTCCAGTATTTTTCCTCTGAAAACAGCACTCGTAAAAGTGTTCTCCCTTCTGCTAATGGAGCCAAAAGAGAAGAAAGCCATGCAAGGATTTGGCTTATGTGTTTCAGTGCAGTACAGCACTTTACAGCAGCAGCTGCAAAGCACAATACCCCCGTTGAAACACAACTTGCTTTCTTTGTGCCCAGATGTGCAAAAGCTCTGGCCTGTGCCTGTATTCACTAAGTCCACTTAGCCAAATGAGTCACCCTTGAAACAAAAACTTGGTTATTTAGTACCTTGCTGCTTTGCTGTTTCAAAGTTTTGCCACAAAAGGGTTCCCATCACTTAGAAGAGACAGATCTAAGGCACAGAGGCTGTGTTTGGCTTGACAAACCAATTCAGCTTGCCACAGCCTGAATTTGCCTCCAGCCTTTCCACAGAGGTGTCAATAGCTGGAATTTCAGAAAGACTTAGCCCAAGAGCCTAAATACGTACAGTGAAGGATGAAGAGGCTTGACAGTGAAGGATGAAGAGGCTTGAAGCCTCACGGCTTTCATGACAAACAAGTACACCTCCTGTTGCAATTTCAGAGTAGCTCACAGGAGGCAGCAGATACATTTCCAAGAAGTTTCTACTTCCTTTCATGCCATCTGCAATATGTGTCTTGCTTCAGTACAGCTCATTTGTTTACACAAATTACACAATCCAGCACTCTTCCCTCCAAAAGTCAGAAAGAAGGACCCAAGCAAATATCACTAAAATATTCCACAGCTGGTTTGCACCGAAATGTATAGGAAATTGCTACTAAATAAAGCAAAGCCATACAGTAGAGCAATGCTGACTCTAAATAAAGCAATACGGTGATGCTTCTGTTTGCTTCTCATATTCTAGGAAGCCTCTTGAAGCTTTACAGGTGCAGAACAAAGTGCTCCGGTGTTAGAATGTGCCCAAGTTGAAAGTGTTTCCAATATCCATGTGAAGTATGGCACATGCTCTGATTGCAAGATTGCATATTTAAATAAAGATGCACCACTTTAACTGAGTGACTATCTATTTGATAAGCAACAAAGCATCACTTTATTTATCATCAAGTTTGGGGGCTTTTTATTATAGGAAGTATAACTATAGGAGCACCTTCTAATATCACCCAGAATTTAGCATACACTGGACAAAGCGTCCTGTTTCCCCTAACTTTTCTTTGTCCCTTGTCATTGAGGACAAAAGAGTTTGGGATATCCACTGACAGTACCAACCTGGGTACTCAAAATAAAGAAATCTTTACACAAACAGGATCCAGTTACAGACACTTGGTTTGTCCAAAGTTACACAGAAATGCTGTGATAGGCAAGAAGCTCCAGGAAGAATGTAACGATTTTTGTGATATCTCAGCTCTCAGGCTTATCACAGCCTTAGAAAATTAGTGTGTTGCTGACTTTTATCTATGAGGGGCCTTCCAATTTCAGCAACATCCTCTGCCTTTTTTACATAAGGAAGTTTTGATTTTAAAATACCCCAGGTATATTGAGACAAACATTCTGCACACATAAGTGAACAATGGTCACACACAACAAAGGACAACCATAACTAGGAAATACAGAAACATCACATTCACACCTGGGATGGGGTTGGAGACTCAGTTCATTGTCTTCTAGACATTTGATATTGCATCTTTAGTGTTATTAATGCAGCCCTGATACATAAACCAGCACTGAACATACCTTAAATGAATCAGAACTCCACAGTTTTCAGTTTCTGACTTAGACTTGAGTCTAAGATCTACCCAGGAAATCAGGAATTATAATTACTGATGCCAGAATTTGCCAGGGAACATTTCTGAACAATTAGTTCTCACTGAAGGGATATTAAGAAGCTGCTAAGACATCAAAGTAGTTTAAGTACTGTCAAGCCAACACTGTACATAATTTCATTCATAAAGACTTGAGAATGGAAATTTTCTTCCCTCTACATGTTCCACTTACCTCCCCAACAATGTTACACCCCATTAAACACTATAAAAGGATTATAAGGAAAAAGTACCCAAGAGGAAAATATCAAATAAAATATGTACTTTTGCAAACATCGGTAGGAAGTTTACAACACAAAAATGAGCCCAAAAGAAATGATAAGAGCCTTAGGCTCACATCATTCATTCTGCTCACAAACCAAGAAAAACCAAGCACACATGAAAATTTCTTAACACAAGAGGAAACAGCATCCTGCCTGGTACCCACAGAACACTCTCATCTTTAGTAAAACTCATTAAACTGAAAAAGCAAACTAAAACCACAATAAATAACTTATACTCAATGCTATGTAGCACAGGTAACTACAAAAAAAAAAAAAAAAAAACAAACAACCTAGTTTGAGAAAAATACAGAATTAGGAAATGCTTAAAAGAACTGTATCTAAAGGCATTAAAATCATCAATCATCAAGCTTCCATCATCATACACTCAGACAAATGCAAGATGATGGAAGCTTGATGATTAATTATTTTAATCACCAGTGCACTCAGACTAAAGCAACAGCCCTCATCACTCAGCAATTAACAAGCTAACCACTATTTGTACTTTTCAACACATCTGTTGCAAAGACTGCTTAGACAGTAAAGACAGTTTTACTGCTGCCCTGCCACAGTCCCCCTACTCATGCTCTGCAGATGGAAAACATGAGAAATCACCTTCATAAACCAGTAACTCTTCTTTCTCAATCCCACAGCTCATGTGAGTGTTTGAGGGGGACTGAACAGACAGGTTTTCCCACAGCCCACCCAGGATTCATACTGTGCCTGGGCACCACAAGGCATAGAAACCACTAAACCAACCGTGCTGAGGTTTTACATGCAGCTTTGCAACAAGCATAAGCAAAACTGCATTGACCGAAGCTTTCTTCCACAGCTTGCAGGTTACTTTAGACAAATGTATCATGAAGAAGTTCTTACCTGCAGCAGGGTCCTTCTCCTGACACACTGCAGCAGCAGGAAGCCTTCAAGGTGGAGTGGGAGAGCTGCCCACAACACTTACCTGCCTGTCACTAGCTGCCAGCTGGTGAAGCAACAAGATAAAAGAAAATACAGGCATCTGGAGCAGTACACTGGAGGCACTGGAGCAGTGCCACCTGCATTTTGTCCATGGAAATAAAAGGCAAAGCAAGGGCACTGATTCCTCCCTCTTGGTTGGGTTGCAGTAGCAGGAGACCAGCTTCAGATGCCTCACTGCCCTCCAAGATTTGTGCTCAATTCCCAGGCTCCTGGTGAAGGGCTGGCAGTGAGAGCTGTTTTCCTCCTTGGCAGTTCTGTCCATAAAGGTGCAGCACAGCTGCTAGCTGGGGAAATGGGCAGCCTCCCACTCCCTTCACTGAGATGCAGCCAGGATGCTGGTACACTGCAGAAAAGTTCTATGCCCCGAAATACACATTTTAAACAAGGAAGTCACTTTCTCCTGCCTTGGTTACTCAAAATTTACCAGGCCTCTGTGGAGGGACTACAGTACAACAACATTTTCATTTACTACAAGTACAATACTTGAGGTCAAAAGCAGGTCAGAATAGCACTGGTATTTGAAAAATATTTTAAATACAAGTTTTGTGTCAGAAAAGTAAATCCAGCTAAAGATGTAAGAGGGCAAGATGAGAAATATAGTGCCTTTAAAGTACATCACCACCTGAGACCTGAGGATGTGGAAATCAGCAGCAGTACTGACGATACGAAGAGCAGTCAATAATTCAAGCACTCTGGGACATATGTCAACCTTAAGTATAGATGAAAGCTATCATTCCTTTTTCTGCTTCATCACTGGAGCAGAGTTCTGGTTAAAATCTCATCTGTTAAGTTTTCTTTTTGGTAAAATGTGATGTAGGCCTCAAGTGACTCCTGCGCAGCAAAGCAGTTCGGAAAACAAACAGCAGGTTGATCAAAGGATGTGCTGAGAGCCATTTTCTGCCTTCCTGTGGGTGCTGATGCTGGTCAAATGCAGGGTGTATTCCCACCCTCCGGTGTAACACAAAGGTTTGGAGGCAGTCAATGAGCAGGTTTGTATTCTCCACCCTGGCCTCAGGCGCTGCTCCGCACAGCCCCACAGGCCGGCGGCTCTGAGGGCAGGCGGGCACCTCCAGGAGCTCACAGGTGACTCAAGAACAGCAAAAGCAGCCAGGCGGGAATTTGATGTCTCCACCTCACCTTGCACAAGTAGGGTGTGGGGCAGTTTGTGTTGAGCCCTACGCTCTGGGCAGAGGAGATGCTCCGTGCCGGGCCGTGCTGGGCGTCCCCTCCGTCATGCCTCAGCCACGGGGACGCTTCTCACCAAGGGAAGCGCTGCCAGCTCCTCCAAAGCGCAGGAGGACTCGGGAGCTCTCCACAGCTCGCTTCACCTTTTCTTTCCCTTTACTCACCTGTACAGTGCTTCATACTTTCTTCTCCCACACTTCCCAGCACTGTGAATGTTTAAGGACCACTGGCCTTTTTAACCAATTTTAAAAGAGTATACCTCACCCAAACACCTAACTGAAGGAGCAACAAGCATTTTTATTTGCCTAATAGTGATTAAGACCACTTATGAGAATCTGAAAATAGCAGGACAATGAAAGAAGTACATACACTGCTCAAGAGTTTTCGCAGAAAAATAAATTACAATTCACTTAGATGACAGCATTCTGCAAGGCTTGGGTTTGTTTGTTTGGCTTGGTTGGTTTGTGTAGGGTTTTTCCCTGTATTAAAATTACTGACGTTTCAAACATTATTTCCTTTATGCACAGGCATGCTGAGTTTAGTTTTACGCTAATTTCATGTCAAAACACTTAGTAACTTTTAATCTAATTCATTTGAAAAGTAAGCATCCACAGAAGTGCTCCACTTGTATCCAAATGCAGGTATAAACTGGTTTTGCATCTTTTAGCTCCCTTAAATTTCCCTTTTGTATGTGAAATCAGAGGCCCAAGCTGACTCCTAAACTAGCAACATATTAATTCCTTTTCCCTTTTACACGTTCCTTTCTATTCTTCACAGTGCAGCTATGCACGTCTTTCACTCTGTTTCCTTGGGATACCTGGTTTCAGCACCTTCCCCAGGACACAGAGGGATTGGCGTTCACCAAGGTGACACTCAGAGCTGGAGGCCAGTGCAGGGCCAGCAGGGTCTGATCAATCCCTGTGTGCCAGAGCAGCATTTCAACTTCTATTCCCTGCCTTTGGAAAGAGAAATTCTAGACCATGACAGACAACTCTTTACAAAGTTCACCTCAAACCCTCAACCTCAAGTGTTAAAAAAGAAAAGCCCTTAAATATTACAAGTTATTACATTTAATCCCTTTGGGGGAAGTGGGGAATGATTTTGTGATTAAGGACCTACCGTGGGGCTCAAGAGAATTAGTTCAATTCCAGACTCTGAAACAAGCTTCCAGCTTCCCCTGGGAAAGCCTATGCAATCTCCTATCTCACATGGACACCAGCAGGGCAATTTGTAAGTGTGTGCAGCCCTCAGACATTGTAGCACCAATAGCTAAATAAATTCATAGTTCAGAGTTAGGTGAGGTTCAATAATTTTGAGGATTAGTAACTTATTCAATAAGGGCACTACCATTACATTATCACTTACCACAAATCATTCTTAAAAATTGATATTAGATTCTTGAAAAATAGTAAGCTACATTGTTACTTACTACTGGGCTGACAGGTAGTTCCTAAGGGTTTAGTTAATGTATTAATGAAAATGATGAATGAATGAAAAAAAACTGCAAGATAAAAATAAATTGGCAGGTCTTACAGAAAGACACCACTTAGCGCTCAAGTACAGGACTATTTTCTATGGTTTGCACTGCAGAGAAATTTTGTTCCATTAAGATTTATAGATGGTATTGTTTCTTGGCAAAAAATAAATTTATGAATTGATCTAATTCATAGAATGAATGAATTTAATAATGAAAACTCATCTGACAATAAGTTGTGATAGAGAAAATCCAGCAAGCACTATCAGAAAAACATAATACTGAAGTCACTGTGTAACCTTCTAGACAGTGAAGTGCTGCACTACAGAATGCACTGTGATGACATTAGACTGCCTTGCAAAAAGAATTTAACTATTTAATTACTCTGATATACTGATAAGAACACATACTAGTCATGTTCTTTGCTATTCACTAAATAGTGGAGATTTTCTCCCACTATTATGAAAAACAGCTGTCACACACCAGAAATATAAAGCAAAAGCTACATCACATTTTTAAAGACATAGCAATAATTTTAAAATTTCACTCATTTCTGCAAAGGTGCTGTGCCTATTATGGTTGCAGGTAATCACGTATTTAATGCATTACAAAACTTTCAGTAACTTGACATATGCTTCACAAACTTCTAAACTATCTTCTGTATGAAAACATTTGTTTCTCTCAGAAGTTGGGAAAATCCACATAAAATTTAGAGATCAGCATTGCTGGCACGTTTGCTTATGTTCAATCTGTAAGCAATATTTTAATCTTAATATTAACTATTTTGGCAGAGCATCTGCCATTTATTTTGCATGTATTAAATTCAAGTATCATTGGTATTTTTGTAAAATGGATGTTAAAAATGTTTAAATTTAGTATTTGATTGGAATGTATTTAACTACAAATTAAGGCAGTTCTTCACATTAGTTTACTTCACTGCTTTTCTAATTATAATTATTTCATTTTTTTCTTTAACTTCTTCACTGTTATAATTTCAATTTATAACAGAAGTTAAAGCAGTTGGAAATTAAAAACACCTAATCCCAAGCAAAGTCAGCATTTGAGAGAATGATATAAAACTGTTTCAAACTGTCAGTTAACAGATCAGCAATTCACACCAATGACTCTTGGTCAGTGTCTTCATCTCCCTCTAAGGTAAAATGCAGAAACACCTGAAAGACTTTCCATGAATTAAGAAAAATTCCATCCATCCATCCTTCCCAACATGCAGAGAAACCAAGGTCTGATGACACTTGCCCATTCTAATCTGAATAATCTGATGAAGTTCAACACAAGCTGAAACTGGTGGCAACTGTGTAAAACACACAACTTTATTCTGCAACTGTTTACTACTTTATTAATTTAAAATCACAAAGGTGCAGAAGTGACATTCATGAGTATTTCTTTTAACAGGAAGCCTTCTTAAATTTTGCATTTCTCACAAGTGGCAGAGGGTGTGATGGTGGTTACAGGACTTCCACTGTTCTCAGTGCTGTCAGCAGTGTCTTCTTAGCTAAAGCTCCCCATTGGTGCTGCACTGCTTTAACACGAATGGCTGTGACAAATACAACAAATACCTTAAGACAGTTGTAGTTTCTGTATTTGGCGATCCTCTCCACATCTTCTTACATCTAAAAATCAATCCCCTCCTTTATCAGTGAAAGGTTAATTGCCACCTTGATGTTTCATTTTATTGTATCATCAAACATAATGATTTGATATACACTTTTGTGTGTTCCATGTCCTTGTGGTGTCCAGCCCTGAAAGGGAAAGAATCAGGCAGTTGGATAGATGCCCACAGCTTGATAGGAATGACAGAAATCAGAGGGGACACAAAACTCACAAAGTTTTATTAGTAAATTTAACATTTGGCATTAAAAAATGGTTATTTAGTGCCTTCTAGTAAAACACGTGGTGGTGGATTTTTGAATAAGGGGTAGAGCAGAAGGCAGGCAGGCAGGCAGGAAGGCAGGTAGGCAGGCAGGAAGGAAGGCAGGAAGGCAGGCAGGAAGGCAGGCAGGCAGGCAGGCAGGCAGGAAGGAAGGAAGGAAGGAAGGAATTATTTTCAATATAGAAACAGTACCTTTCAGGCTGACACAGGCTTGAACTAAAATGGCTGCTTTTTTCATTATTTAAATGGAAAGTTCTTTAAACCATGATTTAAATTATTTAAGTCCTCTAGCTAGAATAGATATGTAGGTGTCAGCATCAGGTTCTAACCTGATTAAGAAATTATTTACAGTTATTAAACCAAACAGCTACAGGGCTTTGTCACTCACCTGGTGGCAAAAGGCCAGATGTCCCTCCAAGCTGTGGCCATTTTGCAGGTTGATATCAAGAACATCCCAGAAATCCAAACCTTTTAACAGGTGCTAAAAGGAGAGGTTGAGGATTATCCTTTGCATTTGAGAGTCCTGTTTGGAAATAGTTTTTGTGTTTTATTGTCAAGTGTGTTAAAACAAACAGTAAAACCTACCTTTGTTTGTACAGGACACTCCTTAAACTGTGAAGGTCTAAAACCACGAGGCTTAAGAAATGCCTGAAAATGGGTAACTGACAGTGGATACAGCAATGAGCACTGCAGCAGTGGCACCACACCCCAACAGCTACAAATGCCTTGGCCTCTCTCATTCAGTGCCCTACTTTAAAAGGCACTGAGCTACCCGTCCTGTAGGTATTAGCAACAGAGCACACTGACCTGCAGTGTTACTAATCATAGCATGAGCACATTACACAGCCTAAATCTCTGATACTAATATTAACCTGCACACAAGTTAAAACAAACTGACAAACGAACTGCAATTGGTATGAAAAGTTAAAGCCATATTTTATTTCATGACAAACAGATGTCATCTGAGGTTGGTACTAAGCAAGGATTTCATCCATGACCATAATGTAGGTCAGTAGTTTTGATAGAGTTTGTGCCTAGTATTCATCCAAGGAATCAGACTCAACACATCAATAGCTGTCAAGAGTGTGCAAATAGTTTCTTTTTACATCAGCATTTAATAAAAGAAAATAATCCAATTAAGATATCTCAATATTTTTTTCCTGACTTCCCCATCATTTTCAATCATTAAAGCAGTATTTAATTTACAACAAAACCCCATACTCTAATCCTATGCATGCAAGAATATTCATGTTTAAAACCTGAACCGCCCTCACCGTTTTTGCTGCCCTTCTGGTTTCCCCATGAGCTTCAGTAACTCAAAAGAATTGCAACCAACTTGGTAACTAAAAAAGAAAGCTTTGTGGAATGGGAAAAGTTCACAACAGGGGAGGAAAAAAAGCATTCTAAAATAGCCAGGTGTTCACCTCAACCCATACCAACTTCAAACAGATGCAAGGACAGTAGCTGAATCTGATTTCAGACTAAGGACATGAAAGATGAGTTTTATGTTCTTATGCTTTTATAACGTTAGAACGAATTCACTTTTAGATAAAGAATAGTATACTCCCCTACTCTCCAATTCTTTCACATAAAATTTGCTCTGAAAATAGCATGGCTGAGTTCCACTCTTTCAACTATTATTTGATCACTGCCAAATATTTGCAAGCTCAGATTTTTCCACATCTCACCCATCTACTTGATTGCAGTTCATGTAGTATCTACTATGTTTTGTTCTGCTTCTATGAATAAATGTACTGTGGTAAGTGATCAAGTCAGTCATGGAAACAGAATTACTTTGAAATATGAAACCAAAAGAGTGCTGGAAGAAAAGTCCCTGACAGCCTTTCACCCAAATCCAGGTTTAACCTTAGGAAAGGATGACTAAGACAGCAATACTGCTTGGCAGCAGAGGAGGTGAAGGTGAGTTTAAGGTGTGGATGGCAGTGCCTGTCCATGGCCTTACATCCTCATGAGATTTTGTCTTCAGGTGAAGGATGAGTTTGCTCAATAAGTCTGAGTCTAAATAAACAGAAGTGGTGAGCAACTCTTTAAAAGAAATTAGGAGCACTAGTAGAAGTCTACAAGAATCTCACTATCCTCTAATCACAAGGGCATCCAAGAACTTTCTGTAGAGTAGTTCTACAGACAAAATGACACCGATATTCCAAGTCTATAATTTACATATGTGGTTGGGTGGGGACTTTTTCTGAAGTATTCTGCTGAATTTTAAACTTTTAAATTAAAATAAGTTTACATGCCATTATATTACTATATTCTGTTCAACTAAGAGTTGCATTTTATTTTGATGGATATCACTAACTTAAATGCATTTCTGTGTACAGTGCTATTACAACTTAAATTCTCAACAGCATCAGCAGATGATCAAACACTTTGCAACTGTAACCTGTGAGAGAGCAATTCCCCATTAGGGACATGTGTATATGTCTTTAGAACATGTCTAATTTTGAATATCTGCACATGCTGCAGGATGCACATGCCCATTAACAGACATGCCAGCATTTTATACATAAACTTTTGATCCCTAGTGCCTGTCATTTATATACAGATTATTTCTTATGTATAAGCAAGCTTATATCAGATTTAAAAGATGCTTGAAGTTGTATTTCAGAGGGGAAAAAATGAATACCTTCAATTATCTATCTTCTGGTAGTTGCAAGGTCTTACTTACTGGGTTCAACTCCGACCAATCCAAGTATTTTCCTGCAGAAATAAGTCTCATGTCCAGAGGCACACTGCACATCTCACAGCTCCCATGCTAGACAGTCACCTGCCAGATCAGCTGTCTTGTGTGAAACCCTGGTACACTCAGCAAATCTGTTCCCAAGAGCTTTAACTGTGAGAGCCAGTGCATCCTGCACAGGCACATTATGATGTACTACAGAGAAGAGAGAGATGGCTTTATCAAACTGCTGTTTTCATTGACTTTGCACTTCTCCAGACAGGTAGAAAAATACAGCTATAAAATCTGTGCAATATAACAGAGTGAGATGTTTAAAGCCTTCTGTTCAGTATTGACACACCCCTCCTGTAGCTGCAGAGGTTGGTTTTGATTTAGAACCAGTACGTGAACTTAATTTGAAATATAAATGAAAAGCTATAAGTTCTCCTTCCCCTTGTCAAACCATTATTGGCCAGTTTTAACTTTAGATCATGAACAAGATAAAGATTCCCAATTCTACACAAAGACTTTCACAAACACCTACACCCAAAATAATAGGATTTGTACAGATTTTGTCTTAATTTCAGAATATTTTAAACTGAAGAATAGGGCAGTTCCTTTTGCCCCAAGAGAAACGACATTTTTATTACTGTGTTCCTGATATATGAAAACTTCTGAAATTTGTAAATTTGCAATAAAAAGTTCTGAAAGAGAGATAAATATTTTAAAGCATTTTTATTTATTTAGAATCAACACAAGAAACTGAAATTATAGGCAATTGCTATATAGCTTCCTATCATTTCATTATTATATGTGAGTTTGTTAAGTGTATTTTATGCCATGTAAGCAGCAATCCAGGACAGACATTTAATCACTACATGTATTATGCATTATTAGAAATTAATTCAGTGAACTATTTCAAAGCTGTCTCATTTTAACTAGGTCAAATTCTGTTACCCAGAAGTGCAATGAATCTGTGTTTAAAATTTAAACTGGTTGAAAGAAATTTAAATGGCAGTTCTGAATGGAGAATATTTTAAGCAACATCTCTCAAACTACCTAAACTTTCTCTAGATAGAATAACGAAGTCTGATTACAGGGCAAGAGGAAAATGCTAAGTTCAGCTGTTCAAGAATACAAAACAGCCATTTAACTTCTTGGAGTGGAGGTGTGAGATCTGACTTAAGTGAGATAAGTTATTTTCACCTCATGTTCAAGTTCTTGTAAGTGATTGCCTATAATCCTAGAATAATCCCCTGAAGAAAAGAGAAGCTGGTTATACAAAACTAAAAGTCTGTGTCACTCTTTCCCCTTGCTGTGCTGTTGCCATCTTGTATGTGCCAGAAGCCACAAGTATCGAGTCCAGTGCTGAGCTGTGAGAAACCCACAGAACAATGTGTTCTTTGATCAGAAACACCTGCTACAAAAATTGGAAGTATCTTTGATCTCTGTTTTAAGCTTTGCAGAAAAATTTGAAATTGTTTGTTATAGTAAGAAGCTGTAATATATGAGGAAGATTTTCGGTTAATCATTCCTGCTTTTAGTGCTAGAGTGGAAAACTATTAAAATTTATATTTATAATCTGATTTTATCTCACCATCCTAGCATACTTAGAAATATTCAGCTGAAAATTATGAACTATTATGAACTATTACACTGACACTACTGTAACTTTTGTTAGGAGCCTGTTTTTTTGCAAAAATATGGAAGACAGCACAAAAATTAAGACTAGCAATACATATGTTCTAAGGATTGATGCTGAACATTAACCTTTGAGAATTTTACTGATAACTTGATTTGAGTCATTTAACTTGGAAGATTACATTTCTTAGCAATGTGGAGAGATGAAAGTCACAAATTCCAAATTTGATTCACCAACAAAAATGTTTGTTAACACTGACCCTGAAATTACAAACGGAACAGTAGACAGTCAAGGAAGAACTAATTTTTTATATATTAGAATACACCTTTTTTAAGCAGTTCTAAAAATGTTTCATCTACATAATAAAGCCATATATTTGGTTTAAAACAACTGAAAACAAATAATTTCTCAGATTCGCTTTTCAACTGTTTTTAAAAAAAGAGACGTCATTTTATGACCTGCTCCAATTATCCCACATGATCTTTGCATTTCAGACACATTAACCAAGCCAGCTGAAGCAGCTGTAGTTCTGTCTGGATTCCTGTGCCTAAAAATTTCAACAGATCACTAAACTGTGATAGTGGCAGAGAATTTCTAAACCTCATTTGAAGAGATTATGTGCTGCTACACAAGCGCAAGACTCCAGGAACCAAAAGAGAGAATCTCTGCTGTATTTCCAGTCATATGACTATCAGAGGGAGATATGTCAAATTTCGAAGTCAGTGAGGAGGAAGGGAATTAAATATTGCAAAAAATATTGCCTAGATGCATAGGAAATTTTAAAACTAAGCAGAAGTTTTAAGGTGATCCAGAAACATTAAATAGGCATGATCTTCAAACATTATCTACATATTTGCAGGGTCACATTTCTGAAGTGGGTTACACCTACCTGTGTAATTACCATCTCTGTAACAGAATTAGCCCAAAAACCAACCTACCTTTAATAGAAACCTACTTTTCCTCCTTGCTGGTGGCAGCAATGACAGTCAGAAGGTGTCTCATTCTTTCTGCATCTGTTGGTAAAACTGTGTGTTTAGCTTCTCTCTACAATCATCCCTGATGTAGTCATCTGCAACCAACTGGAAAATCAATTAAGGAACAGCACAGACAGCAAAACTGTATTAGAACATCACCAAGCTTCACTACTTTACTGCTCAACAATACTGCTAAAAATGATAAAACCAGTTCCTTAAAGTGAGGGGTACACCCCCACACTTTTCATTTTCCCTGAGGATATTTGTTAGACATGTAAAAAATGCATGAGAAACATGGCTAGTTAAACTGGGCTGCAAACTTCTCAGAATTACTGTACTGAGGCAGCCCATTCATCTATTCCAACCCACAGAGCATTACTTTTGTAGCATTCTCTCCTGAACCTTCTTCCATTTTGATGTTGGGACTCAAATCTCACTCCAAGGGAAGGCAGTGTGACTCGGAAAAGCCACCAGACTACAGCCAGACACTAGAGACTAACAAGCAACATCATTCACTGGTGTTACAAAACATCTTTCCTAAATATATTTAAAGCTATGTTGAAAAAATACCCATAATAGACATAAACCAATGTAGGAGTCAGCAGAAATAAGCTTGCTTGCTTATCTCCAAGAAAAGCCACCTTCCAATTTTTTGAGGATCTGCAAAATATACACATAGCATACCAAACACCAAAGTACAAGAATATTTACACAGTTCTATTCAGGCCATATTTGCATAATGCATCTACATCATTACTTGGTTAAGCTACTATTATTATTAGATACTATTAATACAATTATTTGCTTAAGTTTCTCTAACCTTGATTTAAAGGTACAGCACATTTTGTAAAGATTTCTACTAGAAAATGTAAGAATATAAGTTTAGGCAATTGTTACCAGAAAAGACTTTTAAAAGCTAGACTAATCCAAAGTGTTAAAAAGATAAAATAAGCATATTTAATAGATTTTCACACTACATTTGTTTTGTAAAGAGTGCCATATCAACTAGAAGTGATGTACTATTTTTCCTTCACCACTCTTCATTAACAAACTCTAGGGAGATGTGAAAAGGTCAGATTTCCTTCTTTGGGTTTGCCTAAATTACTGAATGCCTTGTAACACACTTAGAGCAGCTCAGTCAGCTCCTCCTGACATTGCTTAAATAAAACCTAAAGAAGTCCACTGACATCACAACAGTCACAGCAAAAATTTGCAGCCACAGTGGGACATTTTAATCTAAACTTTCTGCTTACACAAGATGTTTCTAAAGCTTTTGCTACATCCATTTTTCCCCTAAGTAAAGAGGTACTGAAAAGTGTATAGCAGCAAGTGCCTTCATTAAGTACCAGCAGCTAGAAGCTACTTTTGCATTAAGGTAACAGAAATTTAGCAGAAAAAAACACCCCATTTGCATTCCAGCTGGTCCTCAGAGATCAGAGGGGCTGGGTGTGACCAGGCTTGATTTCTGATTAAAATCAATTCAGCACTACAGGTCTGGTCAAATTCAATAACAACTTCCATGATTACAGGTTCATAAATAGTACAGTTTATTGAAGCAACAGGAAAGCGGGTTCAGGATTGCCGTAATAAGGGCATTAACAACGGATTTTGTTTTTTAAAGATACAAATAATCAAATATAAAGAATCCATTTAAATTCTGTATTTATCTAGAAAGGGTGTTTTTCCTCAGAAGGTGATTAACCAAAAACCTCAAGAGAAATTATCTCCCACTTCTCTGGTATAGCTGCAATACTACTGAGAGAAAAGCAAGAGAAGTTTATTTAACAGAGGGATTGCCATGTTATTTCAGGATATGCCATGAATGGGGCAATAGGATGGAGCTATGTGAGAAAAAAGCTATAACCAGATTTGTGTGCTTGTGGTTATTTTGTTTGTTTTTCATAAGAAGCACTTACTAGGCTGAAAGGAATACTTGTTGTGCAAAAGCAGTATCAACTTTAATCCTACAGGACAAGCAGACAACTGAATGCAAACAACCCTCACAGCAGCTGCTGTGAATAGGATTTCAGGCTGAACAAACAAATGTCCAGAACTATGGTTGGAAACAAGAAGAAATACAGCAAGAAATACAGCATATCCTGGCAAGCCAGCAGTGTACACAACTCATCATTTCAAAAGCCAGCAAACCTCTGACTCCTGTGTCTGGCACAAAGCAGGCTGTGAGCAGAGCAGTTCAAACAAGGGATTAGATGCCATCTCTCAGGAAGCTGCCACAGGAATGCAGGTGTTTCAGCACCACAAGCTGTCCCACCGAGCTCTGCACCCATCACAGCTGGTGATGGGCTACCCCACTCGGAGGTGGCACTGCCAGCCAGGGAGGGACATGGGGACATCCCCACGGGGAATGACCAGGCACACAGGAACAGTGGCCCCAGCACCTCTCCAGGTCTGCCTGCCCACAGCACAGATTCCACACCGCTACCTCCAAAAGAAATGGAACAAATCCAGCTTCCAGTCTTGGCTCAGCTACATTGTTAGTAACAAAGTTTGGTTTTCCTGTATTGTTATGGTGTAATGTCTTTGGCATAAATCTAAGACTTCAAAGAAAAATGGCCTAGTTTTAACACTTAACTTTCAACCTGAAAGTCAGTAAAAGAAGACAACATTGTCACTCTATTATCATACCAGGAGTGACATTTGAAGGACTAAAGAAGCCCTGCAAACAAGGCAAAATCAGGTGAATACATCTGTTTCCTGACAGCTTTAAGAAAACCAAATACAATGTATAGGAGAACATGGGGATTAAGAGGCTGAGAAGACTACTGGGGAATTAAATGGAAAGGACTAGAAAATGGAAAAGCTGAATACATATTGTTCAAGAATGAGCATATCCTATTTTTAAAAAGTGACAAAAAAGTGAACAAGAAGTTGATGAGGGTGTTTCTTGTGTTAAATGTAAGTAAATTTGGAAGAAAATAAATTCCCTTGCATTCCAGCTGGTCCTCAGTTATCAGAGGGGCTGGGGGTGGCTGGGCCTAATTTCTGACTAAAAGCCAATCCAGCACAGTAAGTAAGCAAGTAAATGCAGAGCCAGTTCAGCACTACAAGTTCAGTCACCTTCCATAGGAACTATCACGGCCTGATCCACAAATAGCAAATTATTGAAGCAGCAAAAATGCAGATACTTATTGGATTGCTGGCAGTGATTCGATTTCTTGCTCAGAAACTGATGTGCCTCTCATGTGACAAATGTGTAAAGAACAATAAAAGAACAATAAGCCAAATAAGGAATTAAGTTATCCTGAACAAAATAAGCCTGTCTTATGAAGTGTTATATGGAATATGATGGTGAAGTTTTCCCACACCTGCTATAAGTATCTAAAATTATAAAAAATCTCATTCCAGTTGCAGAAAAAGAACAGAGGAACACAAATTAGCTTTATAGTCTACCAAGATTCAAACCATTATAGCATCTCAAGCCATAACTTACCATGTTCAATGTGACAAAACAAGTTTCATACTACACTTCTAAGTAGTGAAAATGAATCTTCTATTTCATCAAGCCACATACACACAAAATCCGTATTTCTGCACTATACTTACATTGTGTAGAGATGATCCTCTGATTTTTGTTCAGATGTTTAACAAAAGGCATTCTCTTCTCTACAGAATATGCATCTATTTGATGAAGCTCATTTTCCAGGATAAATTTTAAAATATTTTCTATAGGCCTGTTACCAAAAAAAACCCAACTAAACAAACAAACAAAAACCCCCCAAAAACCAAAAATGTTATGGAGTTTTCTGATCAGATTTTTTTGCTGTCTAAATCAAGAAGTCCTGATTACAGGTTCTCTTACAGAAAAATCCCAGCAGTACTCTAAGTAAGTAAAAGACTTCTCAGGGAAAATGAGATATAATGAAGAAAAAAAGGACAGCCTCTTGATAAGATTTAAGCATTAAGCTTCCAAAATCTACTCAAAAAAGGAATATAAAGCATGTAAACACTATCCTTGTATCACTAAATGCAAGTTAGGATTATACTCTTCAAACTTACTACAGTAAACAGATTTATAAAAATCGAGGATTAGTAAATTCAATATGTGAAGACTGAATATGTGACAGTCTTAAACATTACCACAGTATCTCTGAAGTAACATATTGCCTCAAGAGGGAGGGATTATTCAGAGGAAAATGAGTAGGAGAAAGGATATGTAGACTAAAAAATGCAGAGGGCTGGAAAAGCAATCAAACTAAGAAACAAGTGACCCATCCTAATTATCTCTGATAGCAGATGCTGCCAACAGATGCTCTCACATTATGCTCCAAGTACAGCTGTGAGAACCAGAAATAGATACCAAAGATGTTAAACTCAGAAAGATGCATCCCTTGCACCTTGAGAAGAGATATTTGAGACAGCACTCTAAACTGACAAAGCATGGTTCTTCCAACCACCTCTGCCTTGTGAAGCCATCCAAATGTACATCGAGCCCTTTGGCTTAGGCTGTTAATTTTCAGACTTCACAGCTGTTGGCAGAAAAAGATATCAAGGGTTATTAACAGATGTACTAACCCTAAGAAACAGTTTATTTAAGTCATAGCTGTAGTGTGATGACAGTCACACTGCCTTGCCTCATTTATCTTAGCTAGTCAATAGAGTTGTACAGCAGACAGTAAAAGACTTCTGGGGAAAAAAAAAAAAACAACTAAAACATTTCTAACAGTTCAAGAAGTTTTACAGTTTAGAAACAATGAAGGAATTATAATTTACTTAAGTATCTCAAGGGTAATAGCTCTTGGAATTTTTTTCCTGATGTTCAGCCCAAATCGTTGCAGTTTGAATTAAAAAAACAGCTTTATGATATCTGTATCTATTCAGACATAAACCTAATAGCTGGAGCAACAGAAAAGAGCAGAGGAGATCTGCACATCAGCGAGCTCACATAAATATAAATAGCTTAATGCAAATGACAACTTTCTGGTCCTTTCAGGATGCTGGAAATCTTCAAGGGCTATGCAGAGAACTCACTTTTTCAGAACAGCATCCCATTTTCAGGAGTCTGATTAATTTAAGGTTCTACAAACTGCAAGACTATAGTTGTAGAAAGGAAGAAAACATCTACTTCCCATACTCCACTCTGATTCAGTGAAACTCCAGTGCTAATATCTGCTACAGTCTTTGTCAACAGCCAGAAAAAAACACCACTGAGGTGTTCTGCATTTTCACAAAAGAGACATAATTCCAACCACCACCAGTATCATGTTTCTTCTGTTTTTTAAACTAGCAAAAGTGGTGTAAACTAACTAGACAAAACTACAATAAACTGGACTCAAACACTCTTAAGAAAATAATAGGCCATCATTTATATTCAGTGAGCAAAAAAAGCAAAAGTAATGTATGAATTTCTAGAATACACAATTTTTAAAATTATGCTTAAATCAATGAGAGCAAAATTACTATAAACTATGTTTTCATTATTTTCTTAGTTCCTTTTAAGAAACAGAAGGTGAGAAATTACAAGTCAACCCTGAGAGCACTGCAGTGCCTCTGCTTTAAGCAACAAAAAATTCTTACTGGACTACAAAATATAACTCAGGTTCCAGTACCAGCTAGCTGAAAACAGATGGCAGTGCAGAGAGCCCGGAATCCCCAGAGAGCTCACTAATCGAGTCGCTCAGTAACTCAGAAAGCTTCCATTTAGCAAACAGACCAGTTCTGTACCTCTGTAGCCCAGCTGGGCTAGCAGCAGGCAGGGCTGTGGGATCACGATGGCTGATCCCTGTATGTCCCATGGGACACTTACACCTGGCAAAGAAACCCAACCCTTCAGCACGACTTTTGGGTGACCATTATTTCGGCCGCTGCCATCCAGTCTGAGACTGTCACCGCCGGAGCACAGCCGGGCCTGGCCTGGCAGCACGGCAGGGACACAGCACTGCTGCTGTCCTTGTCACAAAGGCCACCCGCCTGCTGCCACCGCTCCTGCAGCAATAGGCCCAGGGGATGGGGGGTAAGGGGTGATGTATGGCAGCACCTCACACTTCTTCCATCAGAGATACACACCCAGAGACAGACAGATAGTCTTTGTGCCCCAGTGCCACCCTCCTGCACAGAAACCCTGATGAATTGAGATTGTGTGTGCAGGATATTCAGCCTACTGCTCGTGCTTGTAGCTTGCAAGGCTTTGCCTGGCCCTGCTGAGGAGATCCCAGGTCAGTCTTGCTGGACGAGTTTTCAAAAGCAGCCTTTAAATGTGGGCACTGCCATGGCTCTCACAAGTGCCCGGGCGAGCAGCCTGGCCGTGCCGGAGCACTGCTGCTGACTGCCAGTGGGAGGGTGCAGAAAATCCCCCGAATCAACAAGTGCAGAGGTTGGCCCTGGGCTGTCTTGAAGGAAGAACATTGTATCTTCTTTTCTAGCTTTTATTTTCTGCCGAGACACGTATGGAACAGCCGTCTCAAGTTATGTGAGGATGTTAGGAGGCGCCAAAAAAATAGAAAAACCCGCGATGCTGCAGTTTACTAAACAAAGTTAAACCCAGCTGCTCGGTAACAGCCCTGAGCCGGCCGAGCCGCGCCCCTTCCCGCCGTGGCCAATGCGAGGCGCGCTTGCTGCGGGCGGCGCGGCGGGCGAGTAGCGCGGGGCGTTGTTGCGGGGCCGGGCCGGCGGGGCGGGGCGGGAGCCGCGGGGAACGGCCCGTGCTCGGTGCTCCGCCCGGTGCTCGGCGCTCCGCCCGGTGCGCGCCGCTCCGCCCGCCCGCCCGCCATGAATTCCCTGGACCAGGCTGAGGGTGAGTGCGGCCGCCCGGAGCGAGCCCGGAGCTGCTTCTTCGGCGGGCCGGGAACTGCCGGCTCCGCGCCTGGGCTGCCCGAGCGCGCTGCCCCGTCCCTGCGGAGCGGGACGAAGCGGCCGCGGGAGGCCTCGGCTCCCTCTGCACCGCGCTCCCGGCGCTCCTCCTCGGCCCAGACAGGCGAGCTGGGGCGGGGTTCCGGGGCCTCCTCGGCGTCCTGCGCTCGGGGCGGGCTGTGCTGCTCTCGGGCCGGCCCGCGGAGCAGGGCCCGCGGGAGGGCCTGTGCTGAGGGGCTGCTGCCTGCTTGGGAGGAGAGGAGTGCCCGCGGTTCCCTTGCGCTGCCGCCGCTCGGCTGGGGCGGATGGAAATCCTCTTGTGCTGTGGGAGCTCCTTGCCCGCTCACGGCTTTTCGCGTTTCTTTCAGCTCTTGAGCCCCACTAGGCGCTACACTGAGCCAAGGCTCCTTTCGCACTTGAAGAACGCGACCTCGAATAGCCCCTTCTTGTCTAGGGACGCTGGGTGGTTTCGGTTACAGGTTCTTTGGAGTGACAGCCTACAAGATATCAAAACCCTGAAAGGAGTTTATAGCGTCCAGGGACTGGTAGAGATTTTTGAAATGGACCAGTGTTCCGGAATTAGCACTAGAAGTAGGCAATGTCGACAGATGCCGATAGTCCGGCGTTGTCAGGGCTTTGTTGCTATGCTTGTGCAAGCTGAGGATTCCCAGAAGTGTGCCCTGCTAGCCACAGCTGCCAAAGGGATCCACTCAGAGAAGGTTCTTAGAACGCGCTGAGTTGAAAACAAGTTAAAACTTTTATATTTTCTTTTTTCTGAAAAAGTTTTTTTCGTATTTTGTTTCAGTGATGTCTGCATTCTGTGAGTGTTTTCTTGAGAGCCTTGTTGTCAATAGCGTGCTTTTATGCCTGCGGGGTGCTGTTTCTCAAATAGCATGTTTTCATGTGGTGCCTTGTTCCCCCTCTCATTTCAGTGACTAGTTGGAGGGGTTTGTGCTAGTCAGGGAACAGTTAATTAGCTGTAATTGCTGGCAGTGGTTTTAACTTCCCCAGAAGGGAAGTAGAGGACAGGCCATTAACTACTGTGTTCTTGGCAGTAATTAAGACTAGTTAGCTGTTCCGTGGCAGAAATCAAAATACTGTAATCTTCCCCCTTAAATTCACCTGCAAACGACTTAGGAGTAAATTCATAGTGTAAAAAACGGCTTTCATAGTAATCATAATAAATTTATTTTTTCTAAGCTTATTCTTTGGCTGCTTTACTCTAGTAACTAATATTGCAATAATTGGAAGTTGAAGTTCCACATTGATGCTGACAGAGACTTTAGCGGAAAGTAAAGTTGATCTTAATTAAAACTTAACTTCAGGTAGTATTCTAGGTTTAACTGGAATGTTATCAAATATTGACCTTGTTGAACAGAAGTGTAAATCTAACCTTAAGTCTTAAGGTGAAACAGCCCCTTGGAGACAATTAGGACTATCAACTTGAAATGGATTTAAGAGCAATTTCAGTGGAATTTCATGGGAGAACGATTGCAATAAGAAGAAATATTTATTTAGAAAAAATAATGATTGGAATAAGATCACTGGAGTATCTGGAGTATCACTTATTGGAATAAGTATCACTGGAGTAAAATCCCATGCTGTGGGATTTTTTGTATGTGTGTGTGTATATATATCATGACACTCAAAGTTTCTACAAAACAAGGTCATCAAAGCCACACTGCTACAAATAATCCCTTGAACACTGCCAAATGGCCAATTAAAAAAAAAAAATTGCCATTATATTGATACTAAAACGTAATGGTTTCCTGATATACTTAGTACTTCAAAATGTGATATTTTTTATTGTTTTGAGAGGCAATTTAAGTTACTGTAAGTCTAAGTCACTATTTCCAAAGATGTCTGAAATAGTGTGATTTCTCAGCTGTATTGATCTTTCTTTTTTGTAAGTGGGAATGTTTTTTGCTTTTAGATTTACTCTACTACTATGCTTTTTGTCTGAAGTTGAGTAAAGCTACTATGACTGGACTTTTACTGCATATCAAGGATTGGTTTTCTCTATTTAATTAAGAACTGGGTGTGCATGGGGGAAAAGTGAATTCTTTTTATCTTCTACTTTAAAATATGACTAAACAGATGAAGATCTAACTATGCTTGATATGCATCTTCCCCAGATCTCAAAGCTTTTGAAAGAAGACTTACTGAATACATTGCATGTTTGCAACCAGCTACAGGACGTTGGAGAAGTAAGTTTGATATTCCAAGGAATAAACAGGAATCTGTCTTTAAAGCTTGTTAGATTTACCACTGTGTATGGTTTTTTCAAGTTTGCCCAAAGAAGAATTTGTGTTTAGACTTGCTTTAAAATTTGTGGCATACATTCAAACACTCTGCAACAAGTTAATACAGGATAATAAACGGATATTTTAGCCAGAGTTAGAAAAATGAGGTTGGTATTGAATTGACTCAAGGCTGAATTATTCTGGAAATTTTGAATGAAGGAACTGAAGGAATGACTACTTAGAAAGCAAAACCAAACACCACTACCACCACCTCAAAAACCCCCTTGTTTCAGAGCAGTCAGATATTTATATGTAGTTCTGCTGAATGCATTTGGCTTCCAAAATCACTATTTTCTGTCAGTTATAATTTAAAATAAAATACTGGAAACTTTTAAGCATATTTAAATGATGTTTGCATGACTAGTATTGTATTCAGTGGCACATGTTTTTTTCCCAAATTGCTTGTTTGTATTTCACATAAAAGAAGGATTTTCTATTATAATTAAAATGGGGTGTGTAACCAATATTAACTTTTCTTCCTGTTACCCTGAAAACAAAGTATTTATATGATGCAGAGAAGAAGCTCTATGTTTTTGACAGTTATTTTTCAACTTTCTTTTGAAAAGATAACTTTGGTTTCATCTTTCAGGATGTTTTTACTTGATAGAATTTAGATTTTCAGATGTACTTGTTCTGTCCCTGAAGTTTGTACAGAATCCTTAGCGTTTCACATATTAGAAGTTTCTTTGCTTATTTTCATTTCTGCTTTGCAATTAGGAGCTTTTCCTCCCTCAGAAGTGAGAAAAGAAATAAGTGTTTTAAGAGTTGCTGCTGAAAAATAAATGCATTTAAATATAAGTGAAGTATGCTGTTTATGACTCTCATTCTTTTCTTCATCAGTGATTTTGATAGTGGTGTCAGTCTGCACAGCAACTGGGGCTTGGAACTGGTTGATAGACCCAGAGACACAAAAGGTAAGGTTAGGCTAATGCCAAATGTGCTGTGTTCCATAGCTTGGTGCTGCAGTGGTGTATTGAAAACTGAAAGGCTAAACACATTCTCACATGAAACTGGGAGGTGATTTTTAGTAAAGCTATCAAGCTGTCTGGAATTGTTGTGGAATGTGTCCTGGGACAATGCCTACTAAAATACTTTACCCAGAATGCTTATCTAAAGAATTGTCCACAAGTACTTGGAAATGGCTAGGAGTGGTATTTTATTTTTAGTTAAGCAATCTAGGCAGTGACTTTGTGTGTTTTAGAAATTATGCA
Source organism: Muscicapa striata striata (assembly GCA_030060385.1). Classification (NCBI taxonomy): domain Eukaryota; kingdom Metazoa; phylum Chordata; class Aves; order Passeriformes; family Muscicapidae; genus Muscicapa; species Muscicapa striata. The sequence goes on along the minus strand of JAREIS010000057.1, from coordinate 4,518,986 downwards.
GTTGGACTAATCTGGTTTCTTTTCTAGGTATCATTTTTCACATCACTTTGGAATCACCCATTTTTCACAATTAGCTGTATTACCCTAATAGGCTTGTTCTTTGCTGGAATACATAAAAGAGTGGTGGCACCATCAATGTATCCTTTGATAATGTTTGTCATGTTAAAAGTGTAGTTACTGCAGTTGTTGAAGCCTATGCTGCTTTTTTAGTTTTTACTTGTGTGTCCAAGTGTTAGCTGCTTTCCTTGACACAATCCACACAGTATAGCAGCCCGATGTCGAACTGTTTTGGCAGAATATAATATGTCCTGTGATGATGTAAGTGTTAGTGCTTCATTGCCTAAACCTTGTTTGTTAAAAAAAAAAAACTAAAAAAACATAATTCAAAAAGACACAAATTTGTTTTTCTGAACAACATTTGTATACACCTCAGCAAATTCGGTGTGTCTGTAAAACTGGAATATGGAGTACTTAGTATCATTTTGTGTGTTGTTTTAAACTCTCCCTGTAACATTGAACTTTAAGTGTAATTGTTGGCTTCAACTTTCAGGGTTTAAACTTTATTTATTTTTTCTCTCTTGCAGACTGGAAAATTAATTTTGAAACCTAGGCCTCATGTTCAATAAGGGCTGTCTTCCTTCATTTTTTTTCCACTGCCATGGAAACCAAAAATGACCTTTTTTAAGGTAGTATGATAGCAAAAAAATCAAATGGGACTGGTTGTCACTGCCTGGGAGTAAAAGTCTTAACACAGTTGACAGTGAAAGTGTGCAATATTACTTTCTTGAGTATTTATCCAAATTCTTTGTTATCACATTATCAGTGCTTTTGCTACTTCTGATTACCTCTTTTTCAGTATTAGTGTCCCTTTTTTACTTCAGCTAGAACAGAACATACAGGTGAAGTATGTTAATCGGCAATGAAGTTGAACTTGAAAATGAAACCTCATTTGTGTTATCTTTGTAAGCTATTGTAAATAGCAGATCGATGCCAATGTTCAGGAAAAAAGTAATATCTGGTGTATGGATTTTCTTGTTCTCATGGAGAGTATTGAAAGGAATGTTTGCCATTCTCCTGATGTTTTATTAGCACACTTCCTCATTACAGCTGTCCTTGTCTCCTGGTCACTCTTTTTGGAACTGGTTTAAAGGCTCACAGGAAGACTGACTGTTTATGCCGGAGAAAACTGGTCTTACTGTTTAAGAACTTCGCAAATATATCAAGGATCATATTTGTCAAGTTTTGTATATAGTGCACCAGCCACTTTCCTTGTGGTCATACATAGTTCCTTGTTTGATCTGGTTCAAAACTTATTTTAAGATTTTAATTTTTTAAAAATTGTCTTAAATATGCTTGTATCTTCCCAGCTGTAAGATTGTACTGTATCTAAATCCACTTGACCGGTCTGAGTGGATTTTTATGCTGTGATAGTCAGAATATGAAACTCGTATTGCAAATGTATAACTTTAGATTTTCTTCACCAAATCTGAAGAGTGCCACAATAAAATAAGAAAATTTCTTTTTCAGAGTGTTAACAACAAGGTGTGGATGATATATGCATAAAGTGTAACTTTTGAATAGCTGAAACTGTCAAGTTTTAAGAGTTTAAGTTGTTCAAGGTGCCTTTTTAAATGTTTTGAACTCTAAATTGACTCTAACTGCAAAGCTCTTGCAACTTCAGTAACCCCTACTGCAGGGTAGACTGGCTTTTAAAGGCAGCCTATTGATGTAACTTTGTCAGTTGAAACTTTAAGAATTGTTTTCTGGATTTTTTTTCCAGTAAGTCCTCTGCCCATCCATTATTTTTAACTGCTGTATATTTTGTAGGTAAATGTGTATAAAATAAAATCTTTGTATAAACAGGTATTATCTTCTTTTGTACTGTACAAATACAGATCTCCACTGAACACAGAAGAACTTCAGAAAATTTATAGCTGCATTCTGTAACTTTCATACCGGACCAACATTTCCTGTATTTGATGTGGTTCTTATAATCTAAGATACTGTCACCAGAGAGGAAACCCCTTCCAGGTTTCCATGCTCCAGGTCAATCCCGCCTCTGTAAGTGCCCTTAGAGGAAATTGTTTCTGTCGATGGTGTTGTTTGAGCGCACAGGCGCGGTGCCCCGCTCGGTGCGGGATGCTGCGGGGCCGGTGGGTCGGAGCGCGGTGTGCGGCAGGGCGGGGTGTGCGGCGGGGCGGGCGCGGCGCCTGCGCGGGGCCGCACACGTGGGCGCGCCGGCGCCGAGCAGCCATGGGCAAGAGTCGGGCGCGGCGGTTCCGCAGGGCGCCCCGAGCCCCCACCGGGCCCGCGCCGCAGCGCGACGGCGAGCGCGGCCCCGAGGAGGAGGCGGCGGCGGAGCTGCTGGAGAAGGTGCGGGCGCGGGCGGGCTCGGCGCTAACCCGCTCCGGGCCGGGGAGCGGCGGGGGCTGAGGGCCGGGCGTGGGGGCGAGGCCTCCGGTTCCCCGCGGCGATGCCGGGCGAGGGCCCGGGCGCGGTGCCGCCCCGGCGGGAAGGAGCCGCGCGGGGCCGCTCCTCCCTGCTGTCGCTCCCCCGGCGTCACGGCCGCGCGGCCCGGCGGGGCGGCACCGGCCCCGGCCCCGCCCGCGCTCCCGAGCGCTGCTGCGGCGGGCCGGGAGCGCCGTGCCCCTCCGCCCTGCCGAGCTTGCCTTCGGCCTCCCGGCCGGAGACTGCTACACGCGGCCAGAGCCAAGAGTCCAAGAGCCACGCGTGATGAGCAACGGATAGAAAATGCTGAAAAAGACTCAGTTTGGCCGCTTGTATGCCATAGTCCTGGCTTAAGTGTTGCAGATGAAAACTGATGTAAATCTCCTTCTGCAAGTGTGACTTTAGAATCAGGAGCAAAAAGCCATTTTGCTTTAAGTAATTAAATCCCCTTTATTCACTTCAGCCAACTTAATTCATTTAGCTGATCACTGATTGATTATTTTTCTGGACTAACCTGTTTAGGAGAGAGAGGGAAGAGAGAGTAAATAAAGGCACAGGTGAGGATGAGCTGGGTCACCTTTTTCAGTGGAGGTAGGATCTGATGTTACCACTGTTCTGTTCTGCTCTTCAGCAAATGGTTATCTGCCAGGTTCTCAACAGACTCTGTGGCCTGCCAGGATATGCACTTCTACTATGTTACTATTTTTGCAATTTACAATTCTTGTATCTCACCTAAAACTCTGTTACAGCTCAAGTCAACGTTGTCTTGGGGAATGTAGGGAACACTTGTTTCTTTCTATTATACAGATGCTTTTAATTTACAGGCTGTAATTTTTCTTTTGTTTTTTTTTCTGTTTATTCAGTTTTTCTTATGGTGACACGTGTTATGCCTGTTATACTTCATTGATAATATTTCCCCCCCTTCAGTTTTTTTTTTTTTTTTTTTTTTTAGTACATGGTAATTGAGCTTGAGGTCTCACCAGTGCCTGCTAGTGTCAAGTCTATGTCTGGACTATGGCTGTCTTGTCAAATATCCAGAATAGCACTTATCTAGCCGTAAAGTTAACACACATAACCCAGGCAAGGATTTAAAAGCTTTCATGGGAGATAAAAGCTCCCGCATCCATGTGGCTCCTGAAATAAAATAGGAGCCACAGTGCTGGCCCTGATCAATCTTTTCACCCAATAAAACCTTCCAGCTCCCTTTTCCCTCACTGTGATGTGCCCTGTGTCTCTGCAGCTGCAGCACCCAAGTGCTGAGGTGAGGGAGTATGCCTGTGCCAGTATTTCCAAGCTGTTGCAGCAGAAGCACGTCATCCCAGCCTTTGTGCAGAGGGACGTGGTGCGCTGTTTGGGGCCCTTGCTGATGGATCACAGCCTGGCTGTGCGGGAAACGGCTGCAGGTGCTCTCCGGTAAGCACTTGGTACTGCACAGGTAGAATCAGGGGATCCTGGCACGGGAGGGAACTCTGGGGTTCTGCTGGTGACAGCTCTGAGCTTGAGTGCCAGCCTCTCTCTTTAATTCTGGTCTGAGGAACTGTGCCCGCGTCAGCAGAGGTCTGTGAGACAAGGGCTTTTCTTGCTCTGTGAGACTTTAATGTCAGGAGCAGGCTTTATGCTAGAAATGTATGGCTTTATAGTGAGATCTTGAGTACAGTTCGTATGGAATTTTGTGTTGTGATGTTTTTGTACAGATAAGATTTCTAATTATGCTTGATGAATAAATGAAAATCACCATTTTTTTCTAACTCTGAAGTTATTTTCTTGTGTTAGTGAGGTAGAAGACTAAAGCTGCTGTTTAAGCAAATTTAATTTAAAACAAAAAATACCATAACCTTTAGAGATGAATACCGAAGGCATGGATTTTTTTGAAACATTCTTGGAAAGTATTGTGTCTCATCCAAAGCATTAATTTTTTTCCCCCAGAAATCTGAGTGCTTGTGGAGGATTTGATGTCTGTGATGACATGGTGACAAACGACATCATGACACCCCTGGTTGCACTTCTGAAAGAGGTGTGTTTATTTTTATTTTGATTTTAAACCTGACCTAGGCATTGAGTTTCCCATATACAAAAACAGTTCTATTTTTGTAGCTATTATTACAATAAGATACTTGAAAAATATTTAAAAATAACGTTTCCATAGATTTAGTGATACAAAAATTATTCCAGAGATTTCTAATCACTGCCTTCTGGCTCCTGGCCAGCTAACTTGTGTCCATGGTGAGGTTTGCTGCCAAGGATGATTTTTAAGTTAAAGGTCTGGTGATTGGGGGTCTGTAATGTCAATTACGGCAAAGTTTGTTTTGTCACTGAGAATCCAGGTACTTCATTTATATTGCTGCATTATTCTAGTGAGGTTTTTTTGGTGAGCAATTTTGTGTAAATGTATGTTTGGATATACAGCTGAGTAGTTACTGTGGAATAACCTCTATTGAATTTGTATTCTTTGTTTGGTCCAGGTGTTGCACTGCTGTTTGGAAATTGCATTGATTTCTCTTACCTGCTGTCTTTTTATGAGCAACCTTGAGCAATACCATCATTTTCTGTATGTTTCTTCCCCATTTTAAAATATGAATAATAGCATTACTATGAAGCACAGTGAGGTATTAGCTGAGTTAATCTTTGTAGTTGGAAACAACTGTTGACAACTGCATACACACTATTAGCAAGAAACAGCACTTCAGGTTCTAAAATACCCAACTTTTTTTATTTAGAAAGTGCTTTTAAAGACTAACTGCAAAGCAAGTACTGTAAGAGTCTTTCGACAAGAGAAAACTTATCAATGGTTCAAGTTTTAATAAAGAAAGGAAACTAGTCAGGTGTTCTGGTAATAAGCATTTAATGAGAGGATCTCTCCACTCAATGCTGACAATACTTTAAAGCTTTACTTCTCTTTTTGGCATGGTTGTTTCCCAACCCTGGTTCTTTGGTTGTAGTGCAGCACTGGACTGGATGCTAACCAACTCTCTCCAAAGAAATGCAGAGGGACAAACAAAAATTATATTGAAGACATAGCCAATGAAGCTATTAATTTGCTGTGGAATATATGGTAAGTACTGTGTAACCACTGACATTTTAGCTAAATTAAATTGCTCCTGAGAAGGAGCGTGGTCATTGAGGCAGAAAAGAAATTACTGTCCTGGCATGGGAAGGTGCATTCATTTGCTGATTCTGATTGTGTTTCTCCTACATGTACCTTGCTTTAATAATGATGAGCCTTCATCTCATCTGAAATAAAAGTTTATCTTCTAGTATAGATTACTTTTTTAAGTGAAGGATTCTAAAAGTGCACAAAGTTGGTCATTAGATATAGAAGAGTAACAAATTATTTTTCTACAGGTTCTTCATCCTGAATTCTGATCCTGTTTTCTGAACATAGGCTATTGTAAAGTTTCTCAATCCATATCATGATACAAGAAACAGAGAAAATGAAATTCTGATCAGTGATCAGTGCTCTAGGAACGTGAGGCATTTTTATACTACTTCCTCCCTCTGCAGGTCATCCCAAAGATTAATATTAACTGTCTGGGGCAACTATCCCTTAGTTACTGAGACACTGGTAAAAATTTATTATGTGAGAAAATAATGTAAATTGTTCTATCAGTAGTTTACATTTGAAATACCAGTGCAGGGAAACAAGTGGTAACAGTATTAATGCAGAAATGACTATAAACATTCAAATGATACAAATCTGTTCCAAAAGTTCTCCTTGAACTTTGTGTTGTTCCTCTTAATTTTATCTCACAGTGTAGACTTTGCATACAGGATTTTGTTTAGTGCTGTGCGGTGCCTCAGTGGACCTGCCTGTATGCCTGTGTGATATGGCTGCTGGCTTGAGGCCTTATTTCTGAACTGGGATATTTATTTTTTAGTAATTGGAATCCAGAACAACTGGATTAACTCCTTGTTCAGCATCTTGCACAGAATACATGACCCTTTGTAACTCTGACTCAGCAATGTTGTATGTTCATTTTTTTTTTTTTTTTTAGTCAGTGCTTGAGAACAGGAAGTATGATCATTAAGTGTGATGCAAATCACTTCTATATTTTGAACTTTGTGGCAATGAGTGTGAACTGCTCATTTTGTTGCTAAGTTTGATACTGATAACATTAGGGCAGGCATTGATGCTGAGACATGATGTTTTCAAAATTAAATTTTGGAAGACTCTTGCAGCTAGTTACCTCCTGTGCTTTTTTTTTTTTTAGTTTGAATTAGTCTTGTATCAATATATAAAAATATATTTCAAATATATTTAAAAGGGAGAGTAGGTGTGAGATCTTGAAGAAACACAAATCCTACTGTTAGATAATGAAAGTGGATGCATTTCTGAATGTAAGAGCAGTCATTTTGTGGAGTGAGTGAGTACTGATGTGAGAGGCAGCAGCCTGCTCTGCCAGCAGTGGGTTTGTGGGTGAAGTCTCCTGTGGCTGCAGGAAGTCCTGGGCTGGCTTGCAGCCCACAGCTCTGAGCTGCCTTCCACACTCCAGCAGGAGCCTGTGGTTAGGCTCCCAAATAAACTCCAAACACTGTGTGAAAAAGCAACTGGCACAAGCCAGCTTTCCTCAAAAGTGTCCAGGATTTTGCAGCTTCTCTTTCAGCAGTATAGAGTTGGTCATAACCTCAATAATGAGGGACAGGTCTTTGACAAGTGCATAATTCTAAAGTATCTTGTAAAAATGTGAGTAATTACAAGTATGGGGTGCTTAAGATGTTGCTAGAGTTTTTTGTTTTTGTTTTTTTTTCCTGGAAAAATGCTTGACTGATCTTTTCCATACATTAGTGAATGCAACAATACTGCCCTCTATATATTCAATAAAGAAGGATGTCTGGAGGCTGTGTTACATTACATGAAGAAATTTGCCACAAATGTGGATCTGGCTATTTCAGTAGGTAAGTGGTAAAAAGAGAAGATAAGGGTTTAAAGATTTTTTTTTTTAAACTCCATGAATGTAACGCTGATAATACATTCATTGCAAAATGAACCCTTTAGCATTGCTTAACTTTGCACTGAGTGCAAGACTTTAAGTTCATTTTTGAACAGCACATAATAAAGAAGTTGACATCTGTTGTGCTTGTTTTCAGTCTAAAAGTGAATGACTTATTGGTGGTTACATGGGAAGAAAAATTTTGTGGGAGAGGGCTTTAGAGGAGGGCTGTGTTATGCTTTTTGTTTTCGTGTTCTGGTAATGGAGAGTATAATTTGTTGAGCTGAGGAGATAGTCCTTCTGAAAAAAACCCAAACAATTCCAGTCACTTTCAGTCTGGTTTTATCAGTATTCTTGTTATTTTAGTTTCATAATGGTCGTACAGGTGTGTGTGCTTCCAGCATTTTTTGTGTTGTCCATTGTATACAATGGATAAATTTAATTTTGAGTAGCTGAAACTAATACAACCAATTCAGTGGCTGATGTGGTATTGTCCCCACCTGGTTGATGTATGGGTTTGCCACAGAATGTCTTTTAATCCAAAACACAGCTTGTGAAGGACAGTGTCAGACCATTACAACATGATGCTGCATGATATTTTTTTTTTTCTGTGTCAGCATTTCATTACTCCAGCTTTCAGGAAGATAAAGCTTTCTCATTAGCAGAGCAAAAGTTACTAATGGGTTTGTTAATTGTTTACTCTTGTTGTTTGCTGCAGCAAACTGCTTGCAGGCAGTGACAGAAGATAATCCAGATCTTCTCTCTTCATTTAATGCTTCTGCACAACAAATACTGGAAACAGTGATGTTGTGTCCAGAGAGCACCATGAAGCACATCCTTCTGAGAACACTGATAGCAGGTACAGTGCTCAGGGGGGTTCATTGCGTTGACATGGGGAGCGTGGCAGGTGAAGGAGGCTGGAAAGCACAGAAGACTTAGTCTTCTCTGCTGTGGTCTGGACATCTGATTGTCAAGGCCTGTACCAATGATTTGTGAGGTTCTATCTGCCTTTTGGAACTGCAAGGAGATATTTGCAACTAGTTTTAAAACTGGCTTAAATGCTTGATTCTGAATTCAGCCCCTGCTCGGTGTGATAGCCCATTTTAACTGCTAATTTAGTTTTTAACAGTTAAATGAGTCAGTAATAAGTTTTTTGATCTTACTAGCTGTAGATTTTTTTTTTAACCTCAGATTGTCTACGTTGAATTCTTCTTGTTACCTCAAATGCTGAACCATGATGATTTTTGATACTGAAGTGTAATAAATTAATTTTGAGACTCCTTAGAAAATGATTCTTGCATGTGGATTTACTATCTCAAGTACAGAGTAACACCAAGGTTACTCCACATGAATATTCTGTAAATACATGCTGAAATTTACTTGAGCTTAAGATGTGGGCATAACAGTTATTACAGATGAGTATATGAAATGTTATACAAAAAAGCCCTACAAAAATCTGTAGAGAAAAACTTGAACATTTATAGTGAATATAAGCACAGAGTATTTTAAGTAGTGGAGGCTATGTCCTTGCAAAATGGCCATTACAGACCTGGGAATTGAGCACTTCAATAATTTATGTAATTTGGTTACTTCATATTTAGGCACCATCTGGAATATAAAGGATACCATTCCACCAGGCAGTCTGGGAAGCACAGTTAATGCGATCCTGAAGATATTTTCAGAATCACTGGCAATAGATGCTGGTGAAACAATTATTCGTATGAATGAAGCTGAAAAAAATAGGTTAAAACTTGCTGTGGAAGCAGAAACTGAGGAAAACATGAGTGATACTGCAGAAAACTGTGTTTTGAGTGAAGATGAAAACATGGAAGAAATACCAAAAGGAAAACTCAGAAGAGAAAATGATGTTTCAGATTTACTTCCAGTAAGTGTGACTGACTTTTGGACAGCTTTAGTACAAGTGGCATTCCTTTTGAATAAAATTTTCTTTGGAACATCCAACAAAAAGATGGTAGATAGCACTGCTTGGGTTTGTGTTTTGGATTTGTTTTTTTTTTTTTCTCAAGTTTGTGTGTAGACTGAGAAGAGGAAATGGCTGGACTGTATTTTTATCTGACAGCTTGGATACTTTAAATGGCACTTAAATGTTTTTTTCCAAAATCAAATTTGGTTCATGTTTTTAATTTTTTAGTCTGATAAGTGGGAACTGAAAGAAGTGACAGCTTTACTGACGGCTCAGCAGACTGCTCTGGAAATCATTGTTAATATGTGCTGCAGTGAAGGTTTGTAGGACTCTCATTCATTGCAAGTGTTATGGTGTGTTTTCTTTCTGAATAAGTCACATTTAGTTTGATGTTTGGTCATCTCTGTTTTTAAGGGCAAATGTCCATGGGCATATTGTCCCTGATATCCTCATCTGGGGGTAAAGTAGGTTGTCATTTCTCTTACTAATTTAAATGCTTTTTCTTCATTTGAGTGACTTACGTTGCTTGAGTTGTTTTTTGTTTGGTTGGTTGTTTTGTTTTGTTGGGTTTTTTTTTTGCGTGATCCTGCATGTGCCAACATTTAAGAACAAAAAAAAAGCACTCGCACCAGAGAGATACTTCCTGAAGCGTTACAACAAAATCTTTGTTCAGTTAGAGTATGGTCTGACTGTTCTTTTGATGCAAGAGGTGTGTGAATCTGATTGCAGGATGGGGACATCCATTTTTTAAAAGTAGCTTAATCTTGTAGCTCTGTTTGATTTAGTTTTGATACTAAAAATTAGGAGTAGGGCCGGCTTTTGCCTGCAACTCTGGCAACAATGTAGGTCTCGGCTTCCAGAGTTCTGCCTTTATGACCTTGAGGAGGAGAAGGAGAAAGAGAGGCTGTTATTTGGAGAGGAGGAGTAGGAATAGTTTTATGAACTGTGAAACTCTGCTTCGATAGCTTTTCTTCTAATCTTCAGGAAAACAAATGAGAGATTATCAAATTCTATTTTAAGAAGCCAACAAACAAACAAACAATACTAATCCCCTAAACCCTCCAAAACCTGAAAACTTTGCTATTGTAGTTTTAGCTTGATGCAGGAGTAATTGTGTGGAAAGTAACTGAATAAAACTTTCAGGTTCTAATAAAATCCACAGTAATACCCAGTTATTCCCAATGATGACTTTTTTTTCCTCTTACAGCACAAGGAAATTCTGCACCTAGTGTATGAAACTCCTTTCATAACTGCATTTCTCATCTAAAAAGCTGTAATTCATAAGCTTTCCCCTTTAATTGGAAAATCTCTTGTGGATAAGCTGCATATTCTGCCATTCACTCAGTGTAATGTAAGATTGATTGTGTTGTATTTCGCTACAGTACTTTACCCATTCATGGGCAGACAGTCTCTAGAAATTAAGAGGAATCCAGAGGCAGCTGTTCATTTAATTTTCAAATTATTGCGGTCTAAAATAGCTTTAGCCATTATGCTGAGTTCATAAAAACACTCAGCTTGGAACAGAACTGAGAGAAATAAGCAGGCTGGTGAGGGATGTGTTTTACTGAGCACTGGCCAGTGTTTGGAAGGAGCAAGGTGCTCCCCTTGATGGCACCTGGGCAAGAAGCCAAGAGACCCCAGCACTGCTGTCCAGTCTGTAGTTCTTAGGTTACCAGTGCTAGGTAAGATGGGATTACTGCTGGAAATGCCTTGGTGTTTCCCAGAACATTATGAGAAACCTGATCAGAGTTATGGGCCAGTGTTCTAGATCGCAGTTCCTGCTCTGCCCTGGTCACTCGCTGTCAGCTTATGACAACTGCTGTCTTTGTTATTGCTCAATTGCATTGTCAGCTTGCATTGTTATCAGTGAGCTTTCAGGGGATATTTTTTGCTTTCCTTGTTTTCTAAAGATGCAAAAGGAATTTTTTAGAAGAGGCAAGAGACTGAAAGGGGGATGTCTGCTTTATTTTCATGTTTCTTACTGCCATGTTTTGGTAAAGCAGAAAGACAACCATTTTCTCATGCAAAGACTATTAACAGCACTACCTTATGGCTATAGAATTAATTGGATATTACCATAAGTTGCCTGTGTGATCAAGCTGCCTCACCTTGATGAGTGACTTTACATCAGATAAACCATAACCATCACCTTCAAATAAATTCTTAAACTGCACAGTACAAGTGAAATGCTTTCATATGGATCTTTCTTGCTGTATTTTTGTGAATTTACCTTTTGACACAGAAATGCATGGCTGTTCCTGTAGTTACTACAGGACCTACTCTTATGAGAATCTGTGCTGTCAAACAAGATTACTTGGGGGTGAATATGGTGATTTTTTTGTCACATTAGTTATCCAGACCTATGTACACAGAGCTTTCATCTATTGGAAAGGAGGATCAGTCCAACCTGTAGACTTAGGACTTAGGTAAACACTAGTTAAAATGTAACCAGATTGAAAGAAACTTCAGCTAAATGAGTGTGAACTCAGTGGATGTAGATATGAGTTTAAATATAAATGAGGATGATTTTAGTTAGTGATGTCAGCCCGAGTCCCCCTTCAGCTGTGGACAGATTATTCACACAGTAGCCTGTTGGTAATAGGACTTCGACTCCTCTTACCATATCTGCCCTTAAAGATCTGCTAGTAGAATAAGATAAGTATGGCCTAGTTTAGCTTTAAGATTATAAACCTAGTTTGATTTATGTGAAATGTGTTGCTTGAAATGACTATCAGAGATTATTTGTCTTTCTTTGCTGTCATCATTTTGTTTCAACTGACCTTGCTGTGGAGACAGTAACATCTTCATCCAGTCCAGTTACTGCCCAGGCAGAGAACATCTGCCTGTGGCTTCAGTATTGCCAGAGGAAACAATTGCCTTAAACTGACTGCAATTAATGTAGTGTTAACTTAAGTTAAACTGGTGTATTTGCATGCTTGAATCAACCTCAGAAAGTGAAGTGGTGCAATCCAAGTTAAAATCTTAGTAAATCTTTATGGAATGTTTCTTCTATACCTTTTTTTTTTTTTAGATATTTTTAAACAACACATTGTTAATACCAGAGATTAACGTGCCCACGTATAAAGAATGTGTCTCATAAAAATATTTGTGCCTCAGTGAGTGTAAATTTTTTTTAATAAAATATTTAGAACTGTGGCTTAATGGCACTTGGTTTGTAAGGATTTTGTTAGAGCCCAAGAGTTTAAAGATTCCTAAACCAAGAAGTTTGGAGGACCCAATTTCATTTGGGAGGTAGGATACCTGTTGCATGAGGGCTGGTGCATTTACAAGTCTGTCTTGATCTCAGACCCCTCTGATGACGAGTGGGAAGAACTCTCCAGCAGTGATGAGAGTGACTTGTTCATGGAAAACTCGTACAATGAGGGGAGTGGGCTGCTGCTGTCACCCCTGTGCCTCTCTGATGAAGTTAACTCAGCATTTCTGAACAACCTCATTCCAAAGAAGGTATTGTCTTCTATGTTATTTCCTACTCATGGTACAGTCTTTCCCTTGTTCCTGCTTTGTATCCCAGGTTAGGCAAACAAATTATCCCAATCCGCCTGAAGGGAGTATTTTTTTAAATGAGTTTGGCCTCACGTTTTTGCGTCTAGAGGTGGTGCATCATTGCATGACCTAAATAATTTCCTCATGTAAGTGAGAATGAAGGGGTCATGTGTTTTAGAAATCTGGTAGGGCTTTTTAATTTTTTTTTTGTGTTTTTCCCAAAATACAGAGGTTGGTATTCCTTGATTTGGATATGAAAAAAGACTATCCGCAAAAAGGAAGGAAACTTGGCTGAAGCATGACAGCCAGATTTCTGTATTAGCTAAATGAGGTGGAAGTAACCTTAATGAATTGGCAGTGGTCAGCACTGCAAAAGTGCAAGTTCCTTTCTCCGTGTTTTATACAAAGTGTCTGAAATACAGTTTTTGGCACTGACAGGAAATTAGATGTTTTTGTTTCAGAGTTGTTTTGCTCATTTTTATTTGGGGTTGTAAAGGTGAAGTTTATTATTTGAATCAGTTACTGTGCCAGTTCAGCAGCACTGTAGAATTCTGAGCTAAGACATCAAGGTGCAAGGTGAAAACTTTGAAGGCTTTTTGTACTTAATAGCCAGAGTTTCATGGCAAGGCCTTCCAGACTTGCAGCTATCTGAAAATCCTATAGCAGAATCTGTAAGAAGAAAGAGCGAAATAAGAAAGAATAGCAGAGATGTAGAAAATCACCCCTTGTTAGTACGGTTGAACACTTAAAATGTGCTATGCTAAACCCAGTGTATAATTACACCATTTAAGTGATTGAGGAGAATTTTGGCATTTTTAGCAGGCGAGATATTTGATATCTGGAAAGCTTTGAAATATGTAGTTTGAAGTATCTGTTTGACATTAAACTAACTTCTCAGTCTCCCTCTGAACAGACTATAACAAAAAAAAGAAAAAAAAAAAAAAAAAAGGAAAAAAGGGCTTTATTGCTAAACCTTTCTTTTTCTCCTCCTCAGATTCTTGAAAAAACTGCTTTTCCGAACAGTGTTGCTCTAGACATCTGTATGCACAATCCATCTTGGAAACCATTAATTAAAAAGTAGGCATTTCATTGTCTCTCTTACTATTTTTCATGTATATTCAGTTGTTTTAGAACTCTTAAAAGGATTGTCCATCATTGGGCTGCTCTTAAGATCTGGAAACTGGCAATCTGGTACATGATTTTGAATAAAGAGATAGAAATATTTTTGTCAACTGCGTACTGGATCACATCCTTACTCAATTCAAGATTCCTCTTTACATTACAACAGATGTTTTCAGAAATACCTGCTTCAGTGTGTTTTTTGTTTTTTTCAGACTGAATATAGTGCAGTGTAGAGCTTTAACATGTCTTCAGAGCATTTTGTTGGTGTCAGATGTGGATTGTCTTGGGGGAGCTTCAGCACTTCAATCCCTTGCACAGCATCTCTCACAGCTGATCTTTTCTAAAACAGGTAAGATGTTCAGTAAAGGGCACTTTGCTGATGATCTAGATATAGGATGTTAAGGTGTGTTTATCCAAAGTGCACCTTGAGCAACTCTGCTTGTAGTGCAGGAATCTGCTTCATGTTTGGGTCTATGCAGAAAGTGTCTTAGTGTATTAACAGTGCCTTGTTGGGAGATCAGAACTGTTTGCTTGATTGTATTTGTAGTAATAAGTTTTTCAGCAATCAGACAGGCATGAAGAAGATGGAACATTTTCTTTTTAAATGTAATAGCTAGTCTAAGGAGATGTGAAAACAAAACATATCTAGCACAGTCTTTCACATATTTTTTTCTAGTAATCTTACTAAATTATGGCAAAAGCAGTTGGTGCAAAAATCTTAAGAGTGTCCATGCTTATTGCAGTAGGAAAGAGAGCAGCCACCTTGTCCCCAGGACATGCTTTGTGCTTATGATGGCTTAGCTTTATTGGAATTATGTTTGTAGTAAGAAAGTGTGCAAAGTTGTTACGACTAAATGTTAAAGCTGCTCGGCTTCCTGTTCTGGTTGTGGTTCAATTTCTACAGAGAAGGTAATAAATTTAATTCTTCTAAAAATAGTGTTTGGAATATATATTAGATCTGTGTTTAGACATTGGAATGGGCTGCCTAAGGAGGCTGTGGAGTCACCATCTCTGGAGATGTTTGGGACAGACTGGATGTGGCACTCAGTGCCAGGGTCTGATTGACACAGTGGTGATTGGTCACAGGTTGGACTGATCTCAGAGGTCCTTCCCAGCCTCACAGATTCTGTGATACATCCTGGTAAACACTACAATGTCTTCACTGTAGTTCCTCTAAGGTGCATTATTTCATAGACTTGCTGTGAAGGTTTTCCCATACATCTGCTAGTACAGTGTTATTGGATCATCTGTACAGCAGGTAGCATTTCCAGCTGCTTTCTGTGATCCTATGCATGAGAGCAGCATCATTTCCATAATCCTGTTGGATCATTTATGCTTTGATCTCTCTGTTACTGACATGAGAAAAGCTGAACTAAGATTGGAGAAGAAAGAAAAAAGGTTTAAGGAAACTCCACCTGTTTCCAAACTGAAGATGTGGGTCCCTGACAGGCTGTTTCCTTCAGATTATTCTGATAATCTTTGTTTTAAGGTCAGTGGTGATGGGTTTTCAAAAAATAAGAGATATTCTTAGAGCCTGGAAAAGCTGACAATTCTCCAAACTGTCAGAGAGCGTTTTCCCTAAGACAGTTCTGTTGAAGTCTGGCATATGTGTGGCTTTGTCATTTCTCATATTTTAGAAGCTCAAGAAACTCAGTTTCCTTCCCTTCCTTCAAGTGTCTCCATTTGTAGCCACTAATGTAGCTTATGTCGTGCTCTGCTGTATAAAATGACACTGCATTAGTGCTTGAAAATGCATCTGCCTGGAAAACCCACTTTTTTCTCAATGTCTTTAAAGATGTGATCAGTCTATGGGAACATTACTGAGAGTGCAGTGTGTGGAAAACTAAAATGCAGAAATAAAAATACCTATGAAAACATATGCAAGGAAATTCACATAAAATATGTCTCATGCTTGAAGAGAGAACTTCTAAGATTTTGGGTCTACATGTAATGCTTTGTAATAGAAAGTTCTCAGATGAAACTGGAGAAGTTGCTATCTGAAGACAGCTAAGGGTGCTAAAATTAATTTAATGGCACAGGCCCATTTTTTAATGTTTAAATGCTGTGTAATGAAAACTGCCAGATGTAGCTGATAACATACCAACATGTGGTTAGAATGAATTCTGTGGTTTACAGGGTAAAAAAGAGGAATAGAGATCTGATTGTTTACATGAAAAGGGAGGAGATGCACATAAATCAAGAATTTCTGCGTCTGGAGTGATCCAGAAAATAAACACATTAGAGGAAAATGAAAAGCCTCAAGAAATGCAGAACATAGATTGAAGGTGATGGCTGCTACCAATGAGTTTGTAGTTAAACAAGAATAATGCGGAGTTTGAGTCATACATTCCTGAAATGTTATTAAACCACCAGAAAACATGTTCTTTATATGAATTGGAAAGAACCCCAGTGTTCCAGTGTCTGAAAAGCTTGCTTAAGGAGGCAGAAAAAAGGAGGTAAAGTATGCAGTCAGCTTCTGTAGTTTTCTCAGTTCCTGTATTATGACCTCCACGTGATACCAGTTCTCAGATGCTGTTCTGGTGACAGTGGCTGGCACTGTTCAGTGGGTCACACAAGTATCTCAGCCAGGGATGTGCCTGAAAGGGAGGCCCAGCTGCATTCTAACCTCCAGATGCAGTCAATACTGAATCCAAGCAAATCACTGTGGTTACAACCTACAGAAACCAGTCTCTGAAAATCTGGCTTTTCTTGTTATAGTACCTGGAGGAACAATTAAGGGATTAAAGAATTTGTATTTCTTTGCTTTGTGTGTCCCTCATATTACTGTTTAACTTCTGGCTCTGGGTTCTATTCTTTGACAGAACTCCCTACAGACACAGAATTCCTGGAAGCTGTAACCAGTGCTTTGAGGGCTCTCCTACAAACAATGGCATCAAAAAACATCTCCCAGGTAAAAGCTTTCAAACTCAAATGCTCTGGTAGGTTCAAATTCTTGTGAGATTGGGCTGGGAAGTTTCTGAAACAAAACAATATCAACTGAGTTCAAAATTTCAGCAACTGTGAGTACTGGAAGAACAGATTTAATAGCATTTTTTATGGACCTAACAGGAGTATTTTTTAAAATACATCACCTCATCAACATGTAAACTGATGAATGGTATTTCAAAACCAGAATAGCAATGAGCCACAGGTATCTTTTAAAGATAGTTATCATGACAAAAATTTAGAAAACTAGCACCTAGAAATGTGGATTCTTTATTTCCTGATGTCACCTAGTTGAAGCTGGTTGGATATGAATTTTAGTGAGTTGAATACAGGAGTGAATCATAATGATTTGTTTTACAAGACACAATATTAGATAGTCTACTAGTCCTTTTTGGCCTTAAACTGAAAACTGAGCTTCTATACTGTAAGTTGTAATGAATTGGAAGCAGCTATTGAGCTAGATAAATTTGTGAAAAATCTCAACTTTTCCTTCAACTTCATGTCAGCTTTGGTTATGTTCTGTAAGAGACAAGTTGAAAGGAAATTTTAATTTCTTGGTAATTGCATTTTCAGAATTCATGTAGTTTTTGTAATTTAGGACTCTGCTTCTCTGTGAAGAATTTGCCTGTGTTCTGTAAAAGTACGGTGTCTAAATGTCATATTTCAAAATTTCCATGAAAATGTAACTGTGTCTGTCTTCCTTCTTCCCCTCCTTTCCTCTTGCTGACCAGTGTATGACTCCTGAGCAGCTATTGGCTTTGTGTGAGGCTGGTATTCAAAGCAGCAATGCCAGTGTTAGAGTGAATGTGGTGGGCATCCTTGGAATTTCTGGCAGTGTCCTGGCAAAAGGACAAGATACAGCTGAAACACTGAAGGTGAAAAAAACCTTTGCATTGCAAGCTTATAAGAATTTTGATGTTTCTTTCAATTTTCTTTAGCATTGCTGGAAAAAATAAATTCTTCTTTCTTATTACAGATGATTGGAAAATTTCTTCTTGAGGTTGCTATGAAGGAATCTTCTCTTGTGGTAGCAGGGGAAGCCTTGGATGCACTTTTTGATGTATTTGCAGAGGGTAAAGAAGCAGAAAAGGTGGCATTACAGATCAAGTTGCTTCCAATACTGAAGGAGTTTCAGCCAGTGTTCAGAATGAGGGTAGGTATCAAGGACAGCCAGCTCAGGGTCTCAGCACACAATGTGGGTTAAAGGTTGAATTTTGGGCTCCTAGAAGAGATAATTAGTTTATAAGAAGACAGAAAAAAAAAGTGCTTGATTTTCTGATGCTCCACTTTAGAGGAAAGCAAATACACTTACCTTAAAAGTTCATGGGAGTGTCAAGGTAACAGTGCAGCACCTGCATTGCAACATCTGCATTACACCATCAATATTACTAATGTCCCAATCACTGTATTGTTCTGAGACAGATGTACAAAAAATCCTGCAGATGTCTCTGGAGGTGGGAGAAAAGTCCTTTCTGAAGTTACATTGACATCTTTGGTTTTTAACTTGTAGTTGCAGTTGGATGTTTTTGTTCCATTCTTGGTTAATTAAAACAGTTCATGTATCCTGTATTTTCAACAATAATAAGACTGGTATTCTAAACTGTAATTTTAGGTACATCCTTGATTTAAACAGAGAATGACCTCATACACATTGTTTCTTTGGTCAGATGCAGCCTGAGGAGTGACTTCCATAGCCTAAAGGCTAAGCACTGTTCACACAAAGTACATACCTGATGATGCTTCACTTGTTAGGTTGAATGTACAAGGTTTTCCATGTAAAAAGCCATGGAAAAGAAGTGTATGCCTCAGATTTTTGGGTGAAATAATGTGCCATTAGTCTAGTTTTAGGCAGCAATGTATTATAGTAAATTGACTTGCAGAAATAATTGCTAAGCTGCACATGGGAACACCTTGGAGTTCTCACAAGCCATGGGTAGCATTTCTTGACAGAACACCTATGTGCAGAATTACAGTAAACTTGAGGTGATCTAACAGGAGAAACTTCTCCATTAGTAAACCATATATTCTTTTGGTTTTTACAGATGCGAAAAGAAGGCAAAGGACAATATAGTACAGATCAACTGTGTGTTCTTGACAATGTGAAGATGAATTTGAGAAGATTCATTGCATATCAGGAGACACTAGGGAAAACCCCAACTTGAAACATTGAGGAACTTTTAAGGTTTTCATTATTAAGAAATGTTTATTGAAAATATAACTGTTTTGAAGTTCCAAACTTTACTGAGCAGAGCAATTTTGCATTGATGTTAATGAGACATTTTATGACATACAGTATTTTTATACTTTTGGGTTCATGCAATATGAAAGACATGAGCATCAAAAACCCCATGGCATACCCTAAGATTGTTGGAGTGATAAGAAGGTGCTCTTTAGGTCCCGAGATCTATACATAGCACCACTATCATTGCCTGGATATCTTCATGTACCCTGGCAGAAAACGACACTTATGTGAAAAAGTAATTCTGAAAATATTCTTGGTCATGTGACAGATGGGGGAGGGGGTTGAGAAAGTGAAAGCTCAAGATCTATTTAATGGAATGGAGTAGTGGGAGAATGTTCATGTTTGCTGTTTGCTCTTACCTGTTCCTAGAATTGCACAGGCGCTTATGGCAGACTTCCCGAAAGAAGTGTGTGACAAATGTGTAGATTTATCATTTATGATAAATTCAGTATGATAGCTTTTTGCTGTGAAAATTCATTTAAGCAGATCCTACACTTGGACACAGCTCCTTGTCTTGATGTTGATTAGTATTTCTGAAAATTACGTCTCCTATTTTCCAGTCTTCCGTGTAATTCTAGGTCAGGATGAGCTTGAATTCAGGGAAGTAGTAAACCTAACAAAGTATTTTTTATACTGAGGTATACCTGAATTAAATTTATATTTGCTTAAAATACCTTTTCCAAATATTTGTGATGGAGATTTTTGAGCTGTAAAAAACAGAAAATATTTTTTTAAAATATCATTGTTCCATACGAATTGTATGATATAGTCCATATATCAAAGCTTTGGTTTTGTTTCTGCAAGTGAGGTCCTCTCATACAAATTTTTCAAGAAAAAAAACCACAACTAAACACAAAAGCATTTTGTTGTGGTGGTTTTTGAAATAGGAGTTTTTTTCTCCTCTCTGTGTGCTGCCGTAGCTCAGATATCCAGTTTTTGGCAGAATTTTTTGCATATTAGAAGCATGGAACTTAAAAAGGCCAAATTTGCTCTGATTGTTAGATTTCCTTCTCTAAGATTGGAAAGTAGTCTTGAGAACTGACTGGTAACTTGCAAATTACTGACTTTCTAAAATCCTGACAAGGTATTTTGTCAAATTCAGGAGGAAGAGAAAGAGGAGTTTAAACAGCTGTACTGCCTGGAAGTGCTGTTACTTTACAGGAGTCAGATGAAATGTGTGATGTGATGCCTGCTAGTCAAAGGAGTGAGAAGATGGGATTGGAGGGGCTCAAGGGCCTTTGAGGCTGGACTAGAGGAAACCAGGAGAAGTCAAGAGCATGGAATGGATGAGAGGTTATCCAGGGATTTGGCAGGGCAGGCAGTGAAGAGGTCTGTAGTGTAACAGCTGAGGAAAGGTGGATTATGGCATAATACCCTACAGTGTGTGGATTTTAATCCTGGTGTTAGTTATACTTGCTGTACACTGAGCACACTATACTGTTAGCCTGTAGAAAGGTATTAATATTTGTTTTGAGCACTTAAAGGACTTCCACATGGAAAGTCCTGCTCTCATTTTCTGAGTGCTACCTTGGATTGCAGGATGTTCTAGATTGGCAGGGATCTCTGGAGGTCTCAGTCTAGTCCTCTGATCAAAGCAGGGGTGACTTGGGAGACAGGTTGTGCTAGGTCTTGGACATCTCCCAGAACGGTAATTCTGGACAGCCTTTTTCAGGGCTAGACTGTTCTCACTGGAAACACATTTTTTTCCCTTTTCCCCTTATGCCTTGTAGGACTTTGCCCTGCTGTAAAATGTGCCTCTTGTCCTTTGACTGCACACCATGAAGAAGAGTCTGGCTCCATCTCCTAACCCTTACTTGGCAGCTGAAAACAGCAATTGTCTTTCCCTCTTCTCCAGGCCAAATAAGCCCAGCTCCCTCAGTTGTTCCTTGTATGCTCTCTCACCCTTCAACCATGTTAGTGGCCTTCTTGACCTGCTCTACTGTGTCTTGTACTGAGGGCCCAAAACTGAACACACTTCTCCAGATGTGATCTCCTAGGTGCTGAATAGAGAGAAATAATTGGTTTTCTTGTCCATGCTCCTGCCAGCGCAGCCTGTTATTTGTTAGCTGTTGTCTCTGCTGGCTTCAACTTACTATCCACCAGGACCCTTTGGTCCTTCTCTCCAAAGCTGTCCTGTGCTCATTCAGTCAAGAGCACTGTCACAAATGTAGGACTTTGCATTTTACAAGTGTAGCAACTAGAATTTGTTTCCTGGGGACTGTTAGAAAACCCAAGTATGTTATTTTTTGTTTTGGGTTTTCCTTTTAGGTTGATAATAAGAAACATTTAATCTACAAATACAAATCTGGAAGTTGCAGGTAAATATACAGAAGATAGGGCACCCACTGGAAACATGGTTTTCTTAATAGAATCAGTTAGACCCTGTTTTTTTTCCTTCAAGTGAAAAAACCCAGACTGACATTTAGATCTTAAATTATTCTGGCAATAGGAATGCATAGATTACTTTTTTGCTATACAGTGATCAGCGGAATGTCTTGAAAAAATATTTTCATAATGAGATTGGTGTATAGTACAAACAGTATCACTTAAAGAAGAATATTAATGCATCTATGGAAGACAAGGCATGTTGTGAGTGATTTAAAGAAGTGTCAAATCAGGGACTAAATCCAGATTAGATACTCTGGCACAAAAGAGCTAAGATACAAGATTGGGCCTACAAAAGTTGTTCTGACACAACTAAGGAAAATTAAGGCAGCAGCAGAATTGATGATAATGTGCAAATTAATTGTTTTGGGGGCTCTTTGAACACTGGTTTATTTAATATGTCTAGGGTAAGCGTCAGATAAAGACCAAGATCCTTTACAGCCTTCAAAGGGGAAGACAAATCCTGATACTTTGAGGGTGGCAGAAATTGGACTGGAAATTGGATGTAGAGTGTGTAGCATAAGTAAATAGATACTAAATAGATGTAAGTGATCTTCATCAGTTTGTCTCATTATACAGATAAGGCTGGTATCAAAATGTGTATCTGAATTACGTTGCTTATTCTGCTCCCTAAGGCATCATCTGTCTGCTTCAGTTGAAAACCACAGTCCTTGGAAAGTATGGATTGCTGCTGTACTTGTGTCCCTGTCTGATGCTGAGCACAACAGACTGGCTCTGAGCTGAGCTGTAATACCAAAATAGCTGCTGAATTTACCTTGCTCTGTGGTATCAAGTAGAGTGTGAAGGAGGCTGTGGCTCCCCTGCCCTGTTCGGGAGCAGCAGGACCACTGGTATTTCCTGCTGCCTTGATTTCTGCAGCCTGCAAAATGTTGAATTCCCAGCTGTAGAAATCAGGAATTATCACTAGAGTGGTTTTATTCTTGCTCTCTATGAAAATAAACAAGTGGCAAGATTCAAATGTGCATTTGTTGTTCATACATCTTGCCTTGACATTCACAAGCAGATGGATATATACTGCAGTCGAGTACAACAGTTGTGTATACAGGGTGTGCGTTGAAGGTAAGTTTTTGCACAGTATGGGCTGTTATTTTTTTGAAGATTGTCTTCTTCGAGGAACAAGAATAACTTCAACCAGTACCACTTGGCTTAGTGTGATGCTTGTATTTTGAGAGATAAATGCGGAAAAGAATGAGAGTGCAGTAAAATTACAAAATGAGAACTGCGTTGGAGAACAAATGAATTTAAAATTCGTTTGTAGTTTAAATATTATAAATGAAATTCATATCTTGTGAAATATTAACATAAAATAACCAACCAAAAATGCCCATAAACTCAAGTTCTGTTTCCTTAGTGAGGGATTTTCAATAAAAACATTCCCAAAGGACTGGATAGAAATATCTAGCCTTACATTTACCGTTGCAAATTCCAATTCAAGCAATGGTGGTGGTAACTGAAAATAATGTAATTGTTCCTTTCTGGCACAAGTGACTTCAGCAAACTCTCTATATATAGTTTGTTCTGGACAAGCTGTTAAGATATATAACTTTAAGATAATTGGCAAAATCTGAGGTCTGTGATAGACAGTAGATTAAGGAACATGAAGTTTTTCCACCAGGGCTGACACATGATGAGCCCTTCTGTTTGAAGTAGCTTTTACTTGAGTGGTGGGGGGTTTTTTGGTCTAATTTTCAATAATTTAAAACTGTTAATTTTTGTACCTTCTGGGAAAAAAATTAAAGGCATATAAGTAAATTCACTTAAATTTCATTTTGCTTCTGTATAATTTTTGTAAGCTTCTTGTCTCTGTGAGGGGCATTTTGTCAAACATACAGACATAAATCAGTGACCACATAAACTGTAGTTTGAGGCTTGAAGACAAGGATATAGGAAGATGCTTTTTGCTTTTGAATCTGGGTGTCAGGAGCTCCTTGCATTACAGTTACATATGGGTTTAAATCAAGCTACTTGGGAACTGAAGTAAGATCCTACTGTAATAATCTGTATGCTGTTGGAGTGATTGGGCCTGCTGCGTGTTCTCAGCACGAGGGTCGTGGTGCAGCCCTGGCGTTGTGAGGTACTCACATAAATCCCTGCACCATCCTGAAAGATGAGTTGGGCTTTCAGTAAAGCTTCTTCTGGTTTTGTGTTCCTGCTATGATAAAAATCCCATTGAGAATTGTTTTCTTTCTCCTCTGATGTGATTTTTTTTTTTTTTTAAACTTTTAAGGAATATTGTATTAGCCTCTTCCCTCCTCTCTGCCCCTTCAAATGGAGAGTGAAAAGCACTTCCAGAACATGGAAGAATGGCTGATTCAGCTAGTTTAATGATGTTTCTGAAGAACCTTTCCTGGGAAGTTCCCTTTTTAGTAAATAAAAGAGTTAAAATTCAAAGCAGTGATCAAAAAAATCCACTTTGACCATATGAAAACATGGTCCCCCTTGGCATACTTGCTAATTTAAAGCATTTGTGTTACTACACCACCTGTTTTGCATCCTGACTATATTTGCTTGGGACTATGATTGTTACTGAGGGATCCTGTAAATTAATAAACCTCAATCCTATAACAAAACTTGCTGGCATTTATGTGCTATGAGTGTAGACTGATTTTTGCAGAATTAACTTTATTAATAAAGAAAAGGAAACATCAGGTTTTTTCCCTGTTACTTTATTAAAGGTAACGTGAAATCTTTTATTTGACTTACACTTTTCTTAGTTGCATTTTAAAAAAGTTTATTAATTGAAACTTTATTTGAAATTTTGATGTACAGGGAACATCACTCTGGTTACCTTTTCCTGCTATGCTTATAGTTCTCAGAATAACTGAAGAATGTGGGGTTTGAAAAATAGGGTTATTCATAGTGGTTATTCCCGCATTCCAAGACGTGTTCAAGTCCCACCTCTTTCCATTTGGCTTTCAGTAGTAGTTTTAGGTACAGGTCCTAATTTTCAAAGCAATTAAATTTCAAAAATTTCCAAGCAACCCCCAAATTTCACCTTCTTGATTTGGTTCATTTTCCCTTGAGTACTGCGTATCAGACATGCTGTGACCCAACAGAAGTGTGGAGGGCAGTGTGTTCTGCTCTGGGGTGGTGAGGAGAAGCCAGAACTTCAGTCTTTGCTTGTCACTAGAAAATGGTGCTAAGTCTTCTTTGCAAACTGTTCACTTCACGGAATGCTTGAAATTGGAATGAGACTTTTTAATTCTAAACCCTCCACCTCCAGGTTCCTAAAGAGAAATCATCTCCCATGCAATTCTGAAAGTGGGGGAAGCACCAGGCCCTTCCTGCAAAATGCTGGAAACTTTGTAGCTGATATTAAAGATGTTTTAAGGCTGTAGTATGAAAACACTAAAAATAAAACCGAGTCTGACAAGAACTGGTACTACTCAGTGTTGCTGTTTGGGTTATTGTGTATGTGATGTATTTTTCCATCTACAAAAAAGGCTGTAGCTAGGGTGCCTTTGCCCCTCCTTTGGTGCGGAATGAAAGGCAGCAAGACCCTGCACTACCCCTACGTGTCCTCACAAGAGTTTCTGGGGGGCAGCGGCAGCTGTCGGTGTGCGGGCAGGGGCCGCTGGCCCGGCTCTGCCCGCAGCTCTCCGTGTGCCCGAGCCGCAGCCCGGCGCGCCGGCAGCGGCGGAACGAGCGCTCGGCCCCGGGAGCGCGGCTGCTGCCCCGTGGGGCGCGGGGCGCTGCGCGCCGGCAGCAGCTGTGCCGGGCCAGGAGCGGCCGGGCCGGCCCGGGGAGCCGGGGAGCGGCCGGGGCGCCGCCGCCCCGTGCTGCGCGCGGCCCGCGTGCCGGCGGCTCTCCCGGCCCGGCCCCGCCTCGCCGCGCTCGCCAGGAGGGGCGGGGGCTGTGGAGCGACGGCGGCAGCAGCGAGCAGGCAGGCGCGGAGCTGCCCTTCCATAGGAGCCGCCATTAGCGCTGGGACCCGCTGACAGGGTCTCGGCGGCGGCGGCCGGCGCGGCGCGGGGAGCGGATCAGCCGGGGTGGGTCCCCGTTTGATGGATCCCCGGATAGCCTGGTTCCAGCCAGAGCAGCTCGGCCCCTCGAACCGCCTGTGGATGCAGATCTGGGAGACCACGCAGGGGTCCGCAACCTCTACTTCCAGCAGCAACAGCAGCAGGAGCAGCAGCAGCACAGCAGCAGCAGCAGCAGCAGAGCGCCCCCGCCGCGGCCGGCCCGGCCTCCCCGCCCGGCATGTACCGCGCCCCCGCGCCGACCCCCGCCCGACTTCCTGCCGCTCGAGAGCGCCAACAACCCGCACAGCCGCGGGCACCGCCAGGCCTCGCCGCCCCGGGGGGGCCGCCGCCTGGGCCCGGCCCGCGCGGGGCGCGCCGCCCGCCGCCGCCGCCGCTGCCGCCGCCAGCAACAAGAGGAAGCGCGACAACAAGGCCAGCACCTTCGGGCTCAACTACAGCCTGCTGCTGGGCCGCGCCCCCGCCCCGGCCGACGAGCCGGCCGCCCGCGCCCAGCCCGGCCTGGCCGAGCCGCTCTACACCGGCACCCCTGGAAGAAGAGGAACTACAGCCAGGGAGTCGTGGGGTGAGCGTCCTCGGGGCGGGCGAGGGGGCGCCGGGCCCGGCCGCGCTCGGCCTCCTGAGAAAGAGGAGGAGGAGGAGGCGGGGGCCGAGGTCCTTCCACGCCCCGGGGCCGCACGCCGGGGCCGGGCAGCGGCCGCCGAGGGCCGCTGGGCCGCGGCTCCTGGGGCGCGGCGCGGCCCGGCGGGTGGCGAAGGGAGCCGGGCCGCGTCCGCGGGGTCGGGCAGGGGCGGCGGGCGGTGGGTGCCGTGCTGACAGCTACGCCCCGCCGGCGCTGGAGCGGCCTGCGCGGGGCAGCCCCTGCTCCGAGCGTCCCGCCCGCCGGGGCGGCGGCTCCGCGGGGCCGGGGCCACACGCGTGCGGCGGCGGTGCCCGTGTGCATGCTGATGGGGCGGGCACGCCTATCCGCAGGGACCGGAGCCCCGCCGGCCCTCCGCTGTCACCGCCCGTGCACGTGTTACACGCTGCCCGCCGCTGCCGCCGGGCTCCTCGGACACGGCGTTCCGCTGTCAGCGCCGCTTCGCGCTGTGCTCCCTGCTGTCGCATCGGGGCTGCCCTCGCTGCTCACGCACGTGCGGCGGGGCCGGGGCAGGCACAGGGACTGGGCAGGCGCAGGGGGCAGGCGCAGGGACCGGGGCAGGCACAGGGACTGGGGCAGGCACACGGCCGGCACGCCTGCCCTCTGCAGCGCTGTCAAGCGCGCCTCGAACGCTTTGTGCTGCCTGCAGAACAAATGCGTGGTAGGAACTAGAACTTGAAAAAACAATAATCATCTGCTGGTGTCAAAAGAAAGTGCACAGACTGGGTAATTTCCCGGGGAGTATGTTTTCTGAGACCTAACAGAGAAGGTATGCATACAGGCAGGCACCTGCTCTAAGAAATAACTTCCATGCGTGTACAGTGTGCAGTGGATTTTAGTGTGGGGTTATTAATGGTTGTCATGGATGCCTGACTGTGGATCAGCATATGCTGATCTGAATATTTTGTCTTTAGTGTTTTTGCATTAGCTTAGGTCTCATCAGTTGCACGAGCCCACAGAGAGGGAGGGCAGGCAATCACCTATCTTCTGTTTACCTGAAAACTGGATTGAGCCCTCCCCTTTTTTAGAACACAGTGATGGCTTTTGATATGGGTGATGCCCTGGATAAAGGCCATTTGGTAACTTCTGTGTTTTTTTCTTTTTTGTAAAGTTCATGCTTTTCAAAACATAACCTTTGCCTTGAACCCTCCATGGTCTAGATGACGGAGGTGTATGATAAGAGTTGAAGGCCTGGCAGAGCTCATTTGAGAAATCAGTAGTGATTTAGTTGCATGAGTTGTGTGCTCAGCTTGTACCTAAGGGTCCTTCAGCCCCCTCACACAGGAAAGTAACGACCTCTTTGCCTTCTGAAATTGCTGTTCTGTAAGATTTGTGAAAATGGTATATTCAGATTTGCTGGCTGTTTTGGGATACAAGTTCTTACCACCTCTGGCTCCCTGTTTCCTTCCCAGCTCCTATATTACCTTTACTGCTAGTGTTATAATAATTCTTAAAATGGCACGGCAGAAATATGCTATTTTAAGTGTTTTAGTCACCTTACCTTGAAACTTTCTGCAACTTTCTTCACACAACATAAAAGTAATGTGTGTAGAACTAAGTACTGAATTTTTATAAGTTAGTTTTTGGACTCTGGTTGTATTCTGCCTTGTAACCTATTTACTTGGAGGCTGAGGAGCATTTTTAGAAGTGCTTTGCTCTCTCTCTGTCTTGTAAATTCGTACATTTTTTTCTGTATTGAAGGTATAGGGTGGAAAAGGGTAAGTTTCAACGAGAGAGTAATAGTAAAATAATGGAGTGAAAGAAGAGCGAGCTTCAGCAAGGAATTAATAACATTATTAGCAACAACTTTGCCCAAGTATTCAAAGTACTGCTGGAGATAAATTTTGATGGAATCAGTTTTAAACTCCAAGTGGTAGGCCCTTGTGAAGTTTCTTTTTTAACCGCATCAAGACATACTCTGATATCTTAGTCTGCATGTGTATTGACTGTCTAGTTTGTGGCATGTATTTACATGATGCTGAGCTTCTGTTTTAGCTATTTCCTTTATTCCAAGTAGAGCAAGGTAGAGTGTCTCTCAAGTACACCCCTACATTGCTTTTCCTAAATTATGGAAGTTTCCTTTTTAAAGAGCTATAACAAGTTTTAGAGGCTGTTGGCTAACAGTCTTGAATGAAAAATCGTGGAAATAATTTCTAAAAGGAGCTGAAGCTTCCTAGGAAGCCTAGACAATGCCTAGGTGCTCTGGAGCTTGCTATGTGACCTGCTGGCAATGCTGGGTGAAGCCTCCTGTGCCTGTGGTGTGACCTGAGGTGCTGCCCTCTCTCCCCACTGCAAGCTTCTCCTCATCACCTGTCTGTTCTAATGCATCTGTCTGCATCTTGAGACACTGGGCAGTAAGGATGGATAGAGGGGTTTGTAACCTAGCAAATGAGGTTGTTGCAAAAGTAAATACTTTAAATTCATTGTTTCCAATGCAAATTTCCAAAATTATGTTCAGTAGTTCTAGAAGTTACTGGGGAAAAAAAGATACAAGCATTGGTATTATGGCATTACCTGTGTGTTAACGAATATCTTTTTCTTCCCTAATTGTTACTATGCCAATTGTGAAAATGTAATAACTGCTCTCAGTGCTTTTCCCTGCATATCATCCTGTGATTTTGTTAAATCAATCACTTTAAACTTTTGACTATTTGGAATACCACGGAGTTGTGGAACAGTCCCACTTTCAGAAAGATGAGACCAGATTTGCTGGCAAACAGAGTTGAAAGCTGACATGTGGCATTCATATTTCCAGTGCAAGGATGACACTTGTGTGGATGGCTGTGCAAAACTAGCTCTGAATATGCAATTCTATTGATCAGCTGTCTGGAAAACCAGTCCAATAATTTTTAGCAAGTTGAACAGATTATGTAAACACGTAATAGTGTGTAACTAGTTGTCTAAAGATTTAGGTAAGGTAAACATGTTGAAATAGAGATTTTGGTTAAAACTATGTAGTAGCTGTTCAGTTACATCTTGATATTTTTGATATTTTTTTTTTTTTTTTGCTAAGTTGTTTATTATTGAGAAATATACTCTTTTAGTTAATGCTATGTGCAAATATAAAGAGATAATGAAATAATTAAAAAAATAACACACAACAATATTTGGTTTGGTTTCAAGATAGATTATTTACAAAGTATGCACAGTATTTCCTAACATTTGCCTGTGCTGAAATACATTCAACACAAGGGAGTTTTTGCTTGTTGTGTACATTGTATTCTGGCTCATCTTTAATATTTTTCCTTAGTCTAAGTCCTCAGACTTGCAGTTCTATTAATAATGCAGGTGTTTGCATGACAGGTACTGTACTTTGTTGTGGCACTCTTAATATGGTGGCTTGTGAAATATCACTGTAAATCAATTGTGTAGTGCTGCCTGCAAGTTGTCTTGCACCAGTCAGTGTCAGCTTCCATGTTTTCCATCATCAGGCAGCAGTTCTGAAAAGAACAGATAATGCAGAATATGAATGAAAAGTTTCACAGCATGAGAATGATGTTACTGTTGACTTAATACATGTCTTTAAAGAGTTAAATTTGGTTTACCTTGGCAGGGTAGTTAGTAGCAAAACTCAAGGATGTAGGAGGATGTGTGGGTTGGGGGTTTTGGATGGGGTTCTGTGTGTGTGTGTATTCTCAAGGGCAGCAGTAAATAATGTTAGTAGTGTCACAATTAGAAATGAAGAAGTAATTGGGATACTGAAATGGCTATTTTACAGCTTTCACCGTGTTTAGATTGAGCTTGGCTAAAATGTGACAAAAGAATTGCTGAAATAAGAAGCCTTAAGTGCAAGAAAACCCGAAAATAAAGACTTGTACTTAAGTTTGGCCTATTTATTGTAGGTTTCTGTGATTCTTGTGCCAAAGGAAAGAGCCCAGTGCTACACAGTTCCCAGGAAGGAGATATGGATTTGGGACTCTGTAGGGAGCTGTTTTCACACTAATCTGCACTGAAGGCAAGAACCCAGTTGATGTGTGAGTTTAAGGAGATAAATCTGTGGTGTATACTGCTGAGAAGAAACACAGATTAGATAGAAAACTGCATTTTGAAATACTGAATGCACGTTTTGAGGTACTGATGGAAACTTGGCCATGAAAGGGAGAGAATCCTGTGACCTTCATAGGAGGGGGTTGCACACAGACATGCACACACTCCCATGCTGCTGAACTGGTTGGCACAGACTGAGCAGACTTCTGCTTATTTAATGTAAGGGTTCCCAGCAGGTTGCCCAGGCTTACAGAGGGTACCATGAAATAAAACCATAACTACTTGAGGGAAGAAAATAGCTTAAACCATAAGTCTTTGCTACAGAAATTCCATTATGAGTTTTTCATGTGAAGTTTGTCAGCTTCTCAGGTCTTTTAGTCTCATTTTTGAAAGAAGCAAAGTGCATTAAGGCAGACACAAACCCATTGTCCCAGGTGTGAGCTGGCCAGAGGACATGGAGCCACATCAAGGCTGCTGTCTGCCTGTGGTAACTTACCCTGTATGTCCCTAGCTCTGTTTGCTCAGGCCCTTGCATGGTATCAGCCATGGGAGCATGATTTCCATGTGGGCTGGAGCAAAACCAGAAAGAGCAGAGTATAGTGTGAGCAGAGCAAGTCTGTGAACCTCCTGCAAAATGTAAAATCAGCTGGAATGCCTGATTTAGGGAAATCTGATAAAATCGTAAAAAATTGTGCTGGTTTTCATCATATACTCCTAAGTGTTTAAATCAAATGCAGACTTGTTACCTGATTTACTGTTACATTACTTGACATGAAAGCTTAATGTTGGTGAAACAAGCACCTTTGTGCACAGACTTCTGATGAAACAACAAGGTGTGTGTATGACTTCATGCATCCTCTGTTAGAGTAGTTGTGTGTGTTTTGGATTTGGTGAACTCAGGTACAATGAAACATAGGCTGCAGGTGAATTCACTGCGTACATAACGCATAAAAAGGAGTTATTTGCAAGAATCCATAGACACAAATGTGCTTGCTTGCTGAGAAAGCCTCCTGGAGCAGTGCTCTGTGCTCGCTGCGTGGCTGTGTGTGCTGGCTGGGAGGTGCAAGTGCTGGGATGTGACTGGAGTGCAGATCCTCTCCTTGCACCCGTCTGATGAGATCCACTGTCTTGTCCTGAGTCATGCCACAGCACCGTGCTGGCACTCCCCTTGTGACAGCTTGTGCAGCTCTTGGAGGCAGTCAGCTGGGTTTTATGGAAGTGAAACTGGATATTTCCCCACAGCCTCCTGTAGTAAGAAATGGAAATGACTTCTTTTGGAAGGGCTGGGAGAGAGAAACAGCTTTACTAGGGATGAAGATGTGGACTAAAGGCAGTTTGATGAAACCTTTTGAGAAATATGTGGTGAATATTATATAGCAGTATTACTTGGGGTTGCAGGATTTTGGAATAGGGCCAACATTTCTGCATGTTTTGTTTAAACATTTTAAGGAGAGCTTCAGAGGCTGCTGATTTCCGCATGTGCAAGGAAACAGCATGTGGATGTATTCTTGTGAGCTGTTCTGTTTTCTCCAGTTCATATCTTCTCTTTGGGACTTGGATACCTATTTACCTTGGAGTGGCTATATAAGGAACAGAAGTTTGGCAGCCTTTTTTTGGGAGATGGAGATGTCTATATTAAGTAATAGGAAGAGTGTGTCATTCCCTCTTGTGTGCATGCTGATTCCCAGGAGCTGCTGTGTGTTTTACACAGCAGTGTGCATTAAAGAAGGAGGATCTGTTCACCCTGGGTCTTTATTAGTATTATATTAAACCATGTTGGGGTTGTAGCTCTTATTTTTTAATTGTCAAACTGTTAGTTTCAGGTCAGTTTTAGCAAGCCTGGTATCATATTGTCAGTACTAGGAAGCAGTGATAGATGGAACCTGTATCATGAGAGCACATTATTGCTTTTTTCTCCCCTTCAGTTTTTTTTCTGCTATCTCCATATTATACTTTGTTCCTCAGCCCTTTCTAATAATTTATTTAAAATTAGAATGTAAAGTCTGTTTTTCACTTTGCTAATTTACTTTGGAAAATTTAAATGTTGTTTTTAGGAATTGTGTGCATAACTTTACTATCAAAATGATAAAATAAACTATAATAGGAATACTTAATATTTCTTTTTTGTTGATCTCATCATCATATCTTTCTGAGCACATCTTTCAATATGCTGTACATGCTCCCAAAGTCATGCATATGCCAAAATTTCAGAGCTGACTGTTGCTTCAAAGCTTTATGTTTATGTTGTATATGATGTAAAACAATGGTTCCTATGCTCTCCTTGCTGGATGTTGGAACTGGTAGCAGGAGCCAGCTTAGGTGTTGTGTTGAGGGAGGGAATTGTGCTGGTAGTGATAGAGAACACAACCAGTGAAAATCTTGCATAATACGTATTATAAGCAAATGAATGCTATTGCTGTTCTTAGTGGGCAGTTGGAATGTTAATTTATTATTTGAACATGCTAGGAATTCTTAAATTATGAGTGTTTCTCTTTTTGAATTATCTTTTTGGATGAGCTGCCAAAGAGTGCTCAAAATGTCATGAGTATTTAAGTACTACTTTCTGTGCCCTTGTCTAGAAGTGGTGGCTAAGGGAAATATTTCTATAAGCAAGAAAAAGAGAGGAAAGCTGGTGAGCTCGATAGGAGCTTCAGATGTTTTTCCTAGGCTGCAAATAGCTATAGCAGGAGCAGTTTGAACTTTAATCATTTTGTAACTTTAAGCAATAGATAACATAGCAGGATTTTTTTTTTCTGGCAATACTATGAACTTAGGATATCAAAACAAGAGATAGACATGAATCAAGGGAGCAGAACTCTTGTTATAGGTTTGTACAAAACTCTTTCCTACAGACCACTAGAGCTGGTGTAAATCTTCCTAGAACTTTGTGTTGGTGATCCTGGTGTGTTGTATCACAGCTGTGCAGTCAAGGTATCAGTATTGCTACATTCAGTACAGGTCTTCTGATACTGCCAGTCCCTGATGCTTGTCTTCCTGACCCTTAAAGCTGTGTCACAAAATCTGTGCGAGACTGTGCCACCCTGATCGTGTCCTTTGGGGCTGCCAAGCTCTCAGGGTGGGTCACTGGTGGGAGGGCAGCTCTACACAGCAGCTCAGAGTGAGGATGAACTGGCTGCCTGGGACTGGGGTTGTCTTATTCTGGGATGCAACATCTGTTAATTTTCTTCCTCCCATGATGACAGTTAAGATTATTTGGCAGCCCTCATTCCAGATCAGGTTCTCTGAGAGATCATCCTCCATGGTATGATATCTGTATCTGAATTATTCAAAAGTGATGTTCAGTGAAAGAGGCACTGTCTTGCTACAACTGCTTGAGAAGGCTTTATGGTATGGTGTTCTACATCACCATAGTGTATTGTGTTGTGCAATTTTTTGTTTCACATTGTGTTTTTTAGGACTTTTACTGGACAGCAATGGTAGCAGAGGCATAAAATCAAAGTTAGTGTTTGTGCACCTCCACTCTTCTGTCTTGTCAGTGTGATCTCTTAGGGGAGAAGTAGCCAGCACTATATTGAAGATGTTAAGACAGTGTGGAGGAGATAGTATTGTGATTCTGCAAATAATAGAATATAATAAGGGATAAATTCAAACATTAAAATCCTCTAGAAACTTTCAAATCAGGGAAATGAGGGTAGTATTCTGTGATAAAGTGAGAGGTGTATAGATGCGTAGCAACATTGGCTCATCACCTTCACTCAGTGTAGATTAACTTTTGGTTACATTTAAGTACATCCATTGAAAGTATCACATGATTTCTTAAAATTACTTTGTTTATGGATGTAGTAACACCTGAAAGAACTTGCATTAACCTGTCACAGATATTAAGTGTAGATAAGCCCTTCTTTAAATGGCCTCTAGAATACAGCATGCAGGAATATAGTGCTGTAGTTTGAGTGGTGACTAAGGTGTTGATCTTTCTGTTATGAGCCAGTGCGCATGGTCTGAAGACAGAATCCTTAATCAAAGCTTGTTGACCCTGCCTGACCTCTTGATGCTGTGTTTAAGCTAGACTGAGGAAGTGTGATAACTTACTTTCTTAAGCTTTCTTAGTTCTCACTGTTAATTTTAGAGCTGTTCACTTCCTATGTTACTTCAGGAACAGCTATATTTTCCTGTGTGCTACAAAAAGTGGTTTTTGTTCTGGTTTTGAGGGTTGTTTTTTTTTTTTTTTCAACAGGGTTGTTGAAAAAAGTATACTCCTTTCTATGCATTTGCATTCCTCCCCTTATCCCTCAGTAAGATTTTGGCTTTAATCTAAAGTATGCATATCGTTTCTGAAAGTGGTGTGAAGGACTTGTGCCTTGCATCTAGCTTTATCTCTTCAGTATTCAGAGGCATTCCTGGTTGGCAAGCTTTCCACAGCTGCCAGTTAAAGTATTGAGTTAAACATAGGGTAGTGAAGGAACTGTCTTGATCTGAATAATAATGGTCATGATTGCAGATCACAGTCTTAGATCACAGTACTGAGTCAGGTTGAAAAAATTAGGTCCTAAGGTTAATTTTATTTAATTTTTGCTTTGTTCTGTCACACTCTCCAGTTGTGAGATTCAACTCATATGTTTGAGGATCTTTTATATTCTCAGCCTTCTACATACTCAGGTTGTGCTTCAGACTCAGTCTCTTACACTCATTCATCCATGGGGAATGACTACTGTAGTAGTCATACTTGGCAGGTACTCACAGGAGAAAATTTTCATGTTCATATTTGCCTTTAAGAACTAGTTTGTTATTGAGGTAAGCAGCTTCTTTACATGTACCTCTCCTTCCAACATCAGGTGGAAGAGAACTTTGCCTCCTCAAGCTGTTGGATTGCTTCTTATGGGATAGTTTTTGAGATGAGGCAGAAAGGACAGTACAGTCCTGCTTCTTTTGCTCTCTTGTAATTATGTTGTATATAATTTGCATTGTTTTTCTATCTAAATTTGAACTAACCAGTGATCCTCTGAAGCTGCTGTTATTACAACCTGGACAAATGTGACAGGGCACATACAGTTGGTAAAAGATAAAGTTTCACTGGCTGTAAGTAACAGTGTCAGCTCCTGGCACAGAAGTACCTGGGAGTAAAGAAGATAACTGTACTGACAAACTTCTTCCCTTGTTTTATGTGCCATGTGGTATTTGCCTGTAGGCAGCAAGTCACTGAACATTATATGCTGGAATAGTTCACTTCAGCCTTTGCTCCTCTGAAGCAAACCTGCATCAGGCATGCTGAAACGTGCTCTTTCAGTTGCTATTGATTCTGCACTTTGTGGAGCTCACAGCAACCCTCTTATACCTCTCCTACAATGGTCACTGCTGCATCTTCTACTCATTTTTGGGTATACAGGACACTTTTGCATAATCCTCAAATTATTTCTAGAGACTGGATCCAGCAAGTGAATTGGAAGAATCTTGAGGGTGTTTCTCAGAGCTCTGCACAGCCTCTCACTCTGCATTTGCTACTTCTGTTGGAAGACTGTGGGCAAATGTGTTAATGCACACGTGGATGTTGTGAGCAGGTGTACTATGCCAGGGATGCCCATTCTGGAATGAGTTCCAGTAGTCACCTTTGTGATACTAGGTCTGAGTAAGACCATTAGAAGTCCACCTTTTTCCATCATGTGCTGATTCTTCTGTCTTCATGTCCAAGCAAAACCCAGCAACTGAGGGAGATGTGTGGAGTCTTTACTAAGTCGTCTTTCAGTGTGGATTGGTCTTTTAATATTTTGGACTCATGGGAAGTATTTCAGTGCAATATTGTCTAGTATTTTCTTCTCATTTTTATATCAGTAGTTTTCTGACAGATATACTAGCTGAAGCTTCAGGGGGAAATAAAGAAGATAAAACCCCATGACTTGATCCACAGGGTTAGTCAGAGACCAACTTCTCCAGGTACTTGGAAGGATGAAATCTGTCACCTACGTTAGAGGAAGAAGCATTTTTTGCACTTCATGACATGGAAGCTCTTAAGTGTGCATTTTTATCACTCGGCTGATAGAGGTGACCACAGGAAACATTTTTCTGTGATCTGCTTAGACAGTTCCTTTTTTGATTGTTATTTTTTGTAGCTTTCTGTGCTGGGATGATAAGCAGAGCAAATGGAGCTGTTGACTCCAAAATACTTTGCAGTGTTACTGCTCCCAGCCCATGATGTTTCTGGTACCTGTGCATCCTGCCTTGCAAGTAAGAGTATCTGAGGACAAGAGAACAAATCAGATTATGAACAAATAGTTTCTAGTATATACCTTTAAGGGAGCATAATACTACATCATGAATCCCAAAATGCATACTGCATTGTTTAACCTGAACATAGTTCACTGTGCAGATCCCTACTGTAAAGATAACAATTCATCAAAGTAAAAAGCTACCTGAAATGTTCCTTGTACCTTTACCACAGTAGGTGTGATTGTTCCTCCTCCTTCAAAGTGCACCCACTGCAGTTGATTTTAAGCATTTGCAAGTGAGAGGGGGAACTACATCTGTGATTTTAGTTTTGCCTGGGTATGACAGCAGTGCATCTAAACTTGTATTAGTACAGTAGCAGTGTCACCAAAGTAACAAGTAATAAACAGGTAATAAACTTGTTTCAAAACAGGTAACTTGAGATCACTCTCCATTTTGCTCAGGGAAGAGAAATCTAACCTACAAACTCAACCTTGTGGTTTTATTTGTAATTGCTGGCTTCAGATATTTCTGTAAGAAGTTTTGAATTCTTCTGGTATAGGAAATATAGCAAAGTAACTTGGGGCTCAGTTTTGTATTCCTTCAATGTTCCAAAATGCTGTGCAAAAATCCCTCCTCTAAAAAAAACCAACAAAACCCCCACTGTCTAAAAGACTGTAAATTTAAGAAGATGCTGGAAAGGCTTGGGATTCTGCATTGACTTTCCAGATGGCATTCTGGCACTTCAGATTTAATTTGAAAATGTTCTTATTCTGGAGCTGAACGTTATTAATGAACTGCAGCTGTGACTAGTTATTTGACTTAATATTTTTATATTAAATTATTTTCAGTTTGATCCATGTTCCTGAAGGAGAATTGTTCAGAGTTTTATTCTTTTCTTGCCTTGCCTACTAAGCAGTTACAAAGCAGGTTTGCTGCACAGATGGACGTGCAGAGGGTTTCTGGAGTGAGCACAGTGCTCAGGGTGTGTAACTGAACTGTGTGGCCAGGTGTGGAACCTGGACCTCAGACTGCCTTTTCTCTTGGCTTTGAGGTGAACAGGGTAAGCCTGGTAGTGTCCCTTCCTTCTTGGGGACAGGTGTGGGCTTGTTTGTAGTGGACATTTGAGAATGTGAGTCTACTCTGATGGAAGGAGACAGGAGTTAATAATTACATTTCTCTCCATTCTTTCATTTAACTAATCTTTCAAGTCAAATAATTTATTAAGTCATAAACAAGAATATTTGCCAGGCAGAACCCACTGTGTGTGTGTGGAAGTAGAGTTTTCTCCACACTGTTCTGTGTGAGAAAACCCTGTGCAAGGCTTGCCAGGCTTCCTGTTGGGTGACCTGCTGCTGTGCACGTGGTGGCAAAGGTCTGTGCTGCAGGTTTTTTGCTCCCATCAGAGTTTCCAGGTGGAGGATTTCTCCCAAGCCTGTTATCCACCAGCAGTGCTCATCAGTCTGCTGGGAGTGTGTTAATCTCACCTCTGCCTAGATAGCATGTGGTGCTAGTTATCAGAAGGTCACAGATTGTTTGTTTATGGGATAATATTTACTACACTAACAAAATAGGAGCAATATGCTAGAGCTCTATAAAGACCTGTGCTGCCTGGCTTTATGGAGACAGACAGAAAGGCAGATTACCTGACCTGCTGTTTCCTTCTGGTTTGGTTTAACACCACTGGTGTGATTTGCAGAAATGATGTAGTAGACCTTTATTTGTTTTAAAACTCCCTGCTCGTACCTGTTGTGCTGGTTCAGAGCGGGTCAGAGCTATTTGAGTCTTACAGTAATTTAGTAGCTGTAGCTTTTATTACAGCTCTAATACAAACCCAAATGTTGCTGTTTTACTGGGAAAGCTTAGCTAATACTAATTGTACTACCATTGACACTGATCATTACTTTTATTTGTTAAAACAAACTTATAAACTGTTGTTTGGTCTTTTTGAGTGCTTTTTTGAGCAAAGGGAATTGGCAGGCTGAGGAATTACTAATTCCCACTGTTGGAAAAAGATACCTTTAACTTCTCTGTGGTTTTAATGTTTGGAAATTTACCTGAAGCTGTAATTCCAGAATATACAAAGTGCATGCTAATAGCTGCACTTTAAGGCTTTGAAAATATGTATCTCTGTATTTTGAATGATGAGGTTGCAAACTTCATAGTCTGTATGTGCAACTGTTCCAGCAGACTAACACTGTTTTGCAGGTGAGCTGAAGAAAAACTGTGTGGCTGTCTTTTATAGGAGATGTTAGAATTACTAGTGTGTTTCAAGATAATTAGATATTACTTAAGTTGAACTCTTTGTCATTGTGAAATAAATCAGCTTCTTCCTATTGCTGCTCTTCCCTTTTTGTTTTTTCTGCACAAAACCTTTTTCTCCTGCTTCATCTTTTTGTTTTGTAAGTACTTTTTTTTTTTCAGATAGTTGAGGTAGCAGTTCCTCTCTTTTTTTTTTTTTTTTTTCACTTCTCTGTTAGCAAAATGCATCTTCCATCACCTGAGGCAAGAGAAGCAACAGACTCACAGCACTTGCTTACAGAGATGGGAAGGAGGGATGATATGTAGATACTTTCCAGGGAAGAAAT
The DNA here is from genome assembly GCA_030060385.1 of Muscicapa striata striata. Classification (NCBI taxonomy): domain Eukaryota; kingdom Metazoa; phylum Chordata; class Aves; order Passeriformes; family Muscicapidae; genus Muscicapa; species Muscicapa striata. The sequence continues at coordinate 4,480,109 of JAREIS010000057.1, read as the reverse complement.
AGAAGGTTATTCCCACACATGCAGTGATTCAGCCAGATTGTTTTTATGTACAGTGTGATTTGAAAAAAAAAAAAAAAAGCCAGTGGGAAGTAAGGGTATTTCTCAAAACAGTCTTTCCAGTTGGCATTTGATGTTTTGCTGGAAATGCTGCAAAAATAAAGAGGAAGACTGAGCATGCATATGGGATGGATTTAAAAGCCAGTGGATTAGTTGCCGAGTTACACTTCAAATCACTTACTGGTAGGACTAATGCAGGCATCTGATTTATAATTAAAGTTCAATAGGATTTTTCTCCCTCTTTAAAGACAAATTTCTGAAGGAAAAATTCTAGTACATCCAAATGTGTTTTAGGAAGGCAAAGCACACAATGAAATTTGAGACAAAAGATGCTCACTTTTACCTTGGTAAAAAAGAGTCTGTTGCATTACTTCTTGACTTAAGAATATGCTAGGGAATTTTAGTTAGAAGTAGCTCAAATGAGTTTAAAAAAGCGAGCACTCATGCTGATTGAAGCAAAGGGTCTATAAAATAAATTAAAAAACCAGAAAGATAGAGATACAAGTTTAACTAATTAAAAAGAAGTGTCCACATTTCTTCTTTGTCCAATGCTTTAATGTCTCTCCTACACTATGCTGTTTCTACAAAGCAGTGCTATTTTAGTGCCTTTTATGATGCAGTTAAACCCATAAGTTAATGTAAAATATAGAACATAAGTGAAAAAAGCAACACTAGTTTGAGGGATTTGGGGGCAGTGTGTGTTGATTGGGAGGAAGAAATAGGTTTTCAGGTATTTGCACAGGATAGAAGGTGTAGGTCTTGTAGTGTGCATTTAGTGGTTTTGGTTCTTTTTTTCTTCTCCACAGCTTTTGAAGAAACATGCATAATCAGTTTTCCCTAATTGGTGGAAGAGAACAAACTATCTCCATGTTTTCAAAACTCAGTATCAGTGTGATCAGATTAATCCCAAAAAACTTTTGTCCTGAGATCAAGATCAGAGTTCCTAAATCATCTGTGTACTTGTGGAAATTTTTTTCTCACTTGGACCTAAAAGGCAATTCTGTGAATTTCTCAGCAGACAATAAATATTAGAAAGGGCAAGCTGGTCTTGGGTAAACCCTGAAAGCTGTTGGTGGTTGCCAGTGGTGATTTTTTGGATGTAGCTGTGCCCTTTGAAGGAGTTCTGCTTGCATCTTTTCTCACCCTTTGCCATCTGGGGGCTCAGGGGGTGAGGGCTCCTCCTTGGGCTCCCCACAGCTCTCAGAAGTGGGTGCTGTACCTGAATTGATTAAGGTGGTGGGATTTAGCTTGGCTAACTTTGCCCTGGATGGATTAGGTTGGTTTGTGTAATCCTGTTATAACAGACCCTGTCTGGAAGCCAGGCAGTGGTAACAAGCACCTGGGCTGTAATGGACAGGGACAGATACAAATCTCATTTGCCTGCCTGTCTGCAAAGGAAATTCTCCATTTGCACCTTAAGAAACTGCTTATACAGTGGATATCCTGATTTTTAGTGATGTTTAGCAATCATATGGCAGTGGAATACCTGCTTTTTCTGCATGTCTGTTTTTAGGTAAACTGTGAAAAGACGGTCTGTGAAGCTGTAATCAAATGGGTGAACCGAAGAAAAAATGTGATATCAAAAACCCAGCTCCTTAAGCTTTCCTGGTTTTGTCAAGTTGCTGTTATGGACATGTTTTGGGAGGTTTGATTTTAAAGCTCCCGTAGGGCATATGTGTCTCAAAATATGGTTACTATGTGACCTATAATATATTGATATGCTTCAGTAACTAGGGATATAAAAAATAATGGTCAAAGTCTCTGAGGCTTTTGAAAATTGTTTCCTTTATTATGCATAATTTTATTTTCTCATGAAGACTGATGTGTCAGTCACCATGAAGCTTAAGTGCCTATTAAATCACCTGCAAATGCAGTTAAGTGGTTTTTTTCAGTAGCTTAAGCCAGCAAATATTAAAAGGATTTGTCTGCTGTGGAGGCCCAGGTGTCGGGAAAGGACCTCAGCAGATGCTTCCTATTTACAGTTCCCATCAGGACTCTCATGTTTGGTTTTGCCTGAGTTTGTAGGTGGGAAAATAATTTATGATCTTTACAGTGTCTGCTGTTGTTCCTACTTCATTATTCAACACATGTTGATGGTAATAGCAATCTAGAAAATATTTTATTAAGCTTGTGGAAGATCAGTGTTAAAATTGAAGGTTAATTTATGAAGGTGTTGAATTCCCCAATACAATTGTGAGGGGAGAGTGAAGACTGGGCTCTCTGTGTCTTTCCTTTACCTTAGTACAATTGTTGTACAAAACTATTTCAGAATTTAAGTAGGTCAAGAATTGTAGGAGTAAAAGGTTTATTTAGTTCATGAAGCTTAGGAAATTTTGGGAGATTTTACCAGTGCCATCTTTTTCTTGGTAAAATACCTTTGGAAGCTTCAAACTGAAGTTATTCTCTCTCCTGTGCAATACTCATTTTCCTTTTGGTAGTGAAGGGATGGATGCAGCTTGGATTCTTAAGTATTGATGCTTTCAGTGGCTAAAATACCTCAGGTTCCTCCTTCACATTCTTCTCCAAAAACAATTATAATCCTGAAATTCTGCAGTATTTCTCCTTCCTTCTTCGTTGTTTTTTTTTTTTAATCCAGAGGAGACTTCAAATGATAGGGGCAATTAAATACTGTCCTTTAGGAATTATTTATCCAAAGAAAACTCATATAGAGAAGGCTAATTTAGTGCTGCAGGACTATGTTGCAAATATACCTTAAACTCTTAAAGTTTGGGAGTATGAAAGTCATCTGTGTGTTCATTACTTGCTTCAGCCCACCATCCACAGAGTTTCTAAATAATTTAGATTTTCATCATTCTGGAAATGAAACTTCAGAAATCCTACCAAAACCAAACTGCATGAGTGCATGAGATTATTTGTTTGAGTATAGTTGATATCCTTTGTTTTAAATTATCTTCAGTGATGTTGCAAATAGCCTTTTGTGTGCAAAGGAGTATATAAGCCCAGGACAGATAAGCTCTTTGGGATGGATGAGCAGAATTTTGAGCAGTTGGAGCAGAAGCCATGGGTAACGCCCTGATGAGAGAAATTAGAACATGCATGCCTGTGTAATTTCTCCTGTGGAATGAAGAATGAAGAAGAGCCAGAGGAGAGTGGAAGTATAGCACAATTCCAGAATGACCAAAGCAGGATTTTTTTCAATTAAAACCAATTATTCTGGTTAGCATAATATGGCATGTTGACACACAAAGCAGCACTTGACTGCTGTGCAATGATTAAGCAAAACAGGTTAGGATGATCTTGACTTTGCTGGCTGCTCTGCTTTAGCAGGACAGGGCTGTGCTTTAGCTGGGACAGGGCTGTGCTTTAGGCAGGAAAGGGCTGTGCTTTAGGCAGGACAGGGCTGTGCTTTAGCCAGGACTGGGCTGTGCTTTGGCCAGGACTGGGCTGTGCTTTAGCCAGGACTGGGCTGTGCTTTAGCCAGGACTGGGCTGTGCTTTAGCTAGGACTGGGCTGTGCTTTAGCTGGGACAGGGCTGTGCTTTAGCCAGGACAGGGCTGTGCTTTAGGCAGGATAGGGCTCTGCTTTAGCTAGGACTGGGCTGTGCTTTAGCAGAATCAGGCTCTGCTTTAGCAGGACTGGGCTCTGCTGTTCAGCTGCTTGGTACAGTGAGGGCTGATGGAATGGTTCCACTCAGGGCAGCTGCTGATGTGGCTGTTGAGCCCTGGGCACTGGTTCAGTCACGCTGGCTTCCTCCAAGGTGCTAAAATCTGTGAGGACAGCAGGCTGCTCATTTATTCTGCATCCGGATCTGAATGCAGGGAAGTGACACTTGTAGTATCTCCAGTTGTGTTTCATAATGTGATGTCCCTCCCAGTGTCAGTCTTGGTTTGAATTCCGGACTTGCAGGAGAGAGTTATGCTGGTTTAGGTGTCAGGTAGCTGAAGTGCACACATCAAGTGTATGTGCTTGGCCACGTTATCTGTGTGCTCTGCATATCAAACAGAAATTACATTTTGTTCATACATGATTATTTTTTAATTGATTGCCAGATGTGCAGCAAGATTCATACTCCAGAACAGCATCTTATGTAAAGGAGCTTGAGATTCCTGAGTTGTACAGGTAGAGCCCACAAGTTGTGCTGCAAAATAAAGTAAGTTGTGATCAAACTAAGGAAGTAATGTATTACACTGTGTTCCATGGCACTCACACCTCACAAAAGCTGTGACTTTTCACCTAAAAGACTTGAGTCTCAGAGTCTTGTGTTCCTTGTGGGGTTATTCAGTGATGTTGCCATGGGCAGTCATACTTGCGATTACAACTTCTGCAGCCATAGTTTATTTTTTAATGATGCATCACTGTCCCTCTCAGATAAACATGAAATTAAATTGAGTACCTTCTCTATAATTCTGTTCTCTCTGTGAAATTCTGATGGAATCAGCTTACCAGACTTGAAAACAGGTGTGATGCAGGTAGAAATTTGTTTTAAAACCTGTTTAGAGAAAGCATAAGAGAACTTTTTGTTTTACTTTTCCCCATGTGTAAAGATTTCCGGCAGTACAGGACAATGACCCACTTGTTTACTCCTATTTGCTGTAACAAAAATGGCAAGCTAATGCTATTATGCATGGCAGAGAATTGTCTCCATGCATCCTGAGTATGTTTTGAGTATGCTTCAGTATGGCTATAAAGCCAAATGAAATATCTTTCAATAGTGAAACCAAGTTTATTACAGTGTAATTTCCTTTTATAAACAAGTCTCCTTTTAAGAACTTTTATCTGAAATTACTGATGAATGTAATGGTATTAAATAATAAAATACTGTTATGATGCCAGGAAGAACATCTCAGTCTCTTTGATCTTCATTTTGGCTAAATATAGAAAATTTCACTAGAGACGTTTGTAAACAGACTCCATTAATCCTAACAAATTGTTTTGAAAAACACTGACTATAATAGATGTTGATTAAGACAGTGAATAACCTTGAGTTTTAATTTTCAATACAGCATGAGTTAACTCCACAGTAATTGGAGTCACACCTCTAAGTCATGTTGTTCTGCTCTGAAATCCACGTGTGCCTACTTCTGTTTGTCTTGGCTTTAATTAATCACTCCCTTATTTTTTGGCAGCAGCCTGTTTTTGGGCAGGGAAATAGGGATCCAGGTGTAGTCTTGAGCCCCTGTAGTTTCTGCCTGCACACCATGGCTCTGTGCAGCACAGGAGGTCCTGGCAGTGGGCAGTCTTGCAGCAGATGAAGCACAGATATGTCTGTACTATTTCCAACTGGAGTGCCGGTGAGAACTCTGTCTAGTAAAGTCTTTAAGCCTTTCTTCTATCATTGAAAAAGTTCAGGTTTCATTTTTTTCTGCATGTGCAGTGTTTACTAACATTCTGTGCATGTGTAATGTGAATTTATGTGTTTGCAGGTAGCCTAATTTTTTGTTTTGTGACAAAGCTTTTCATGACTACTGAAGAATAAGAAAGATCCCTTCAAAGAAATGCAGACATCTGTTATTTATGTGTTTAGAAAAAGAGATACATCTGGTTCTGACAACACATCATTATTTTATGTGCTTTTAAAGAATGCACCAATTGATATAATTATCTGGATTAAGAGTGTCAGTGGAGTTAATAAAGAGCAGTGCCCTGAGAACTGCAGTGTCTGAATGGCTTGGCTCTCTGTGCACTTTGGGGACCTCTTTTCTGATTGCCTTGTTCTTTCAAAGTTCCCTGATGGGATGGGGCAGCAATTAACTCCCATAAAGCACGAGCCCAGGAGCAGCTGGGCCCACTAATGATGGGCAGTAGGGGTTTGTGCTGTGCCATGCATGAATTTCTCCCCAGGGATACTCCCTTGGTATCATCCCAGCATGTCTCACACCATTCACTGCCCTCAGACAACATGGTGTTGCTCCTCGTAGCTCACAGTGCTCGTGGGCATTCAGTGCTTGCTGAAAACACTGCTCTGGGCCAAATCAGGTGCCCTGTGCTTGTAACCAGTCTGCTCCAGCTAGTCCAGGGCACCAGAGGCAGAAATGGGGCTGTGTTTCTTGATCAGTTCCCCACTGTTTACCCCCTTAAGGCAGACCTGACACCCAGGTCTTCCTGTAAGCTCATTCACCGAATTACTGTTGAAAAATAATTTTTATTTCCAGGAGATTAATTATTGGGGTTTTGCCCATTTTCCTTGTTGCTTCTGGTTTTGAAAGCTAGATTAATGATCAATCATGTGGAAACTAAAATAGTGATTCAGTACATGTGACTGGCAGTGAGGCCAGAAAGTGAACTTGGTCATTGGAGTGCTCAGCTTGTCCTTTTTCACATACTTCTCACCTGAATCCAGTACTTGCACTGGGAAGGTAACTGTAAGAAAGTTTAAATGCCAACACGTGGAATAGCAGTGAGGAGTAGAACAGGAGATGGCTGAGAAGCAGAAGGCAGAGTAGCCTGTGGTATAAAGTGTGAGTGGTGGTTTGGAATGTGCACATTAACTCCAGGATGTGAGCTTCCAAGGAAAAGCAAGAAAGCAGCTGTAGGAGGAGGTAAGAGATTTCCTGTCAGAGGAGTTTTTCTCTTAGCCTTATCTGTACAGGGAGTCATGGTGGTGGCCACCACAAGCTGCTAGGATTTTATAACTTTTTCCCTAACTTGGGGATGGAGGGAGAGAAGCTTGTGTTGTGTTGGATATTTTAATCAGTTTTGTTGGCACCTGTATACAGCTTCCAGTTATTAACATTTGATTTATTTAAGTGTGTGTGCAGTAGGGAAGTATTAGATTCCCCATTTCAGCTAAGGGCTTGGTCTTAATAAATTGCCCTCTTCTGGTGGTGCCTCAGACCTTTAATGAAAGATGCAGTTGTACTTGGTAACTAGAAACAATACATTCTTAAAAGATAACTAGCTATTACTATAATGGTCACAGCAGGAAACAAATGAAATTAATTTAGTTACTCTGTGGCTGGAATTACATTATTAGTCAAGTTGATGATGTGCTTCTGGTACTACAGAAGCACAGAAATTTGTAGCACTATATGAAGACATTTTTATTTCAGCTCTCATTACAGGCAAGGTAAACATAGCTTACTGACAATGAAAAACACATGTAATATGGCAAATGATATATGGGTTAACTGTCTGTCAGTCACTTATTCTTCTGAGCAACTGCTGCTGCATGTATGCTACTTATTTTCTGGGGTTATGGGGGGAGAGTACATTTTTAGTTTATGTGACTTCTATAAGCAGTAAAAGAAGCAGTTTTTCTAGCTCTAGTACTGGCACAATTACTGTCAACTTTTGCAAGCGTGGTACTGAATACAGACTGCAGCCTGAAACTCCCTGCCTGGTGCCAAGGGGCTGACTAGGAAGTGTTGGCTAAAAACCTCCTGTTTAAATTTTTGTGAAGTGTGTACTCAGAGCTACAGCTGCATTCGTGGTTGAAGACTGAACCATTTCTGTGTTATGCTGGCATTAGAATAGAGTGTGACTTTCAATGTGAATTGAAGGCACTTGGATTTAGATTTGTTTCCATGCTTTTAGCAAGTCAAGTGCAATATTGACCTGTTGGCATAAGAAGCTAATATGGAGCTAAATGCTACAAAGTGTTGTGAATGTGGATTTTCTTTAATTACATGCTGCTCTAAAATTGCCCCTTAACAAAATCAGAAACTAGGAGCTTAAAAAGCATTTTTGGTTAGAGTAGTTGGTATTTCATTTGCATGTGGGTTTTTTTCTGGCTTTTTATTCTTTCTTTTTTTTTTTTTTTTCTTTCTTAGTCTTCATGAAGAAATCATTGACTTTTATAAGTATATGTCTCCCAGACCTGAAGAAGAGAGAATGCGGATGGAAGTGGTGACCAGAATAGAAAATGTTATCAAAGAGCTCTGGCCTAATGCAGATGTGAGTAGGACCCTGTTTTATTTGTTAATATATAAAAGCAACATTTTGTGTGTGTTTAGTATATGGAATATTGAATATTGCAAGTGCTGTTTATTTTCCCATGTTGAACATGAAAAGACTTCTGGTGAAATTAAAGAGGTGATCTTTCTTTCTCAAATAATGCAAAGTAACATTTTCTGTCATACATAGGACTACAGACAAATTAGTCCTGCTGTAGTCAAAGAAGAGGCATAATATGTGGCAATGTTCAGTGTCATGAATATTTATTTGACAAGATAAATGTGGACATATCAGACATGTATGCATGTATTGTGTTTAAAAAAATCTTCTGAAATTCTTATCATTAGTAGGAGAGCTTTTAGTCCAAAGACCTGTGATCTTGAATAAATCTGTTAAAGTGGTGTACCAGCAATGTCACATTATATAGACCATGGTATTTTTAATGGGCAGTTATACTAAATTGGTATATGTTGCAAATTTAAAAAAACTCAGGAGTCTGTGTTTAGGAAGAAAAATCTGTAGATCTGTTTGCTTATCTTAAAATCTGTAATGCCTCTTTCCACTGAAGATGGGTTTTTGCTAGTACATACTCACTCAAAACAAGAGTTTCTCCTATGCAGAGTTGTGGGTTTTTTGATAAAGGTTAGATTAAAAAGAAGACAGGTTGCATTTATAAGTCAATATGGTTTTTATGGGGACACAGTTGGGTTTCTGGCATAATTGAATCTATTTTAATTGTATTCTTCTACTAATATTGTGTTCACTTCCAGAATGTAAATTTCTAGCTGTAGTCATCTATTTGTAGATAACAGTAGCTGAAAATAAGGGCTTGTTAGTCAGAATAGCAAACCAGATTATGACAGCAGAATCTCTAGTATAAGGAATGCTCTTTGATCCTGCCACAGTAAAAGACAGTGTTTTGACATGAGTGACTTAAATCCACTGTTCATTTCAAATCTTGTTAACCTGTTTTTTTGGAATGCCTTTTTAGAAATTGTCAGAATACAGAATGTGAATTCTGTATAAGCTCTGTGTGTGTGGTGTGTGGGTTAGTGTGTAAAATATACTCACATTTTCAAAGTGGTTATTGTTATGGACAATGTATCAGTGATTATGGTAGGGAAGGAGCACTTTCCACTCTGACTGCTGCCTGTGCACAGCTGGAGGGAGGTTGGTTGAGTCATTACTCCACCTATCTGGCAATTTTCTCTTTGAGCAAACTCAGTAACCTTTCCATGGGAACTGTGTAAGAGAGCAGCATGTGTCACAGGTGTTGCACAGCTCTCCTCTAACCCAGTGAAACAGTCACGTGGACCCCAATCAGGAGCAGGAGTAGTGGTCTGGTAGGCAATAGTGTAAGGAACAGTGTATGCTGTGATACACACTGCCAATGCCTTGGAGTAGAGGATTTCATCAAAACCACTGGTTGCTTCAGCCTAGAGATGTTACTATTTCCTGGGCAAGTTTGTGTGCTGCAAACTTAACTGTCTAATGGGGTGAATTGATTTATTACCATTGGATCTCTCTTACCACTCCACTACCACTTTGACTGCAGCACAAGAACATACTACTTCCAGAGATAGTCTGTAGGACAGGCTTGATCTGTAAAAGTATTTTGTATTTAAAAAAAAACTTTTTACATACATATATAACATACACATGTATATATGTGCATATATATAACTTTGCATCCTTGAGAAAATAGTCTTTCTTTAAGCTGCTGAAGGTTTTCTGTAGCCACCAGGTATTTAAGGAGGGGAAGCAAGTTAAAGCTCTACCACAAGTGACAGCTGACCACTGGGCTTAGCTGTACCATCACTGAGAGGAAGCACACACTGTGTAGTTGAAAATCTGAAGTTCACTTTTCAATTAGTGCCAGTTAAAACTGCCAGGACTGTCTTTCTCTGCTGTGCTTGAAAATGTTAGAGAGCGAGAGCGTGCCAGTTCCTTTTTCCCAAGTCAGTAACTGTTCTTCAAAGCCCAACTGCATTTTGTCTGCAGTTGTTACGTTGAGGAAGAATTCTCCTTTTATATGTCCTTCCGTTTTCTGGAGGTTAAAAGGAAACTGAATGGTGACAACAGCATTACTGTGATGTTATTTTTCTAAAACTTGCTTTGCCAGATCAGCTTGGGAACTGAACTGCTGAACTCAACTGTGTCCGACTTGGACAGTCTCTTCTTGTAATTTTTTAGTTCTTTGAGTTAATCACTAACCTTTTGAAAATCTGTGTTGGTTTAGCTACTTCTGAGATTCAAGTTTTGAGTACATGCTCTGAGAAGGTGGAGTGTTATCTGGTCCAATGTCCTCAGCTCTAGCTGTAGTGTAAAGTGATGAGTTAATGTTTAAGCTGTTCATTTTGAGTCGTTGATGCAGCCAAACCAGCTAAAATAAACTTGGAAGTTAAACATACACATTTAGCTTGTAGTTCCTCACTAAACACATAGGTAAGACATTAAAAATATGTAAATACATAAAAATCAGATACCAAGAAAAGGAAAATAAGGCTTTGTGAATTTAAATGTACTGAGAACGTACATGTGGAATGTGCCTGAGCACGTCCTTTTTTTTCCCCTCCTCTGTTCCACTTAGGAAAAGGCTAAAAAGCAGATGGAGGGGGGGTAAAACTAGGTATCCTAAACTGTTACTTTATTTATAGAAGTTTGCAATTGTGTCATTTGCTGTCTTACTCAAGGGAATGTGCTTAGAAGGAAACATTCCTAGTAAGTGAGGACTGTTCTTGGCATCAGCAGGGCTCTGACCATAAGAAACACTTTAATTACGCTGAAACCAAACAACCCAAAACATTTAAATGAAAACTTTTCAAGACAAAGATTTTTGACCAGTTCAGCAGGAAAATTTCGCTACTAAACAAATAGGTACTTACACAGTTAAATTTAGGATACATTTGTCATAATATCCTCAGCTTCGTGTCCATGTGACCAGATACAGCTGAAAAGAGGGAGTGTTGTGACCACGTAGATCTGAAAAGAGGAAATGTTGCATAGTTCACACACTTCAGTTATGAAAATACTATGACTGGGAGTGAAAGTTGAAAGATAAACTCTATTTAGTTCAACAAACTTCGGAAAATTCTACTGAAAGATATAGAAGAAAGGGAAATTAAATTAGCTATGGATGGATTTTTTTTTGTTGTTGTTTTGACAGAGGGATTTTGATTCCAGAAATTTACCAAGCTTTTGTGAGTTTCCAGGTTCTGTTTTGCTCAGTAAGCATGTATTTGGACACATACTGTAATTAAAGCTCCTTCAAGATCTGTGGAATTAAATATGAAGAAGTTCACTGAAATGTGGGATAAACAGTAACAATAACATAGAGGAGCAGGAGTCATTACAGTACTGTGAAGACTGAAGTTACCTTATGAGTGCAAATACAGATCTCTGTCCACAAGCTATAAAAACATGATTGGCAGCATTGGCACACCACAAAAACTAATAATGCTCATGTCTCAGGCCATAATAGTGTTCTGTGTTTGGGATGCTTTAAATACATGCATGGCTACAGAGCTTCAGCAGTTTAAATCCCAAATTGATAATAAATCAAAATGCTTTAAAATTTGTGTTCTGATTTCCCCACCCTTCCTCTTTTATCTTTCCAATTTCTGTGAGACAGTGGTTGAAGTGTGGGTGTGGGGTTTTTTTTTTCATAGTTCAGTGTTTCTCATGCTCCAAATTATTGTACAAGAGCAGATGTTGTCTCATTCCTTTTGGTAAAGGTCATATATGTTGTATCAGTAAGTTTATGAATACTTTCAGGGTTGTTTATTCAGTAAAGGCTCTCTTTGCTGTTCAGCTGAACACACTATTTTGTTTGATACAATGTGAAAGCACATTTAGTTTTTTCCAAACCCATCAGTGGCTGTTTTATTGTGCAAAAGCACTTTTCTGGTGTTTTTGGTGCCCAAATAATCCTGGTTTTACTGAACCCAGTTTCATAGAGGGTACTTCTATTACTATCCTGGATTAAAAATACTCATTATTGTTATTACATTCTTAGTTTTGTGATGCCTTTATGCTTTTGTACAGTATTGATGCTAGTGCTGTGGCACCTCTCACAAGTCTTTTCCAGTTTAAGAAGCTATGAACTTTCAATATTGAATTGTCTATGTATTTTTTATCGGGTGTGGGGTGAGAGGCTAAGAGGAGTGAAGTCATAAAAAATAATCAGGAAGAAGCACTCAAACTGCTTCTTAGTCTACTAAAGTATTAAGACACTTGCAAAGCATCATCTTTTCGTGTCTCCCCCTTTTACATATCCTGAAGGGGAAAAACGTAAAAAGTGGGTCACTTGACATACAAATAGGTGGCAATCAAGCTGCTGTATGAGACTCATTAAAGCAGAATACTCAAGTCTGTATAAGCTGGCTCCAGGAAACACATCAGAAGAATGGCTGAAAATTAGCCCAAATGTGTAGATATTTTTTCCTTTGAAGTCTCCCCAACCTCCCTTTGAGACTCAGCACATGAGTCCGACCTCCCTGCAAGGCAATGAGAGCATGGTTTTGGACAGCTTACAGGGGAAACCTGATGATTTACACCTCCAGTGCTAGTAAAAATCCAACTAATAAAGTAATTCTGTGGCATGTGAAGCTTTATGAAACTTCGGTTTGTTGTTTAAGCAGAAATAGACAGAGTTGTGCTACTTGCTTTGTAGTGCAGAAAAAAAATGGGTCATGATAGAATTGATTTTTTTTAAAGTATGCAAAGCAATGGAAATGCGTTAAACTTCAAAAAGACTTAAATACTGAGAGGTATACTTTGAGATGTGAAAACAGAAATCATATTAAACTGATACTGCTTTTCTTAAATGTTCTACCATCGTTAAGCATTTCTGGATTTTTGACAAATTTCCTCATGGGAGCAATTTTTACATTGCAAGGCAGTTTTTTAAAAAGTCAATGTTATTAATGTTTTATTAGTAAAAACAATGAGGATCAGCTGTTTGTAGTACATTGAAGATGAGTATGCTTTAACAGAATTGTTGAGTGCCTATTAGCAATACCAAAATCTACCAATGGAGGGTAGCAATAGCCAGCTTTTACAAGCAGCTTAATAGAATTCTTTATCTTCTGAAACCTGAAAAATTTCTTATTTCTTCCTATGTTTCCTTTATATATCTTTTTCTTCTGTTTCAGGTGCAGATATTTGGAAGTTTTAAAACTGGTTTATATTTACCTACAAGGTTAGTATTTTTTCAGTTTAAATTCCATACAAAAGAAAAGTAACTTGTTGGACCTGTAACCCTGGGGTTATTTATCTCCTCTGCTCTCCCAGGATCTGTTACTTGTGTCAATACTTGTGTCAAATGTTATGCTAAGAAAGTGTTAAGCTATTAGTTCTCTGTGAAGTGTACAGAAATACAATAAATAAGACTATTGACTGTAACACTGTCTTGTAACAGATCTTGAATGTATCAGTAGAAGGATCTGAATTACTATGTGGTTGCAAAAGGCTTGTGTTGGCATTTGGCTTCATTAATACCAAAAGAAGCTGTTGGCCCTAAAGGAAAAGCTAAATTCTATCTCCACAGACACCTTAGTTGAAACCTTTAACATCATAGTGGTAATGCTAGCGCTGAAGAGAAAATGTTACATACAGAATTGTTTTTTTTTTCTTTCAGTCTTCTTTTGTGAAATCTGTACAATAGTCAACATCTACCTTTTCCAAATTTATTGCTAGTTTTCATAAAGAGTCTTTAATCAGTGACACTGATATCTTCTGTGTAGAATTTGTGAGTATTTATGACAACTAAACAGAAATGGAGTGAAAGGCTTAAGTGGCTGCAGGAGATAAACACATTTAAATAGCATAAATCTGAGGATAACTTTTGAACTGAGTTCCATAGTTTGGGAACAGGAGGACATCTAGTCTGCAGATGAGGGATATCCTCATCATTGTTTCATCTCTATTTATAAAAGAAAGAACCTGACAGATGCTTTAGTACCTGCTTTAGTTTCAGGAGTTGTGAGGGAGTTTAATTTCTCAGTTTTTGTTTGTAAAGCCAGAAGTGAGGTGTAAAAATACTCATTGTTTTCATGTTTGGCCTCATTCTTGGCCTTTTTAAAATTTATTTTAAATAGGCTTAATTAAATTTCATTTAGTGCTTGGTAATGCTAGGAGATATTCCTGGCCAGTTGATGGATGCTTTACTATATTTGTTTGATTGTTTTCAGATGTAACAAAAATGTTTTTCTGTTGTCATATACTGCCTTTCTTGAGTGTTTCACCTTTCTCAAAGTGAGGTTTTGGGGGAGAAAAATGCAGATACTTCAAATACAGTATATGAGTCCATAGAAAACCTTCCTGTGGCAGTGCTTGCCAAACTTTCAAAATAGTCATCATATGTGTGTTGGTCATTAATTCACTGTTGCCTTCTAACAAAGCTTCCCTTTGCCCTAGGTCTTTCCTACCTCTGAGTAACATTTGTTTAGATTTCAGGCTCTGGGATTCTGAAAGGCCTGAAGTGTGTTTTTAATGCTGTGTCTCTTTGTTGTGATTTGCACTATATCCATTAACTTAAGCTGCTGTTGAAGGTTTGGGTACACAGCTGCTTTGCTGCTGGATCTCTTTGTCCCTTTGCAGGCAGTATCTATGCTCAAGGTGGCAACAGAGCTGCTTTTACTCTCTTGGTGTGCATCAGAAAAATGTCTCCTGTCAAAAGTGGGTTTAACACTAATTTAGTTTAGAAGAGAAATATCCAGCAGTGTTTCCTGCTCTCCAGGCCAGTTTTGAACACATTTCTGAGGGCAGCCTGGGGCTACCTGCCCTTGTCAGCCCAATGGTCTGTGGCTGAGCTGCTGCTTGGCAGGAGACAGCTCATCTAATGCAGATGTGGTTTCTTTGGGATTGTTAAAGCAGTGCTCTTTGTCAATCAGCAGATCTATAGAATCTGTTTCAGGGGAAGTATTTCTAAACTTTTCTGTCTTTCTGTTGCAGTTTTCCATATCACTGAAGCATCCTGCTAGCATAACTATAGGGTTACACACTCACCTCCTCTGTGTTCCTGGGCAAGCAGGGAAATCAAAGGATTTGGGGAGCAAAGAGGGAGAAGCTCAGCATCTCACAGTAGCCCTCACTGGCTTGAAATGTGACACCAGCCATCTTTTGGATTTGAGTTCAGGGACTGAGTTAGGGTGTCAGCTCCCTGTGCAGTGAAATGACTCTGTGTGTGCATAGGGAGGAAGTGTAGTGGGATGGAGACACCTCTTCAAGGAGCTGAGTTAGTAAGTGAAGTTTATTAGGTGGCTTGATCTTATTCAATAGCTTGTTGCTTCCTGAAGTCCAAGTTGCTATGTTTTCTTCTCCGTTTCCTTGCTCCCTGTTCTTGGCACTACAGGCCAGCAGCTTACCCTGTGCCCTCTGGTGCTCTGATCATCCAGAAAACCAACTTAGAGATCCAAAAAGGCAGGAAATTCCCCCAGAATATTCTGTGGGTCCTTTAAAGGGGGAGTGAAGAAGGATTCTGCCAGACCCATTTATAGGTTGAACTGACTTGCTGTGGACTAGGCAAACACCTAAAGACCTGGAGCAAAGGAGGAGACAGGGTCACGCCCCTGGGGGTAGAGGATGGGAAACAGGACTTTTCCTTTCGGTGTCAGGCTGTTAAATCAACATTCCTGATGAATACAGCCCAAAGGTAGTGATTCACAAGTTAATTTCTTGCTCTGAATCACTCCAGAGGAGCTGATCCCTCTCTGCTCACAGTGTGGCCTGAGGAGACTAATCTTAGGCTTTGCAGCCTAATTGATTTATGTTTATATGTCCCCTCCTCTAGGTAACCTGAAATGGTCTGTATTTCCCCAAGTGTAAGAGTTAATCTCCAACAATTTCCTCAGAAAAATTAGAATTAATTATTTAAGTTAAGCTATATTCTGTCAGCTTTGAGTTATATATAGATGTCAGTTTTTGTATTTTAAGTGTATTGGTCTTTTAATTTGAATAATTATTTTTTTATTTTTTCCATTTCAGTGATATTGATTTAGTTGTGTTTGGAAAATGGGAGACATTACCTCTCTGGACCCTGGAAGAAGCTCTTAGAAAGCACAATGTAGCAGATGAAAACTCAGTAAAAGTTTTAGATAAAGCAACTGTAAGTTTGGGTGAAGAGGGTATTTCCTTGTTCTAAGCTAAATTTCTAATCAAAGAAAGATGTTGATTAAAAGAATGTATTTTCATAAGCAAAACTGTTTTGTATATTAAATTTGCGATAGAACATATAGAACCTTTTTATTTGTATGATTTTTATTGCTGACAAAATAATTGATAGTGCAATAACAAAAGCATTTTTTTCTATTGTGGAAATTGTCTGATATTTCATATGCACAACATGTTGCTTTTAAGAGAGATTGGACTAGTCAGTGTTGTACATTGGTGTGTTTAAACTAGGACATTTCTGGACTGAGTCTTTACATAAGTAAATAATTTCTTTTTTCTTTTTGCAAGTAAGCATGTATAATCAGTTTTCACAAAGAAATATTAAGTACAGGCTTGTGTAAATAGGTAGTGGTATGTCTTGCAAAAAATAGATTAATTCCATTATAATTTCCTACCTTTTGCTAATTGTAAGAGTATGTAAGAGTGTTGGGGCATCTAAGTCATAGCTATCATTAGTAGAGAGAGGTAATTTGGCAATTACTCAGGTGGAGATAAATCAGAGTACTCTCCATATCTTGTACTTCTTGATTGAAGTTCATTTTGGTGAGGAAATGAAGACCCCAGTGACATGAGTTGTCATTTCTGATGTCTCTAGGATCATTTTTCTGTGTTTCCAGTGTTCATCACCCTCTGGTATCTGTGGTCCCCACCAGGACTGAGCTGCTGCAACAGCAACTCACCCAAAGAAATTCAAAATAAATCACCTGGAAGGTGAAACATTAGGTTCTGTTCAGCAGGACAGTAAATTGAAAATAGTGTTTAAGAGTTAGAAAAGCAAAGTTTACATAAACAGATTGGCAAGGCGAGTGAGTTCATAAATAGGAGTCCTGATTTCACTGCCTACCTCCTCTCCATAAATTCATGAAAAATTTCTGGTTTACTGGTGCATATAAGTTATAAATGAAACCAAGTGTGTCTTGGAAATCTGTATTGACTTGTTGTATCTTTCTTTTGCAGGTACCTATTATTAAACTGACAGATTCCTTCACAGAAGTAAAAGTTGATATAAGCTTTAATGTACAGAATGGGGTTAAAGCAGCCCAGCTCATCAAAGATTTTATCAAGGTTAGGCAACACTCTCATGGAACTATATGCTGAGTATTTGATAACTTAATTTTATTTTCTCTTTTACTTAGACTGCATCCTTACTAGACATGCACTTTTACTCTATTTTTTTTTTTGTTGTCTGATAATGCTGAGGGATGTTCCTAAGTTTTAGATATATTGTCTTAAAAGGCATGAAGATACTAAAATACAAGAACAAAATGTGGAGTAGTTTTAATGGTACAATGATTAAGGAAAATGCACTAATCCCTATTTTAAGTGTTCTGCTCTTTTAGTTGCAGTTCATTGAACTATGCACTTCAGAATTTCAAGATGAGAGATAGTCTCCTCATGAAAGCTGAAGGAGTTTTTGTGTGTGAAAGCACAGAAAATCAAGTTGCCTGGGTTACGTGTGACCCTTTGGCCTTGGGTCAGGGGGTGAGAGGGGTCTGTGCCCTGGGGATGGAGCAGGAGCTGTGTGTGGCAGCAGGAGAGAGCTGCAGCCCTGTGGCACCCCCAGCCCAAAGAGCAGAGCAGGTCTGGTGCCAGTAGCTGGAGTCAGCTCCCAGACTGGCCAGTGCCTGGCAGAGCAGTGGCCAGGAGGATGTGGAGGCTCTGGGTAGGGTCAGGATTAGGGTCAGGATCAGCACCAGTGGCTCAGGCTGACAGTGCAGGAGCAGCTGAGAGGGGGAGCAGCTCTGGAGCAGAGTGGAGGCACTCCCAGCAAGGTTTCCTACACGGTGCTTTCCCACAGGGCTGTTTTCCCAGCAGGCTGAGCCAGGCTGTGCAGCTGTGCCACAGCTGGCCTTGGGCATGGGCAGCTGTGCTGCTGTGGAGGTCCTTTGTGTGACTTGGAGAAAACTTGGTGTGTTCTTGCCAAGTGACTTCAGTGGTGTTCTTGAGGCACTCTCTGTAAAACGCTTGCAGGGCATTCCCTTTGGTCTTGTTTTGTCCCACATGACAACACTTAACTGAGATGTCAGATTTGGCATTAGGTTTGGAAATATCTCTTTCTTTTCATCCAGGTTATTTAGGAAGTCTGAGGCAGTTGGAGCCTTTATTAAGGGTATGCAGTTTTCTGAGAAAAATCTCATCTTTAAATTTTGGTATATACTCATATTCAACACTTCAGCTTGTGACTGGAGGTTCTTAATAGTTCAAAATCTTCAGTTAGATGGTTAGAGATCTTCAGTTAAATAGGACCCCCAATACTCACTGCAAGGCTCATGCAGAGAAGTTCTCAGCAAAATTCTTTCCCTTTAATCTTTTTGCAGTCATGGACATCATGACCCATGTTTCATCTGTGACACTAAGGAACTTTCTGGCTCTGTGTTGATAAAAGCAGTGATAATTATTGAGCCTCTTTTGCTCCTCCACTGTGAGGGGTATTCAGAGTGCAGGCATAGCCCAGCCTCCACTGCTGTCCCAAAGGAGTTTATCCATGCAGATAAACCCATTAAATGATCAATTACCCAAAGGTATTTCACTTGTTTGAAAATGTTACCTGGGTGTAGTAATTCTGAAGGGCTTTCTTTAACTCTGGATATCCAAAGTACTTGCAGGACAGAAATCTTAGTGCACTTTGAGCTACTCTCAGTTGTAGCAAGAAGGTTTTGTTACAGACCTAGGTATCTCCACAGTTCTTCCTTTGCTATACTTTTCACTTGTATGAGAAAGGCAAGTGTGTATATATATATATCTGTTTATATATTTAGATATATTTGACCCAAATACTTCAGAATTTATGATGCAATAACTTTTTTTTTTTTGTTGTTAATATCTGCCACCAGAGTCAAATAGGTAAAACATCTGTGTTGATCACAGGCAAGGGCATTGGCTTCTCCACTGTTACAAAAAATGATAGGTTGGATTTATAGTTAGCTTTAAGACAAAATATAATGAAACAGATAGTTTCAGTATGCTCTCTTAGCATCCATTGTATGCATGCAGCACAGTATTGTAACAGCCTTGTTTTTCTCTTTCAGAAATATCCTGTGTTACCATTTCTAGTTTTAGTATTGAAACAGTTCCTGTTGCAGAGGGACCTTAATGAAGTATTTACAGGTGGAATTGGTTCTTATAGTCTCTTTTTAATGGCTGTCAGTTTCCTTCAGGTAAGTTCAATGGAATCTATCAATGCCATTGGTGCATAAGGACATCACCTTAAGAAGGAATTTGATCAACCCTTAAATTTAATCATTTAGGCTATCTTTTTTTGGGGTTGCACCCCCTTTTCATTTAAAATTAGGTATGTCCCACCTGTCTTCTGTTCTTTCTCTGATGCTGATGCTTTGGTACAAAAGATGTCTGAAACATCTGTTGGTGTATCAATGCCAGGCACTGATAGATATGATTTTGATACACATGATATGGCATGTGTTATTCACGTAAAACATCTTGAATATTGTATAACTTCACTGGAACAAGTTCCATAAGGTTGGTGCTAGCTGCAGCTGTCATTTATGACACTTGGTCTCCAGTCATACACCCTGTGTGTGCTTTTACAAATGCAGTGTAATCTTGGTTCTCTGGGTTTCTAAGCTGATATCAGACAAACATGTTTTACAACTTTCTGTTAAATCTAATAGAACCAAATGCATGAACTACATCTATATTGTTATGTCTGGGGGAGGGAAATACTGGAGAGGTATGAAGCAGCTGATTTCTGGCTGTATCAACCCTGTTCTTTTTCCTGAACTAAATGTTATGTGTAACTGTGTTTGCAAGTGTATATCCTTACTTTTCCAGACTGTAATTACTCTAAAACCTGAGCCTGGAAGTAGAGCTTGGTGTTTGCTAAGTGCCTTTACAGTTCCCTGCTGAGCACAAGAAATAAAAAATAAGGGCAATATGGATATAGTTTAAAACCAAAATTTCTCCATATCAACATTTTTCTTATGTTGAATAACAGCACTTCCATTTGCTCATTTTTTTAAAAAATCAGGTTTCATATCTGTTACAATTCTGAGCTGGTTTTGTTCACAGTCTCTCAGGCTGCTTACTTAACAGCAGAGGGTATCCTGTATGTAGCTGTGCACATGAGAAGTCTGTAGGTTTGTGAGGTGCAAATATCTCCTTTTTCACAAGAGCCCTGCCATTAGTGCTTGAAGTTCACTTATTGGACTGAAAGTTCAAATGTAAAAAGATTAGTACTTGATAGCCTGCTTTTTTAAAAGGTAATTATTTTATAAAAGTTGTCATAGCATCCTATTTTAAAGATGAAAAACTGCTTTATCAAGGAAAATTACAATATTTAGACATATCTATTTTATTATTATTTAATACTGTATTTAGACATGTTTTCTGTGAAGAAGAGAAGAATTTGAAGTCTTAAAAGAATGAATTTTTTCTCTCTCTTCTTAATAGCTGCATCCCAGGGAAGATGCCTGTATGCCCAATGCCAACTATGGTGTTCTTTTAATAGAGTTTTTTGAATTATATGGACGTCACTTCAATTATCTGAAGACTGGAATCCGAATAAAGGATGGTGGCTCTTATGTTGCCAAGGATGAAGTGCAGAAAAGCATGTTGGATGGCTACAGACCATCAATGCTGTACATCGAGGATCCATTACAGCCAGGTATCCTCAGAAACCAAAATGGAATAACAGAACTGTTAAATGTTTAATAGATGCACTGCAGGATTTTTTTTCCCTTCATCTATTGTACTGTTACCCAGAGAATTGCTGGTTTGGACTTCTTTGCATTTAAATATCTGTAGATCTTTTAAGCTCTTTCAAATATTTACGCTTTATGCTAATCCTGTTATACAAGAGGTGGCTGCAGTTAGTTGGAACTTAAGGACAATTTTTAAAACAGATTATTGTCTCTCTTGCCTGAAAGGTGATAACCACAGTTTAAATCTTACTCATTTGTTTATATTCTTATTTTAAGGTAATGATGTTGGGAGGAGTTCCTATGGTGCCATGCAAGTGAAGCAGGCTTTTGATTATGCCTATGTTGTTCTGAGCCATGCGGTTTCCCCCATAGCTAAATATTATCCTAACAACGAAACAGAAAGGTAAAGTCACTGAGTCTACATCTCTGACATTCATTACTTATATTTGTGTCTAAAGTTTAATTGTGTTGATGGTTTTGTTTTTTCCCTGGTTTGCAGTATATTAGGGAGAATAATTAGAGTAACACAAGAAGTGGCCACCTACAGAGACTGGATATCCAAGCAATGGGGAATGCAAAGCAGAACAGAATCTTCGTGTAATGGTGAGTTTTGACTCAGCAGGGCTGATGGGGAAAACTTCCTGCACATTTTGCTTTTATAGATTTTGTTGTTGTTTTTGCCTCACATAAGTTAATGTGTACATCTTAATAGCAATTTCATTTTTTTGTTCAGTATTCCTGACTCTTCATCCAGAAAAGTCAGATTTGTACAGCAGTAAAATGTCCCCATCTTTTTTGTGCTACAATAGATTTGGTCAGTAGAGAGGTCTATAAAGAGGGCTGCCTTCCAAAAAGAGACTTTGGAAAACCTTCCAGTTGAAATTACCACATTGTCAGTGTCACACTTCCTTTGTCCTTTAAATGGGGACAAGGTTTTAAAAAGAATTACTGGGCATGCTAGTTTAAATCTGAATCCTTAAATTCTGCATTTTTATTTTCGTTTTCAAGTCTAACATACTGTGTGTGTAAGGAAGCAATACTTAAGCCAGAATTCACTATGTAAGTGGAATAAATCTTTTAAACAGAAAACTCCTGAAATATCAATCATGATCTTGTTTTTAACAAATGGAAACACAAAATCTACCCAGAGAACTTGGTGACAATGCCTTTTGACTCACCTTTAATCTATTGCCCATCTTCTGACTCCAGCAGCCAGTTGCCACTCTCTTTTGGTGCAGGTGTATCTGCTATCTGGAAGTTTTCAAACCAGAATTAATTTTTATACTCTCCAGTTAATTTTAGAATGTTCCCTATCAGAAGTGTTCTCTTGTTAGCCATTAATCAGAAAAAATGTTGCAAGGACCCATTCTTTTGGCTAGGCTGGATTTTGTTTACTTGCTTTCAGAACTTGTGTTAGTGATTTGTCAGCTGAATATGCTCTGCCATTCTCAAATGTTCATTTGAGCTGTCAGCCTGCAGGCCCTGGTGGCCCTGCTGTCCTCAGGAATAGCTAGTGCTCAGTCCCTGGAGCTCCCATCACCTCCCTCTTACCTGCCTATATGCATGGACATTTTATGTAAATCTCTACCTCCTAAGTGTCTTATTTGAGATAAAACAGCTATCAAAAAAAGAAAAATAACCCATATTAGGAAACTAATGGACACTAACAGTGATTGTCTTGTTGATTCAGTTCAGATTTAAGTTCCAATTATTTTTTTTTAAGGCAGAGCTTAGTGAGATATGAGAGTTCTGTATCCTGAATTTTCAATGTAGGAAATCTTAGAAAGCAATGAGGCTGTTTTGGAGTTCTGATCCTAGCAGCTTCCTAGCAGAAGAAAAATTGTAGTTGCTGAGCATCAGGGATATAGGAACAGAATTTAAACCTATGTGTTTGAGTGCTGTTGAATCTACAGCAGCACATCTGAACTTTGTTACTGACATGTCTTCTGTTCCTAACTTCCATCTCAAATCATGGGCAATGCTCAGTGCATTAATGGATCCTATCAGGAAGCCACCACCCCTCTGGAAGGTGCTGGCCTACAGTGCACACACAGGGATGCATTCATGTGTGTCTGCATGGATTTAGGGTGTGGATGTGTGCAGGTATCTGTGCATGTCCTCTAATAACAAAATAACACATATTTTGTATCTTAGAGGCTATATTAGAAAACTCCAAGGCAACATATTTTTGCATTTAAATGTGTGGTGATGCTTCTGTTTTGTTTTTACTAGGTAATGGAGTAACCTTGATAGTAGATACTCAGCAGCTGGACAAATGCAACAATAATATTGCTGAAGAGAATGAAGCACTGGGAAAACCTAGAAATAAAACCTCAGAAACACTTAGTAAACATTCTTCAAATTCTTCATCAGGTCCTTTATCATCATCATCATCCACACTGTCCAGCTCTAGTGATGTAGTAAGTACTGGAGGTTTTCTGACTTCACTTTAAAATTTCTTGTGTTTTTTTTTTTTTTTGGTTTTTTTTTTGTTTGTTTTTTTTTTTGTTTTTTTTTTTTTTTTTCTGATTTGTATTGTCACAAAATACATTTTGGGAGCTCACAATCCTTGTCAATTAATTCATCCAGAATCCTGACTTGCATAAGATGTTAACTCTTATGCAATTTCCACACATATAAGTTGCAGTGTGTTTTTGACACAATACATGTAGAAAGTGTATATAGTAGATACAAAGTTACACAGCCCTCTTTTTTCTGGGAAAACTGTATTTCAAAAGTAAAACAGACTCATAGTCCTAAGCCATGTACTTTGAAAAACAAACAGGCCGAAAGCTTTAAAAAAATCTGTTTGGGAATTCCATTTAAAAATAAAAGGCAAATCTTAAAACCAGAATCACATATCAATACATCTTTAAATCTGTTTTACTTGATAAGAATTCTGGATTGAAAGAATTTTAGTATGTAAAATAAAAAAGTTTTCAGTTTTGTCCACTCTTAACTTTATTTTTAAAGGAAAATCCACCTTTAGAAATACTCTTAAGAAAAACTCACTAATCCTTTACATTTTCCTGAAGGATTCTGATGGAACACCTTGCAAAACCTCTAAACAGTTGAGTTGTCGTCAGTCTACCACAAACAGAGTGGGGTCACAAGAAGTGTCACTGGAATCCTCCCAGTCAAGTGGGAAAACACAAAATAGCCAAACAGCCAATACATCCAGCAACACGAACAAATCTCAGGTTTGTGAAATGTTTGGAAGCAACAACTGTGTAGATTATTTGAATATTACACATATCCCCCATGGAAAGGTACTTGTTCTGGAAAGGGAACACAGCATTTTTTATCTCCCTTTTGCTCCATTAAAAAGCTCCCAGCACTGATTGTATCTAAAGCCACCTGGTTCTCTGTTAAGCTTGCACAGATGAATTTGCAACCGTGGCTTTCCCAGCTTTAGAACAGATAAAATTGGTCTGACTTTATTCTGGGACACCGAATTTGCCAGAGCTGTGTTGCACCCATTTCCTCCTTTGCAAAAAGCATGTCAGTCCAGTTTTGATTGCAAAACTTGAGAAATGAGGCATGCCTACACTTAGTAAAAGCAGTTAGCAAAAATGTGTGTTTAAAACTTTGACTGGCTGCTCTTTTAGCTGTTGATACTTGTTGATCTGTCTTCCACTGAGGAAGGTGAAGATTCTTTGCTGCTACATGACATTCCTCCTCATTTTCCCCTGTAGCCAAACATCCTTATGATGCTATCAGAGCTTATGCATTTAGGAGATTTCCCACACTGAGGAATGCTTCTACGGCAACTCATTATTTTGGAAATGTTCTATGCCTCTATATACAGTATACCCTGGATATATGCAGTTTAAATTCTTACACTTTTTCAGAAATGTTTTAGATGTTTTATGTTTGAAACATAGTCCAGAACCTTCTGGAATACTTTTCCTGAAAATAATTCTGAAGACATTCCTCTTATTTGCTGATGATCTGTCTTTTAATGATATAATTCACCCACCTGGCCTTGGCTATGCCATGGGCATGTGTTTGTTCTTGGGCAGAATCCATTCCAGGTTGGAATGTGTGTCCATGATCTGACATACCCCAGCTCTGAAAAGATGTGGTATAAGGTTAGTCCTGGATTTGAGAAATCTTCCTGTGTTGTCTTGGATTATGGCCATTTCTGTAAAATACCTTTATATTTTCCAAAATTCCAAGTGCTCTGTTCCTCTCTCTGGACCTGTTTAGGGCTCGAGATAAACATTTATTTGCAGCCACCCATGTGGGAAATTGGCATGCTGTGCTGCTCTCTCAGCAATGACCAGGTTTCTTCTGCCATAGCAAGCTGTTGAAGTGTGTTCTCAGAAGTCACATGCCTGTGGTGCAGAAGCAGGGATGTGTGATTGCCATGCTTTATTCCCATCACAGGGATTTACCCTGCTCTCTTTCCTCCACAGCATGGATCTGCACGGTTATTTCGCTCGTCCAACAAAGGCTTCCAAGGTCCAACAAACTCAAGCCATGGTACCTCAGTCACAAACAAACAGCACCAAGGCAGCAAATCACACCATCAGTTTTTCCACGGCAAAAAGAGGAAACACAAGAGGGATGCAGCTCTGTCAGACCTTTGTAGATAGTTGCCTACTTTATGACTGTTCTTCTGTGTGCAATGATCTCATGCTACAGGATAGTTTGATAGTGACTCCTTGGATCTCTTCTGGAGCTTCAGACTGTTCAGACATAGATTAGCAACTGCATTTTTTTTTCCCAGCTCGCCACGGAACGGAACATGAAGATTGATCACTGCAAAATTAAAAAAAAAAAAAAAAAAAAAAAAAAAGAAAAAATGGACAAAAAAAAGGAAAAAATAATTTTTTTAAAAGAGGAAAAAGGCTGCTCATTTGATAAGTCATATGCTACAACAGGGTCATTTAGGATATAAAAGCTTGAATGTAAAGTAAATGTATTTCCCATCAGCTCATGCTGACTTGTAGAGATAGTACTCAGTGTGTCTAGGGGGTGGTAACAAACAAATAAAACACAAAAAATAGGAAAAAAAAGGCAAAAAATTGTATTTTGAGGGAAACCCAGCCTTTAAAGGTGAAAGTAATTTGTGCATGATTTTTTAATTATTTTTGCATATACTTACCATTTTATTGTGTATATATAGATGACCATATAGGAAAA
Organism: Muscicapa striata striata; assembly: GCA_030060385.1. NCBI lineage: Eukaryota > Metazoa > Chordata > Aves > Passeriformes > Muscicapidae > Muscicapa > Muscicapa striata. Next base: position 4,454,217 of record JAREIS010000057.1, on the reverse strand, counting down.
CTGACATTTGTAATAGTGGATTTGTTAATACTTTTTACATAACATTACTGTTTAAATTGTAAACATAAATTTTTCTCAGGATTAGTTTGGAAAATAATCTGAATTGTCATCTTAACATCCATATAAAGAGACATTACTAGTTATATTGCTCAGAATTTCTTTTCTTGGCATTTGGAAGAGCTCATAGAACTTTTGATCTGCAAAAGCTGTTCCTCTGAAAGAAAGGTTTATGGTGGCAAATGAAGATTTTCATTTGTATAAAGTGTACATGTACTTTGTGTAGACACTGAGCTTGTCATCTCTGAGAAGTAACCTTCACCTTGTTTTCTAGAGTGCCATCATTTCAGGCAATGGGGTTTTCTAGTTGCATCCTTCTCTTCCTTCCCTTAGTGGTCTCTCCTCTACCCTTCCTTCTTTTTTTAAAGAAAAAACAAAAGGCCACTCGGGTTTGTATTTTTTTTTTTTGTTTGATTGATGGTGGTGATTGTTTTCTTTTTTTTTTTTTTTTTTTGTTTAAAAAGAAACAAAACAACAGAACTCGGTTTGTTACAGACGTTTGCATTCCTGGGCTGCTTTAATCCCATACCTCCTTGTTTGTGCCTTTCCTCCCCCTTCCAGGTCTGGGTTTTTTTGTCTTTTATATTTTTGCTAACTCCTGTAGGAGACGATAACTGTTGAAGCTTTAAGTAAATTTTACAATTAAAGTATTTTTTTCTCACTCCCCTCTTAGGCATTTTTATATTTACACTTAATTATTAAAAACAAAACTATTTCAAATAATGAGATATACTTTATATTGCCTTAAAGACCCAAACCTGTCATATCTCATAATATTTCTTCATTGACATAGTTCTCATTTCATTGAAACTCCACATGTGTGGTTCAGTCACCATCACAAGTCTAGGTTGCAGTACCTCTGATGCCATGAATGCGAATGGAATGGAAAATTGCACTCACAGGCATAGTTTGGAACAGGAGTTGGGACACTTCAGTGCTAGAGAGTTAAGTGGCATTTACTTTCACGTGTTTCTGTCAAGAGGAAGGTCTGTACTTGGTGTACGTGGCTGTATTAAATGCAGCAGTTCTGAGATGATGCTTTTATAAACAGTACTGTTAGCTTTGAGAAACTCTTTTTATATGCATTTACAGAATAGCACAGACCAACCTGACTTTTATGGGCACTAATGAGTGAAATGATTTTTAAAGTAAAATGAGATCAGAACCAATGTCATCACTTAAATGAATAAACATTTTCAATGTGTCAAAGTGTTTTACTTCAAAAAGGAAAAAAAAATATTCCAAAATTACAGAAAGACATAATATTTACTCCAACACTAAGCTTAAGTGATGTTAATTTGACAATTTTTAGAGTCATATTTTAATTTGATCAGATAATTTTATCAAGATGTTCAGCTTTTCTTCATAGAAACTAGTAAAAGTTGTACCACATTATGCATAGTCACTATTTATTTTGTTTTAGATTATTGTGAATGTGTAGACTTATGTTCACCGCTTAGGGAACAATTATTTATAAATTATATTAATCCAGTATTGTTAGCTGCTATTAGCAAAACTGTTCCAAAACTTAATACTTGCAAAGATCTGTATCGCATTTACCACACTGAAGTGTTTTTAAAAGAATCACCCTCATTGTTGAAAGCAAATGTACTCCTAGGGTGCAGATATTAGTGTTCCAATAAGCATGTGATAATTTTAAGGTGGTGGTAGCGGGAAGATAATCTTGATTCCATTGGGAATCTTAGGTTTGCCTCAATTTATGGTTTTCATAAATTTAATGGAAAATAGCTTTTCCTGGACTGCTCAAGTTTCTTTTTGGTAAACAGTATCTTTCTAAAAGAAAAAAAAAAAAAAAAAAAAGAAAAAAAAAAAAAGCATGAAGGAAAAATTGAGGTATTTTACATTGCCTCAAATGACCAGCATTGTATTCATAAAATACTGTATATCTTGCAAAACTTTATTTAAACGGAACAGTTGAACTGTTCGTTTTTCAATCTGAAGTAAAATACTTTCAAGACCTTTTAGTTTGCCTGCTCATTTGTCTTGTACATTTCATCTCTGTATTTGACTCAAGTCTAATTCCTTTTTGAGTTTCAATACTTTTGTGAAGATTTTGTGAATATATGAAAAAAATAAATGTTTAATCTAACTACTGCAGTTTATCACCATTCTTGACACCCTGTCTTCCCCCTTCACAGCACTGTGGAAAGAGTTCTCGAGTATCATTTTTCACAATATCAGGGTCCTTCCCAGCTGAGTCCTGGGCCCCTCTGCCTGCAGTTTGGAAGCAGATTTTGTTCAGGTGGCCCTGGTCTGCTGGTTTTCCTTTCAGGAAAGCTGGAGAATTTTGTAAGCCTGAGAATAAATGAAAGTTAATACACATGTAAAGATTTCTTAATGTATTATTTTTTTTTTAATTTTCATCCTTAAATACATAGGAAACTTATGGGAGGATCCATTTTCTTTGTTTTCTGAAGTTGTCTTTGGGGTGGTGGTGCAGCTGCAGGGCAGCAGCTGCTCAAAGCTGCCATGCTGGGGGAGTTATGTAGAGCTATGCAAGAGTTAATTGAATTTTCTTCCAGCTAAAATCCATGTTTAGCAGTTCCTGAAGCACAGCTGATGTTACTGAAGCGTGTTCTTGTTGTCCTTCCCTGGGAGATGTTCACATACTGCAAGCTCTGGTAGTTTTCACTCTGGTAGTCCACCACAGACCATTGGAAATACATAAATAAGCTGAAATGTTCGTATATCTTCCTATTCAGCATTAAATTGATTTGCTGAAAATCTTTTAACTGAAAAAAAATTGATCAAATGATGTTTACAGTTAAAAATCTATGTATTTGTTATTTGACAGTCTCCTCCCTTCTGGCAGAAAAGAAGCTGAAATGTGAGTAAATTTTGTGAGACAACTTGATTCTGTTTTGTCAAAATTTCAGCTCAGGTTTTAAAATACTAAAACCAAACTTGTTTTCCTAGAACTAAATCTTCAGAAAATGATTGTAGTCCACTAGCTGGTGGCAACTTTTTAAATGTACTTTCAAAATAGACCTTTTCCATTTTATGTTCTGGAGTCATCATGAGTATATCCTAAATATAATGTGAGCAGCTGGTTAGAAAATAGTCTTATCTGGAAAAAGTATTGTAAATAAATACAGCCAGCCATTTGACATGTTGATGGGTGTTAAAACTCATGATAAATCTTAAAATGGAATGTTAGACTCCAATTTTATTTCCTAAAGAGTAAAAGCTATAGGAGATAAAGTGTGCAATTACTCAAGAAGGGAGTATATTTACCTATTTAGAGGCTGTAACAAAAGAATTAATTAATTATTCCAGCTACAGTTAAAGGGCAAAAAGTGATTATTCTGCTGATTCCTAGAACTTGATTATTTTGTTTAACAATGCAAAATAATTTTCTAAGAATCAAGGTTAGTAGGTCTTAAAACGGTTTGTCTTGAAAGTGCAGATTTTGAGAGCTTTATATTCTACTTAATTTGTAGTGGTTTCAAAAGTTTTCCTCAAAAATGTTTTCTGGGAGCAGTGACCTAAATGTGTGCCTTGACTGTATTTCCAGGGGTTATTTACTAGCAGTTCTGACAGATACATTATTCATGATTTCATCTACAGGTTGAAAACAGCTTTGCTTAATTTCTTGATGGTTGTAGATTTTCCTGTGCCAAAGTACTCTTAGGCTCTTCCCTGTAGTAATTTGCTCTGAAGCCTAATGAACTAACCTTTAAAGTTGATTGTTATGATGTTTGAGCTGACCCCAGGGAAAGAAATATCCAACACCAAGAACCCTTTGCAAGTAACTTAATGTCCTGAGTAACATGGGAATTAAAATTGAAATGGCTTTATTGAGTCTTTGCAGGCTAAAAGTTTCTGTCAAATACCTGCTTGAAAAGAAAATAGAAAGCAAAGAGCCAGAAAGTGGCTGTTACTTGGGCATGGTAGTGCTAGATCAAATTAATGTGCATTTCAGATAACTCTAAAACTTAGATCAGTTATTTTTGAAAAGCTTTGATTTTAATTCTTTGTATATTGAGTAGCTGGCCCACCATGATCATTTTATTAATTTGTGGACTCCAAAACCTTGTAAGAAGGAAGTGTGGTGCCTTTGTTCGGCACCTCGGCCACGCTGTTCAGTGAGCCTTTCTCTTGGCAATAGCCAGCTCAGAGATGCCTGTTCCCATTTGCTGCTTCCTGTAGCAGTGCAGGGTATGGATGAAACTGAGCAAGAAAAAGAAAGTAAATTTTATTTTGCTGTAAGTTAATTGTTAAAAGCTGATGGGACCCTCAAAATCATTTAAGTACACCTATAAGTAAGGGAAGATGAAAAATCTTGGGTACCCTATGCATAAAAGCCATTTGGAGGAATGCCATCCTTCTGCCTCCAGGATGGGTGGGAGTGAGGTGCTGTGGGGTTTCTGGTGGGTCCCTTTGCTCAGGCATTTCCTGTGGGATACTCAATGACCTCAGCAGTGAATCTCTTGGTGTCCCTGCTCTGTAGCAGGTCTAAATAGCTCTTGACATTTGAAACTTGCTGCATTGAGTTTCCTAATCCTTTCCCAATTCTAAGCCCAGCCTTTGTTTTTTGGTGCTAAATGTGACATTTATCAAATGCTGTCCAACAGGTGAAGAACAAAGGGGATGCAGATCTTTAGTGCTCTAAGAAGGGTATTTCCTGCTGCTATAGCAGCTCTTTAAAGGAAAATAGACCAAAAACCCTTTGATTGAGCAGCCTGAAGTAGATGTCCTCTTAGCTCTTAGGGCATATCCATATTTGAAAGTAGTTTCTGTGTAAGTTATTCAGCAATCTAATGTTGGGATGTGAGGCTGATTTTTTTAGTCTTTCTGTATAACAAAGTCCTGCTTTCCCATAGTGCTAAACTCTGCCAGAAAAAAAACCACTTGACTGTATGCAAGAGCTGGCTTGTAAAGAATGCATTTGTGTGGTGATAAAGAAATCTGAGGAACCATGAGTGCAGATTCGGTGAGTGCTTTGCTTGTTTAAAATAAATAAAATGCTCTTGTGAGGGTATATAAAATGACTTTTGCTTATGTATGAAGCAATGTTTGACTCTTGAGCTTAAAGATCATTAAGCAATCAAATGCTTCTGAATAGCTGTTAGTGAAACTAATCTGCACTCTCGGCTGCATTTTCCCAGGTCTAAAGTTCATTTGTTGTGCTTGATTTGGTGACAGTGAAATCTGAAAATAATCCTGGTTCAAGTTGCTCATTTATGCTGCCTGGCAATGTAACACAAAAATATCTGTTCTGAACTTAAAGTTCCCATCTTAAAAAAACAAAATCCCCAAACAAATACATCTTGCTGTTCTGTACACAACAGATTATTGCGCCAGGAGTGTGAAGAAATAGTTTTCTTTCAAAAATAACATGATGTGGTTTAGGTGAAATGTGCATTAATGGTTGCTGTTTGCATTTCCCTCCTCCTGTGACCTATTTCCAAACAGGACGGTTGTTCATTCTTACAATAACTAGGAGACTGATTAAGGCTGGGTTGGGGTTTTTTCCCTCATCACTATAGTGGATCTTGAATCAAGCTCCTTTGTGATTGCCTGGTAATCAGTAACTACGAAAAGACATTCTCAGTCAGAAAAATCAATGGCTAACTCAACAGCAGGTAGAAATTTTTCATATTGTCTTTCTTCAATGCATGTTTGCTTTTCCTTTTAAAATTTGTCACAGAGCATGGGAGGAATAACTTATAAAATAATGTTCTTATTTCTGTAAGATTCTTTTAATCCCGAAGTGGCTTACTAACCCAATGTTACGATATCAACTTTTTTCCATCAAGATAATGTCATAAAGCATAATTGCTGACAATTTCAAGTGTGCCTGACCTGCAGTGTGTGCCACCTACTGAATTGCTTCTGTGCAGTGTCTAAGCCAACTCCAACCACAGAAGGTATTTTGAAGGCTTCTGCTTTATAATGTTTCTTGTATGCAGACAGTAGCACTTTCAGGTAGTGGTAACTACTCATAGAATCCCACTAATCTAAGGGTAAAACTGAGAAAACTGAAATTTTTTGCAAAAAATTATTGGCACAATGTTAGTAGGGTGAAAAGCCAAGGGGGTAAGAGCAATACTGGCTCCAAGGAAGGCTGCCCTGGCCTCCTGTTGCGCGCAGGGGCAGCTTTGGCTTGGGCAGAGACCACACTCGCCTGGACCTGCTCTCCTACACCAAGTGCTTTGTAACAAGTCAGCACTGCTGAGCTCTTCAGAACAAAGTCCCATGATGGTCTGTCAGAAGCAGAACAAACTTCTTGGAGAGTACAGGCAAATATAGACATTGGGAATCTGGAAGCTGCGGCATTAATGTGAAAAAGAAGGAATCCAACCTTTGCAGTTACAGTGAGCACTGGTCTGGTAACTTTACCTTGTGTGGACAGTCTGATTTTTGAAAAACAAACCAAAACAAGACCTAAATCCTCAAATACTTTACTGCACTTTATTTCCATTGAATTAAGTGATATTTTACGTTACAATTTCAGAGGAGTATTTTTAAAGTAAAAGGTATAGAAAACAATAACAAGTCATGAAATAATGCAGTTCTATAGCTTTTGTATTATGTAATTATTTTTCTAATTATCACACTTAGATGTAAAAACCTGTCCAGTAGTTGTGAACCATAATTACTGTATTTGTACATTTATACACATGTATTTGTGAGAGTCTTAATGTTCTGGTGCTGCTTAGTGAGGGAAAACTATAATAAACAATTGTGGTGAGCTGGTGGAACGCTAAAATTAGGACTGATGTTTATTTCTTGGACATCATTAATAGAAAGTTATTTATTTTCAATTCTCCTTTAGAGTCTTCATCAGTGTCTCAGTTTCTACAGGCTTTTCCTACTGTTGTGCCTCATCTGGCCTGCATAGCTCATCACATGTTCTGTATCCCGAACTGGCTGCTGGCCTTGCTTGAGATTAAACTTTATGAGCTGGATGGATCATTTTTAAAGAACAGAGCATATCCATTTTGGATACAGCCCCGTTAGAAGCTAGCCAGGTTTTTTTCCAGTTCAGTAGTCTATCCACATTTAAAAAAAAAATATTGTCATGCCAGTACAACCGATTGTCATGTGGACATGATAAAGCACCAGACAATCCTTACCTCATGAAGTTAATCTCTGCCCAGCTGATTTCAGTTAATAATGTGTTGTACTTAAAACAAATGTAGTGAAGATGCAGTATGAATGTAATTTTAATGTTACTATATCAATAAATTCTAAGATTTTATTGCAAAGGAAAGAAACCTTTGCTGTTGGAAATTTGAGGTTACTCTTTTGCCTTAGTCTAAGAATTACCACAGAGTGCTTTTGTTGAATTTAAGAGGAGTCCTTCCACTGACTTCACTGATAGCAAGCAGGACTCTGCAATTTCAGGATAGTAAGAAAGTAAAGTATTATTTTCCACTTTAGTCCCTTTCAAGTTTGGGGCAGTTATTATATTGGTTTGTTTGAAAATACCAACTACTTGGAGGAAAACACAATCCGTTTCTTAGCATAAAGTAAAATAAAGGGAGGATTATGTTTTTCCTTTGTATTCTCTCTTTTAAAATCCCCATTGTGATCTAAATAAACTGATCTTCAAGAAGTAAGCTACTTCCATAAGCTCAGTGAGATAATATGAAAGGCTACATCCTCATGTAATAGAAATAATTTTTACTTCACTGGTTTCACTATAATAGGGCTACACTGATTTAATCAGATGAAGTTTGTCCACACACTTATAAAATTGATTTATAACAGGATTGTGTGGGTTTTGGTTTGTGTTTTGGTTTTTTTGTTTGTTTGTTTGTTTTTCAGTAAATCCATATTTGCTAGTGGATTTTTTTTACAATTTTTTGTTCTACAATTGTATTCCAATTTACGTAAGAGCATTTTCTTCTAATAATATGTATGGTCCATTTGTTCCTTACTGATTTTTCCAAAGTATTCTTCTTTTCTTTCCATTATAGAAGTTATACTAATGCAGAGATACTGAAAGTGCAAATTGAAAACAGTTAGCTAAATAGTTTCATCATTTACTGTGAACATAAAATGATTTGTTCTTTTCTGTGCTCTTTCAATCAATAACATTTTCCATTTTGTGACAAACTCCACCTGCAGCGTTAGGGCACCTAATGGAGAAATGGCCTTTTTTTCATTTATTTTCCTTTCTTGTGTAACTTACCAATTAATAAAAAGAGTGACCCATCAATAAAGACCATCTAAAAGTTTTCTAGGAAGCCAAAGACCAGATCATTTGTCATTGTCGAGAGTAATTAAATTTCTAGAAGAAAATGTTCCATTTTATAACAGGTCAACTTGAGTATACAGAAAGATTTAAAGTCCAGACTGATCTATAACCCTTGGTTCAGTACAAATCACACCTGCAAGTACAGGTAAAAAGGTTTAAACAATTAACCAGGCACTGATTTTTTCAAGGAAGAATGCATTTTCTTATTCTGGAGATAGAATCTTAAGCATGAACAGGAGAGGAGATGCAGGTGGTGTTTTGGTTGTTAATCTAAGAATTCAAACAAAACTTCCTAGCCCAGGTCTGGAGCTGCAAGTGGTGGGACTTGTATTCCTAACTCCTTCAGTTCCTCTAGGAAACTGCATAAGCTCCTCAGCCACACTTATGCACTCTTGGTACCTTCCCTAATTACCATTTCCCAGTGCTGTGAGCTTGAAGTTTTCTTTAGAGAAATATTTGTTGTCCCACTAACTTCAGTGAAGTCTGGAATGCAAGAAAGCATAATCGTCTTTCCAAGTCAGCTGAGAGTATTTGACAACTTTAAAACAAATAAATTGGATAAGACACCTGAATAGCTTTTCATGTCCCCAAAGAAACATGTATGGCATCTGTTGCTCTGTTTACAGAAAGCAGCAAATTATTCCCCAGAGTTTGTTCAACTGAGCCCAGAGCCAAAAATGCAAACCAAGTAACAGCAGTGAAACTCTGCCTTCTCTTTGGCCAGGCTGATGCAGGGAGATGCTGCTGCATTTAGCAGCATAAACCTGATGGTCTTCAGCAATTGATTCTAATAGTGCCCGGTAAATGAGGGTGACAGCAATGCAGCAGCTCAAAATAATGTCTTACCACATCCTTTCTAAGCATGCCGTGCCTAGCACATTGGGAGTGTTCTATTATTAGATATCTTTACAGGAAATAGCAAATAATTTACCCAAGTTGTTTGTCTCATCCTCTAAATTGATCAGTGGCCGAAGAGTGGAGTGTGTGCGGACGCATGCTGGTAAATAGATGCTAAATCTCATGCAAAGCAAGCAAACAAACAAACAATATGCTAATATATACTTCCTACTGTAGAGTTCATTAAAAACTACATTTTATTTCTGTCTTTTCGTATCGGAATCATGAAACTAGTGATGAAAAGCAGAAATTGTGGTTGTCTTTGTCACTGTTTCTGGGTATTTGAGGAAATACAAAAAAGCAGCATGGTAAAGCATGTTATCCTACATGCTATGGTGTTGTAGGACGTCAAAGGAATATTTAAAAGGAGTGAATATATTAAAAGTCTACCTGCTAATTTTAAAAGTACAACTTAACATATTGTGATACTTTATATAATGTCCAACCCACAAAAGAATCTGGTCTATATTAATTTTCAGATTTTTCCTTAAGGTTTAAAAGAATATTTTCTGAAGTTACAAATGTATTTCTGATTTGTTTTTGTCACATATTTATTTGGTCAGAGACCACTCTATGAGTCCTAAATTACTCATTTATGGGAGCCACTTAAAATCTGAGTGTTGAAACATTTTGCAAATAAAATTATTTAGAACCAAATGCTGTCATCCCCTTTACTACTTATGTATAGTACAAACACGCACAAACTGAAGGCAGGTTCAACCCATGGTGACTTACTAAGAGAAAAATGTAAACCCCTCACATGACAATTATTCTTGAAGTTTACTATGTTTTTCTATCTCTGCTCTTTTTATAAATAGTGATCTCTCTCTGTCTCATAATGATTCATGGCCCTGGGTACTGTGGCAATTTACATTGAAGCACACATCTGAATTGTACAAAACAGATTCCTGTAATGCTCTATAACTCACTTTGCAACTACATTTGTTTTAAACATCCTATCTACAAATAATTTACACAGAAAACTAAATATTTTATTAGATTTTTGTCAGCAAATGTGTTGCATTTTAACAAAATCCCTAAAATCATTTGATGTAGTTATCCAGTTTAGTCTTGAGAAAGATTAGACTTGTGTGTTTAATACTCTGACTTTATACATTCAATATGTACATATCATTGCAGAGCTGTTGGATATTTTTCTAAGCAAGAGCTTGAAAATAATAATGGTTGCTTGTGAAGAAAATTTCAGAGTTTCCACAGTATCTGACATTTGCGGCTACCACATATGCATAGGAAATTTATTTTGGATTAATTGACAGGAGCAAAAAGACAAGCCACTAAAAGCCCAGGTGAGATGCTGTCACTTTCCTCCCCCAGGAGAGAACCTTTTGCTTGGGTGGTGGTGTTGAGCAGGCTCCCAGCAGTGCCAGGTGCTCTCCAGTAAGGGGTGGTAGCATCTGCTTGTGAGAGCCAGCCCTGGCTGTGCTTTGGCTGCCGGCGCCGAGAGAAACCTCAGCAGCAGAAAAAAGAACGGGGGAAGTCTGTAGGTAACATATGCAGGAGGCAGTGAACTGGATATTAATTTCCATATCTTTTTCTTTTTAAATTTTTTTTCCCTAAAAATGGGTTACAGCAATTGCTGATAGTTGAAGAGGAATCTGCACAACAGTGTACATAAAGCACTTGGAATGCTTTGGAGCTGCTGCCATTGAAAAACCCCTACAATGTCAGTCGTGTTGAATCATGCAGGAATTTTAGATCTTACTCTGGGATAGCAAATACTTTCTGTGGGTATACAGAAATGATGTTAAGCAATCTGTGTACTCGGAAGGTCAACAAAATTTTGATGAAGTGATAAATTGAGTCCATCTGTTCTGAAACTACTCCATTTATGATCTCAGCAGAACAATGTATTTTCCATTTCCTGCAGTTTTTAAAATCTTGTTATCTAATCCAACTTCCAGTGAAGACAATTCTTTTTAACAATCATTTTACTGGAAGATCTTTCTCCTCTCCCCTAAGAAATGGTCTGAATAGCCTGTGCACTGCTTCTATCTGAATGCTCCTATAATTCCGAGTGCTTTTGGACACTATGTCCAAAACAGGAACGGAAGGCCAAGGTATGATTAGGTACCTTGTCCAAGACTGCACATAGAAGTGTTGCAGGGCAGGGTTCAGAGGAGCAGAGTCCAGCTCACCTGCTGCACAATCCTGTGCCTCAGGTACGTAACTTCTCCAGCTGTATTCCTTATCTATTGCCCCATATTGCTGAAACTGGATTTAAATTCCTTTCCAAAATTCAGCCTGAAATCATCCTAGAGGCTGGGCAGTCTCAGACAACACAGCCTTTTGTATTTTCCCGGCAATGTTGGAACAGGAGCTCAGAGAGTCACAGGAAGCTGTCGTGCTTGTGATGTCGTGCTTGTGATGTCGTGCTTGTGATGTGTGCAGAGCTGCTGCTCTCTCTGAGAGTCAATTGAAGCACATCACTCGGGCCTACAGAGAGGGGAGAGCACCAGCTGGCTGGCAGGACACAAATACAAATTGTATTTAGTTACTAAGGCGTTATGCAGTAATGCTATGTCCACGGGTGACTAACATGGCTGTAGCTGCAGGTAGCCAAGCACACACCTGCCTGCCATGGGCTGTGGGTGGTTGCCAGTGACTAACAGTTCACCAGATAAGCTTAATCCAAAAATCCATGGAAATCAGCATTTCGTTTTGCGGCCTCCAGTGAGCTTTGCACTGGACTTGACGCATTGGTAGAGCCAGGCTCCGTCTGAATTAGTGGCCATATGCTGGAGGCCTGATGCTCTGAGGAACCGCTGCCAGCCCAGTGAGACTCCCAGGGAGCAGCCTGGGGACCCCAGCCCATGGGGCAATGGCAGCCCGGTGCCGTGGGGCAATGGAAACCCAGCCCATGGGGCAATGGCAGCCCGGTGCCGTGGGGCAATGGAAACCCAGCCCATGGGGCAATAGCAGCCCGGTGCCGGGGGGCAATGGGAGCCTGGCGCCATGGGGGGCTGCAGCCACGGTCGGGTCCCTCAGGTGCAGCCTGCTCAGTTCCCTCCTCCCCGCGTAACCAGGCTGGGAGCCCTGAGAATCATCACAGCAGTGCCCAAATGTAAAAAACCTGCCTGAAAACTTTTGTATATTTCAGAGTCCCAGGCAGAAATTTGTTTCCACCGCTGTAAGCGTGATCGCTGCTGGGGGACACCCGGAGCCCCCGAGCTGTGCCGGACGGGGCCCTCAGACCCGGGGCGGGGCAGAGCTGAGGGGGAGCCCCTCACGATGGGAGAGAGCCCCTCATGGTGCGGCGAGCCCCTCATGGTGCGGCGAGCCCCTCATGGTGCGGCGAGCCCCTCATGGTGCGGCGAGCCCCTCATGGTGCGGCGAGCCCCTCGGGCGGTCCCCCGGAGGTGCCGGCGGCGTTCCCCGTGCAGAGCAGAGCAGAGGCAGGAGCACGAACAGGAGCAGAAGCAGGGGCAGGAGCAGAGGCAGGAGGGGCGATGGCGCCGCGGTCCCGCCCTCGCCGCGCCGGGGAGGCTCCTCGGGCCCCAGAGACACCGCGGGCGGCAGGAGGACGAGGCGGAGGGCCGGGTCGCGGTCCCAGCCCCAGCCCGAGCCGCTGCTGCTGCTGCTCCGCCGGCCGCAGGTGAGACCGCCGCGGAGGGGCGATGCCGCCGGAGGGGGAGGGCTCGGGGGTCGCTGCCTGCACCGCGACATGGAGAGTGGAAGGCTCGATAGGTTTCCTGTACAATGCTTATTTACTACTTCATATGACACCAGTTGATAGATTTGGGAACAGCGAACAAATGTTGGGGCCCATAAACGTTTTCTCCAAGTTTGTTTTGCTCAGAAAAGGCGGATTTTGTAAAGCTGCGAGGCCTGAGTATTGGCACATGAATGGAGAAGTTGGGGGTGTCTTTGGCGCTCACAAGCCAAAAGCTGACTTGTTTTTAATAGAGAGTATTTCAGATCCTTTTGGATTGCACTTTTTTTAATACAATAGGGCTTTAAACTGCTGAAGGAGGTACTTAAATACCATGGGAGCTTGGAATATCAGCACAAGTTTGGTTTGTGTCTTTTTGCAGAAGTTTGGTTTGTATGTTGTTTTACTGCTGAATAGGTAAGTTATTTCTAATCTCCATGGGATGTGTTATTGCATTTTTATAAGGAGTGTTATTACTCCAAAACAGCCCAGAGTTGGATCACTATTGCTGGGATCCAGTGTTTGCCAGTGGCAGGTGAAGGATATCCTGGGACAGGGGCATGGCATCACCAGCGACCCAGGACTGTACTCAGCTCTGTTAAGCCTGAGACTTCTGTCATGAGCAGTAAGGATGTGGTCAGCACAAGTGCTGAGAACTGGGCAGGGACACTTTGAAACCCTTTTTGGACACGCAAAGTCAATATGCAGTGTAATGTTTCAAATTGGTTCAGCATAGAACTGTTTTTCTCCCGTCAGATGTGTTATATTTTATTTGTATTACTGAGAGCCTGACACGCTTGGTTGTGGCCCAAGACCATGCTAAGTGCTGTGCAAATACAAGGTAGGGAAATTCCACACAAATGTACCTAAAAACTTTGGATTTGAGTTGGAAGTGGCTGAGATTTATTACAGGAAATAAAGCATCTGGGCAGTGAAATATGAAAATTTTTCATAGTGGGAAATAGGTTGTAAATGTACCTGCATTAGTGACCTTACTGCTTTCTGCTGAGATTCATGATGGAGGGGTTTAGGGGGGTGGTGGTTGTTTGTTTTTTAATAGAAAAGAAGGACCTGGGAACTCCTAAAAGGAACTCACCTCAAAAAAGAAAAAAAAAGAAAAAAGATACGAACTTGTTTACTTTATGTCTTTATGTCTAAAAAGTAAAATTACTATAAAGAAATTCTGTAGCTATTATACATTTTGAAGACTAATAATTTTCTCTACTATTTTTAAGCATGCAGGATTCCAGGAGAGCAAGAGAAAAATTCTAGGAGGGCTTAATGCTTATGTCTAGGTCAAAAGTAAAGAAATTTTTGGTTGTTTAGGTATCCTGATCTTTCAAATGCTTAAGTCTTGATCTGAAAGGATTTTTATGATCCCCTGTAGGTAGAAAAATAATGTGTTGAGATGTATGGTACAACTTGTGATACCGTGCACTCGTGGTATGTTTTTGTTTGTAGTGAATTAAGTATTTCTGGAAAAAGTCTTCATTACAGTGGATGACACTAAAAACAGTATTTACTAAAGTCACCACACCTTGACAGTTTCTTCCCATCCAGAAGTGTGGAACAGAAACTGAGGGGTAAGTGGAATACCTCTCTGAAAACAGCAAGCCAATACAGATTTCTAATGACCATTACAGTGTTAGTTTTGCTTCCAGAAGCCATTAGTGACAGCAGTTAGGGTCATTGGGGGTTCTTGTAAAGGAGCCGTTAGACTTCTTAAGTTTTTCTTAATGAAGCTAATGTCAGCACAATTAAGAGTAAGCAAGGGAGAGACTTCATTCTCTAATGTATGTGGGTATTTCTGCCCTCCCGGCTTGTGCTAAGTGAAAGAGCAGGTGCTGGTTGACAGCTAATTAGTCTGAGGTGTAGGCCTAAGGATGATGATCCCTGTTTTCTGTTAAGGTGGATGTTTGTGTAATTGCTCATTGCTCTTAGATTAAAAAAAATAGAAAAAGACATTATTCCCCACAGAATTACAATAAAATCTCTAAATTGAAATCTTAGGTTTATTTGTGTGTTACACTTTTGACTTGGCTTTGAAGTTACAGAATTTATCATAATTACTTGTTCTGATTTTAACAGACGATGAAGTCTGTAAAATATAGGGTGAAATACTTCACCCAGTTATTGTCCCCTCAATCTTATAGTTTGTGTTGGAGCTACGTTTTATCTTTCTGAAAAAGGATCCAGACTACTTGGATTTGATTCAGATTAATAGACTGCACAAAGCATCTGCAAAGCTTCTGTTGCAATGACACATTGCAAGTGTCATTTGGGATTTTTCTGTATAGAAATACCTGCCGTTTAGTGTAAATCGAGGAGTGTTTTATTGTCCTCGGGAGTCAGGCTGGGGCTGAGCTGTGTGGGAGCAGCTGGGCAGGAGTGGATGTGCTGTGGGTGCCATGGGTGCTGTCAAAGAGTTCCAGACCTTCCTTAAACCAACACGGCTTTTCAGGTGAAAGCCTGCTTGAGCCGAAGATCTCTCTTTGCTTGCCTAATAAAACCCGGTCAGTATTACATTTGTGAAGTGCAGTCTCTCTAAAGCACCATTTGGGGAGCTAACCAGTCCTTGCAAAGGCATACCACATAAGAGGGACATAATCTATTGAACTAGCACCTGCAAAGTTTCAAGATGATTATTTGCTAAACTGACAGGATGTTACAGTGTGAAATAGTTTGTAAGCATTGTGCAGTTAAATCATCTTGTTTTACAGTAAGGAAGTGCAACTTCTTCCTCAGGCCATTACAGCTGACTTCGGGAAGAGTCTGTCTTGTGTTTGCAAAAATAATGAGTTTTATGTTTTTAATTTTGAGAATAATAAAGATAACTAAATTAAAGATTAATAGATCTTAGATTTTTTTAATACTTTTACAAAAGCAGAACATTTTCATCTGGAAAAAAGCTATCTTAAAAAATTATGAGTTTTACAACACTCTTATCTCATAATAAAAATCATCATTGTTATCTCCAGAGACTTGGAAATCACTTTAAATAACTGTTGTTGTTTGACCTCTAACACCATCCTGCCTTCTTGAGGCTCCTCAAATAGGATGGATCCAGGCTCTGTCTTGTGGTGTTGAGCAGCAGGGTAGTCCATATATGCAGGCAGGGGGACAACCATACATTGGATCTTTCCTTTGGAAGTGTTTTTCTTTGCTTAACAATAGTATATGATAGCATAGATATGCTGTAATGGTATTTCCTGCCCACCACGTGTAGGCTGTCTACTGCTGAACGTTACCTCTTCAGTTAATGAAATGAGGGTGTAAAAATGTAAAAAGTGGAATGATTTTGTCTAGGTTACTCAAAGATAAACAGCTGAATTTAAGTAGAACCTGGGGAACCTGGGGCTGCTGTTCCTTTTCTAACCAAAGCGTTGCTTTGCCTCAGTACCTTGGAATTATGATGTGTGTCAAAATGTGCCCTTCAAACAGCTTTGTTTTGTGTAGTCTCTTTTCAGTAGCACTTTTATAAAAAAATAAACGAACCTCGTCCTCAGCAGCAGCCAAGCTGCTGTGGAAACCAAGCCAAGGCTTCAGGTCTATTGGTGCTTTAAAGAAGAAACAAAGTCAAAGCTGGCTCTCCTGTGAGAGCAGGGCTTTGTATCTTTTACCCTAAGAGCTTCCTTCACAGCTAATGGCCAAAACGTTCCTCTCTTAACAGCTGTTCTATAATTCTCTTTTCAGCATTAAAAGTAGCTTCTGGTGTGTAATTAGAGAGAAGGAACCAACAGGGTGCATTTAACTTCTGTCTCTGGGCACAAAACTAAGGTGCATAAGCAATGATTCTAGTTAAAAACAAAAATACAAAGATTACCAAGGCTGCAACTGGTGTAGGAGAAAGAGGACAAGTTTCTTCGAGCGGAGCTGGCTGTTTCTGGCAGCTCTCCCTCGAGTGCTGCGTGTGTGCTGTTCACTGCAGGGTCTGTGTTTGCTGTGCTCAGGTTGCTGCTGCGGCCTTCTGGCCAAGTGGAGGAGGTGATTTTTAGCCTCATTCTCCAGTGTCCTGCATCACTTGAGGGCAGGGATAACCACCTGTCCCACCACCTGTTCTATGGGGTGCACAAACAGGTACTGCATTTGACAACTCAAGTTGTCATGCAGCCCACAACAAAAGTAATGTATTTTGACGTGTTCAGCAAGAATAGCAGTAATTTTTTTTTTTAAATAGTGCTGCGCTACAAATGGCCACAAGCGTAGTCTCAGAATCAATACAAAAATGCTTTAAATGCCTTTGATAAAGTTGTCAGGTCTTGAGACTGCATGCTTTATTTCAAGGAAGGAAATAACACAGAAAGTGTTTTATAGGTAGACAAATGTAGAAATGGTTTACCTGTGACTGTGTAATTTTGGGTTTGGGTTGTTACTTTTCACTCCATGATTTTTGTTATGACTAATAATGATAAGTTAGCATTTCAATGAGTAGAATAAGATTGCAGTAGGATGCTCTTCATTTATAATATAGCCTGGATTTTAGTCAATATTTACTTATTTAATGTTCAGTTTGGGACATTTTCTGCTTTATTTATATAAAAATATACACTCATTCTGGGGGTTCTTTGAAAGAACTAGTTGATCAAACCATCTAGCAGTGACTAATTCTTACTTGAATACTGTTTTCCATCCAAGTAACCGAAATGGTGAGGGAACAAGCGTTCCAGTAGGATGACAGAGCACATGGAAGGGCTGGGCAAGGAGTGCAGCTGGGAAGGAGCTCATAAAGGTGGATTGAGACAGACTGAGCTCACTGAGGTTTATTCAAGCTCAGCTGAAATTAGTGGAAATATGTGATAAAACCCTGATCACTTAAATGTCAGATATTCTTAGCATCTGACTGATGTCAACCTGAGCCCATCTGCTGCGGTCTTTCAGGCAGGACCTGCTTGCTCAAACAAGCTCAGACTTAGTCAGGTTTTGGGGAAAAACCCAGACTGGGTCAAGTTGAGAGAGGATGAACTTTGTACTGGAGCTTTTCTGTGTGTCTTTCTCTTATTCCCTGTTATTGCTACTAAGTGCATGTGGGAATAAATCAAGAAAATAAGTCACAGTAGCAGAAGAGAATTTTGGTTTCAATTTTCTCATTTGAAAGAAAGTTGGGGTACCGCTACCAGAACTTTCTCACTTCTAATACTCTGCCTGACCTTCTGCTCCTCCTTTGCTGGCAATTTCAGTCACGAAGATGACAGGTATTTCAATGCCTAGGAAACAAACATTTGTATATTTGTGAGATACATGTTTGTTGGAATTAACTAACATAACAGAAAATGCATTAAATGTATGTAGGCATTGCTACATTTTAATCAGGAATTTGGTTTTGAGGTTAAAATTTATCTTCTTCCAGATTTTACATAGCTACTAGTCACTTTGTGTTCTTGTGAGCAGATTGAGTTTTGGGGATTTTGGGCCCAATTTTTCTGTTATGAAGTATCCACCTTGTTAATGAATTTAATGACTTTTTTTTTCCCAGCGAGGTCTTGTGTATATACAGGAGGGCACAGCCTTTTTTGGGACCATCCTGTGGGAACTTTAAATCCCTTTCTGCTCACTTGTTATGTCATGATGACTAATGATGTTTGAGTAAAAAAGTGGGTTTTTCCTAGAAATATATGACTTAGAATATGAGCACAGGAGTAAGTGCACTGAAGGCTGTGATTTTTATGGTGCAGCTAAGCTCAAGGAGCAGCTGTCACTAAAAGCCAGCAGCTCTGTTCACTTCCTGCCCCTGTGCTTCCACCCCACCCTGAAGTCAGCACTGGTGCTCATCTGACCTGCTGCAGAGATGATTCATGAAGCTAAATGGACAAAACACAGACTTTTTTCATAGGATAACCATTTTTTAAGTATGATTTTTTTTTTCCCCTCTGAAGGAACAGAACAACCAGGCTAGAGGAAGTGGTCAGAACGTATTGTTGAACTTCTAGTGAGGCAGGGACAATTCCCTCCTCATCAGTGGTGGCTGTACTGTAAAATTTGGCTCCTGGTTATCCAAGTAGTGAGTTATACTTCTGAAACATGCTGGAAAAGTGGCCTCTGTTTTGGTTGGAGGTATTGCCAATTGAATTGTTATCCCAATTTCAGTATTTCTTAAGTGAGCTCTGTTCCTCTGTTTTACTTGTACAGCAGGAAATGAACGTAAAAATATTTCACTGTAATACTTTTAAAAAAACATTTTTTTTTTGTCAAGTTCCTGAGAAGTATCCTGTTTTGATTTTAATAGTTTTTACTTTTTATTTTTAGATTGCTAATTGTAACAACTACAAGCCCCCCCCACTCCCTACCCTCTGAGGATGCTGCACTTTTAAAATAAAGCAGAAGATGCTTTGCAGCACTACAGCAACAGTAGAGTTGATATTATATTGTGGTTTTCTTGAGACTGTGCAGTATTGTTGCACATTAGATAATAACTCAGAATTCACATGGGAAGATACTCAAAGCTAGGAGTTGCTCTGAAAAAGTGAGAACTTGATTTGATAACAGTACAAAACCATGTTTAGCTTTCAAAGAAATAGGGAAAACCCAGTGTAGTTACTTGGTAGAAACAGTTTGACACAGTTTTTACAGTGCTGCAAAAGGCAAAATTCCACACAGGCTGTTTTATTTTCCCCAGCAAGCTGGTGTATTGATTGCTTGCATGTGCAGAGCTCACCTGTGGAGCTGTAGAACATGATTCAGTGACACAGGTTGTCAGTTTGAGCAGAGCTGCATGTGGGTGTTAATTGCTTCTGGTCAGATGCAGACGAATTATTTAATAATCTTGTTAGATAAAGGAGATTAAATTGCCATTCATGAATATTATATTGGGAGTATAAAGGGGGAATTTTTGCTTTTCAAAATTCTGGACAGATTTAAGCAAGAAATAAGAGTTGCTCTTGTATTAATTCTGTATTCCATAACCATTTGTCAAGCATGTTTACACAGGGAATTTGGATCTAGTTGTAGCTAAACTGGTTTATCAGAGTAGCATTTAAACACTTGTTTTACATGTTGAATTAATTTCTGTCCTACTTTTACGCAGGCATTTGAATTTGGAAATAGATTCTCCTGTACTTGTTTTAAACTGCATTTTTCATGGTTAGGCTTTTCCTGGAGTTCTCTGCTGCCAATAGAAACGTGTATATGTAAAGATTCATAAACATCTCCTGGTATACATGGAGAAAACTAACTAAAGCATCAGTTCTGAAGGTCACAGAATCCAAAATATTGTGCTTGTTTCTTTTTATCGTTTTGAATAGCAGCTTCATCATATTCTGTTTATCAATTTCCCAGGCATCATTCTTTGGGATTTGCATTTATATAGTCATTTTTTAAGAAGCAGTGGCCAAAAAAACCTTCTGAACAGCCAACTTACTACTTGTTGGTGGATCTGAGGAGTGCTGGTTGTACAAAGTATGGGAACTCTGGGATTGGAAAGCCATGAATCATGCATTCTATACAAATGTTTTCATTAGAAACTGAAGGGTTTTCAAGAGGCAAAAAAAGTGAGATCAGGAGGAGGAGGAAGGATTTCTTTAACTGTGCACAGCCCTCACAGAAATGGGATGGATTGCAGGTACAGGAGACCTAATTATATTGTGTTATTATTGCATAATGATACTACAGTGGGCTTGGGAAGAACTTGCTCTGATCCAGAGTCAGGCTTGGGTTAGTGCCATTGATGTGAGGGGACTCTGGAGATACCAGAATGGAGAAGGCAGTGTATGTCTTCTAGACATACAATTCTGAAGCAGCTGCCTAACATTGCTTAATCATGTTGTCCAGAAATGCTTTTTAATTGCTGTAACCTGAACTGTGCTGTCAGAGCAGTGGCCTGGCCATGGGCAGGGGAAATGTGCCCGTTCTGATTGGGAACAACTTCACTGCTCTTTCCAGCTTCATGGTTGAATTTTAATAAGTTCTCTTTTTGTATGCAGGTTAGTGATGGTATCACCTGATTTGTGCCTTCTTTGCAAGACACCAGCCAGCTGTATTTCTGTCCACCCCATATACAAGTGCTTTAAGCACCTCAGGGTTCTGGGTGCTGCCTCTCTGCACCCACTCACTGAGCCTGGACCTCGGGAACAGATGCACTGGACATTTAAACATCAGTTCTGACTCTCTTTTTGAAGTAAACAAGCTTTTCTGAAGTCCCATGAGCAAGAAATACTTAACTCTTGGAGGCATGAGGTAGCTGACAGTCACAAAGACAGAGCTAGTAGTGGGGGGGAATTTTTTAAGAAGTGATGCTAGTGATTGCTAGTCAGTGCAAAACAAGCTATACAGTATGCTGTTCCCTGAATCTTTCTTCTTTGAAGTGTTCTTTAGGATTTGGTCAGTGCTTCCCAGGGTTCCCATATCCCTGTTCCTGTACTTGACACCCCCAGCACAGGGTTTTCTTTGCTCTGTGAGAAGGATCCAAGCAGCCTTTGATTCCTGTTCCCTGTGCTGCTGTGTGACCCTCTGGCCAGTCACAGACCCTTGGGTGGTCTGTTGCATGGTTACCATACAATTTGAGTTCAGACCTGAAAAACTGGTTTTTAAATGCACCTGTTCTGCTAGGGAACAGCCAGGTGATTGTGGATGAGCTTTGTTGGTGTCTTTTTCAGCAGAGGAGGCTGAATGCTGCTCCTTCCTGGGTGCAGTGCCATCCAGCCAGCCCTTCCCGTGTCCCCTTGTTACATGAAGGGCTGTTATGTTTGAAGAGCTGTAGTAATGTCCAGGCAAACTTCAGACACGTGTCGGCTCCTGTGACAGCCACGAGGAATTTGTGATTACAGAGCAGAGCTGCTTATGATAGCAGAGCTTCCTCACCTTCCCAGCAGTGCACACAGGCTGCACAAATATCTTCTAACATAAATGAATATTCTTTCACTCAGGGAGCAGTATGGTAATTATGGCCACACAAGTTTTTAGACAATTACCTAAGAGGATGGCTGCACAAAATGTCATTGGGAGCAAGTTAAAAGGCCTTAGTTATTACCTGTGTATACTGTTATCCAACATAAGGTAAATGTGAGACAAATTACTCTGCTTTTTTTTACAGGAGGCTGTCAGTTTGTACCTTGGCAGTTACCATGGGAAATTTTACGTGCTATTAATCCTTGTGTTTTAATTGATCTTCTGATAATTTGTTTGCGTAACTAGGTAGATAATTTTCTTTGCCATGGTAGCCTTTAAAAAAAGATCTTTAAAATATGGATAATTTGATAATTTGGACAGACCATTTGTAGAACGCAAACTGTATTGTGTGCCTTTTTATTGGAAGTAAGACCTGAGTCAGAATGATCTCGAGGTGTAGTTTCCTCTAGTTCTGACCTGCTTGGGATGATTGCTTATATTCCTATAAACCGTTCATAAATTATTAATTCCTTTCTATGTTGCTATATAGCTAACAGCACAGAACATAGGCAACAGAGAGTTCTATTCATCTGCCCTTTCTCTTTTTAAAAAAGCCTTTTTTAATTACGTGATAGTAAGCTGAGGGGTTACTGTACCTTCCTTGCAGTATTACTAAACATAGCTTTTGGTTATTAATTATTTACAAAAACAAAAATGCCTTTCAGAACTGTATGCTGCCTTCTCACTTCTATGAATTTTTATAATCTTTTGGCCCAAGTTAAGTTTTACTCTGCAGTCAAATGCTAAAAGCTTTGTTTAAAACACAATTTTGTGATTTAGGGTCCACTAAAAATGTCTGCTAACATTAATATTCTGATAAAACACTAATGCTGTGTCAGTGGGCTTAAACATTCTTATATCTTCCTTTCTGTCTTAATGGAGAAGTCAGCAAACTTTTAAACACTTTCTTAGGACTTTTAGTTTTTTACATGTGTTTCCCAATAATTTCAAGCATACTAGTTATAGAAATATATGGGGAAGATTATATGCTCTGTTTCTGGACTGTGCCATAGGGTTTTGTATTGATGTAGCTACCTTGGGTTTGTACTGTAGCTTGTGCAAGAGACTAATTTCTGGCCAGAACTAGATTTACTGCCTGTTCAAAGTCAGAGTCTGACACAAATATGTGCCTTTATTGATGAGCTTCCTGGCTGTTCTTTTGTTTGACTTCTGCCAGAGTGAGAATCTGCCTTTTCTTCTTTGGGATTTCTTGACCCGCAGCCTGAGTTCTTTGATGCGTCATTCGCTGAATCATCTCTGTTCCTCAGACTGACCTCCTCTTGATCCTTTCTGTAGGGTCATAAAAGCAGGGCAAACTGGGAGAATCACTCTAGGGCTCAGAGGAGGAGCCAGTGCTGCTCCCTGGCTGCGTGGGGGAACCCCACTCGTGTCTGGTCTGTGTCTGCTCTGGGGAGGTCACTCACGCACGGCCCTGTCAGCGTCCCCTGGGAAACACAGTTTTGTGCTAACGTCCAGATTCATCTCAGCCAAAGGAGGAAACGTTAAAGGAAATTGATAAAATCTAACACCACGTAGAAAAATTGATGTATTACTTATTGTATTTGCTGTCATGAGTATATTTTTCTGCAAAATCTTAAGTTTTGTTTATTGTGGTTGATTCAAGTCCTTGCTTTATGTTCACAGTACAGATTTATTTCCAGCCATGATTTTGATGAAGTGGACATCTAGTATTCATAGTACATGTAAAATCTCTCTTATATGTAGGTTGTTTGATATGCCGCTTTGATTTTACTTTATTTTACTACTTTTCTTTGTCATGCTGTCTAGGAAATCAATATTTCATAAGTCAGTGGTTTGAGTGGAGAGTTCAGTGAATGTTGGTTTCCATGTTCATCATATTTAGACACTAGCTTGTGACTAAATATAAAAGCTTGTCTTAATGCTTTCTTAGTTTGTGCTTGACGTCTGCAGCTGACAGTGAACAATATGTTTCCCAATGGGACACTTTTTTCTTTTACCCCACTGATTTTCTTTGAATATCACTTGAACTTTCGCACATTTCTTGCAGATCTGCTGTCTCCCCCACACACCTTTTTTTAAACTCCACCTAAAGCTGGGAGCCTTTTTCTTTGCTTGTCACTAAACACTTCCAGTGTCTTTTTGCAAAAGTGCTGTGGAACAGTTAGAGTGTTTTGAGACCTAAGTTTTGGCTGCTTATAGTTAATTTCAACTTATTTAATCATCTGGGGTTTCTTTGTGCTTGTATATGCCTATAGGTATATTTAGCAAATAGACAGTGATGAAATTATTGGTATAGACCAATGTGTATGTGCCTGAATACAGTAATTGCTAATGAGTGGATTTAAAAAGAAATACCTACCAGACATTTTCACTTACATTTTATTCCTTCCCTTCCTTGTTCTAGGTCTGTAGGCTTAGGCTTAGCATGGTGATAAAGCAATAGAAGTTTGGGTGCAAAACAGTGTTTTATGATGTAAATGAGTGTTACAGTATTTTTATGTCTGTATATAATACATAGAGTACCTAGAAATGTAGATTTGCCTGTTTTATGCACAGGTAAGGTCACTGAAGAGTTGCATATGGCTTATAATTTTCCTTACCCTCAAACACTTGGATGTTAGTTCCTGGATGAAGTGGGCTGACTCAGTGATAAATATGCATATGGTGTTTGTCATATTGTGCATTATATTGTATGTCAGTGGTTTCTGCTTCATTTGTTGAAATTAATTTAAAAGCAACAAAAATGAATGAAGTGTTAGTGTGTGGGGTTTGGATTTGTAAATATTTGCATCAGAAACACTCTACAAATGTAAATGTTTGGCTTTTTCTTTCTCACTGTGAACTCATATGTCTTTTGAGGTTGGTAATCAAATGCAAAAAATACTTAGTTTGGAGATTAGCCTCTGAAAGGTGTGCAAGATAAAAAACATATCAGAAGTTGCAAATTGGTCACAAATGATTTATATCTTTTCAGTTTGTATACTTAACTCCTTTCTGTCTGAAAGAGTGGGCTAAACTTTTCAAATAGTTCTTTTTATCTGTAAAGTTCCTTAATTTTTCCTCCCCTATTTCCTGCTCTTGAATACAGATCCTTTTGGTGTATATCTTGCCATGCAAAAATTGGAAGTTGGAAGGGAAGAGCATCTTTTTTTTTTTCTCTGTATGAAATGACTGGATTTTTAGGTAGCAAACTTGAAGTGTGTTTACTGGTGGAAGCATAAACCTGGCAGTCAGAAGATGTGAGTGGTGCTCACAGGGTGATTCTAGCAAGTCTGATTTATTTCTGGCTTTTTCATTCTGTGAAATGTTGATAGAAATAAGAGTACGTAAGGTCTTACTCATCCTGGAAGCTCCCAGACAGAAGTGGAAAGTGTTCTGGACATTAACAATAATTTGGCTGCTGGAAATTGCCCAAAGTACTGGCAGTGTGTTCTTGCTCTTACTGAAAAATAAAGTAGCAGTTCTCCTTTCTTTCATAAGCGTATTTGTGTTTGGATCCTGCTCAGCAGCCTGTTGTGAAAGTCATCACTTCTAATAGCACAGTGCCCCAGGGACCTCCACAGGGCATTGACGGGCTCAGGACTGACTCAGAGCCAAAATCACTGACACTGCTCATCTAGAAAAATGATGCAATTACAGCTCTCCTCCCTGCTCTGGGAAAGCATCTTGGATCTCCTCATTCAGTTTTCAAAGGTAGGGTGGGCCAATCTGACTGAGTGCTTGCATATATTTATCTGTTCTGTTCTTTACAGTCTTGAATATTTCCTGCAGGTCATATACTGTGCATAATTGAACTGTTAGTGGCTTTTGTCATGTGTTAAAATAGAGAATTTCAGACCTCCATGACTATTTGCTTGGTGCATTGAGAGGTCTTTTTTCCCCTGAGAAGCTGATCTTTTCTGTTCCTGGCTCTTGCCTAGCATTTCTCTGGGCTGTTCCTCATCTTGGGGCACATGTGGGAGCACAGTTCCTCCCTATGACAGCTGCAGCAGCATTTTTAGGTTAAGGATCACATTCCTGCTGTCACCTCATTGTTTTGCCTCTGCTCTGCAGCTGTGCTGGCTGAGCTGCCCTCGAAGCTGCTGCACACCATCACTGATCCTGTCTGTCTCTTGGGTAAAGAGAAACAAAACCTAGGAGAGACAAGTGGCTATTTCTGAGTTTATCTATAGTCCTAGAAACAGTGACGTGCACATACTGAAAGAATGGTGTGGCAGCAAGATAGGAATAAGTGGTGGGGAGGAAAAGGGAAGAGGAGGAGAAACTTGTTGAGCAAATATTACTGTAGACGCCCCTGTTGTGGAGCCAGAGCCAGGATCTGTGGGTTTATTTCTCTAAAAGGAACAACAAAACTTCCTGTTTCTGCTCATTAAACTGACCTAACTCTGAGTGTAGGGAGGATGGTGATTTATGAGTAAGTTTGCACTGGCTGCTGAAGGTGTTGTTTGCAGCTGAGCTCATCCTGGACACCTCCCGTTCCACACGTGGGCCCTCCCCTGGTGTGCCAGGTTTGCTGCTCAGGCAGGTGCAGAGCTGTACCTCAGCAATAAGGAAGTGATGGCAGTGGTGTCAGCTTCCACTGCACCTCAGAAACACTGCTGGTGCTTCAGCCATGTGAAAGGAATGAAAGGAACCCCATGATTTCATTGCAGCGCCGTTGCTCAGAGATGCTGATTCCATTTGCTACTGAAAAACTGGCGTTAAAAGATCCCCCCTCATTTCTGTAAGTGAATTTACAGCACTGATTGTTGTGTTGTTTTTGTAACCACCATGTCTGTCAGTGGGAGCTGAAGCAGGGGCATTCTGCTATCCTTAACATCTTGTATTCTTATCTAATTATGTATTTATTTTTGAAAATATAATGCTATTACGCAATAACTTAATTATTATTTTATGGGATATTTAAAGCCCAGTGTTATGCTTCCTGTCACAGCTGAACAGACATTCTCCTCCAGGAATTACATGTTTCTGGAAGTATGAGAATAAAATCCAGCAAAAGATTTAAGTGTCAACAAAGATGGTTACTGTAATGAATTGTTATAGCCCAAAATTATGTGTCTAATAAGCTTGCAACTACTGTATTCCTGAAATGTCTTATGAGTATTCACTTATTTTGTTGGCACCTTTTGTGGGTGGATATTTGTATAAGGTCAGTTCCTTTAGGAGAGAAGAAAGGGGATACCACACACTTAGAATCTGTAAGCAAAAAATCCATAGGAGGAACAAAAGAAATTGATTTGAGTTCTTTCCTTTCAACACATTGGTTGTTCTTCTCATACAGGGGCTAAGGGCTTCAGAAGGTTTTGAGAATTTGTATGTTCACAAGATGGAAATATGGGATTACAAGGAAGAAAAATAGCTCTGGAATTTATTGTGATTTAACTACAGGATGTGGTTATTGAAATAATGTTCTTGGGCTTTTGGCAATAGTTGACTCTTAGGCCTGCTCTTAAACTGTGCTGAACAACTTCAGTGGGAGTTAAAAGTAATCAGAATTTTGAACAGCTGACACTAATTAAATGGGTGATTTGTGCTTCTTTAGGTGCTCCCTGATCAGCCAGGGAAGAGCTGACCAGTGAACTCAGTTTGGTTGTTCTTCCCAGATCTGCTCCTGCTCCATGCTTCATAGCATGGGTTTACACTTTCCTTGTGTGTAAGCCTTGCTTACAAACCTTGCAATAAAGCCTTGCTGGCTTTCTCCTTGGGGTTCTGTGCAGAATGTGAGGTCTTTGAATCATGGTTATCTTTAAGAAGCTGCCAGCAGGTAGGATCTTCAGGCTATGGCTTATGTCCATTAGTAGTTTGTATTTTGTTGGAGCATAGTATTAGTGAAAATTTGTTGTTTCCTTCCTCAACATCTGAAGATAAACTCAGGATGGATAAGTTACATAGTTCAATTACATTTTCATTGAAGGATATTGCTTTTTCAGTTTTGAATGGTTACTTCCTAGATTGTAATTTCTCAGTTTTTGTCACTTTTTTTTTGTTTTTTAAATCTCATTATGCCATTTGATCTAACGGTGAATAGTTGACATTGCATCAGTAATTTGGTACATTTTCTGTCTTGTTTGGTTGAATTAAGTCTAAAATTAATCAAGGACTGTACTTATTGCGTACACAACAGCTGTGTACTTCTCTGTGCTCTAATACTCCAAACTTAAAGGAAACATCTGGAGAATAATAGGTGTTGCTAAGTAACTAAGTTACCTTTTTTAATACTTTAAAGTTTTTGTTTTTTTTTTTCCACTTTTGACCAGTTTTAGCTTGATAAGGTTCAGATAGTCTAAAAAATGAAAAAAGCCCAGACCACGATAAAGCAAATCTGTGCTGCAGGTGCAGCATTGATCTAGCAGCTCAATACCTCACAAATAACAATTTGGTAGGTGTGAAAAGCTACTGCTGCTGTAGCAGCAAGGTGCGGGGCTCATAATGTAACTGGTTAAATGTTCTTCAGTCAAAATGAAAGCGCCCCACAAGCTGTTGCTAGGGAAATAGGCGCCTGTGGTTAGTGTTGAATGCAGAGAGGCTTGTCTGTCTTGCAGATCAAAAATTGGCTCCAAGTACTTTGTGTATCACTTTACTGCCGGAAACTTGCTGCTTATCAGCAGGCTGGTCTCTGTGTCTCTGAGGAACTTCAGTTACAATTACAGAGAGAAACTTTTTCTTTTTTAACTCTCTTCCCTTTGCATTTTGATGTGAGGTACTTCTGTGCATATCTTTGTTTATAATGCCTGTGTAGGACAGGAATATACAGTCCCCAGGACACTTTTAGGGAGCAGCACCTTCATCCCTCTGTAACTAAAGGAAATCTTGCATATGACAATTTATCAAGGGCTCTGTACAAAATTATGTTTTTAGGCGTAGCTTTAAAAAATATAAAAAACCCTAAAAGTCAGTGAAACTTTGTTACCTTGGTATAGTCATTACATTAATTCTCTACATTGCATTGTAATTCTCTAACGTGGTTACAAGTATCAATTACAACAACTAAGCACCTTCATAAACATGAGATGATTTTTTAAAACTGCCACAGTTTATTTTTCTAAAAGGCATTATGATTTTTCTTTATGCTTTAACTATTCAACATCCTCCTCATGTGCTGCTCTCCACATGACACTGGTCCATTTTGAAGGAACATGAGGCATCTCTTGTGATTATCAGTGACTCATCCTTAATACTGGATACATAACACAGTGAAAGTAAAGCAGCAGCTTATTTAGGCATTCCAAATTGAACATGTAGCAGGTTTAACAAAGTCTTATTTTTATCTGCTTTTACGCATGCACAGACACAGCAGATTCATATCTGCCTTTTCAGATGAACTCTCTGAGATACCTTGTGGCTTTTCCTCTCATCTCTCTCCAAGGCTGCCAAAAGCCTTTGTCAGGGTTTTGACCTTTTTCATAAGACTCTTTTCCAGCTCTCACCTAACTTTTATGAATGCTGATGCATGTAGGGCTTGGCTAGGTACAGCTAACTCCTGGCCAAAATCTAATAGAAATGGCCGCAACTGTCCCAGGACTTAGGCATGAGCTGGACATTTAACCCACTGTGACAGATTGGAGTGCCTATTTTGAGTGGTGGTTCAAGTAGTTTATATATTTTAGCAAAAAAATTAACAGAAAATGGCAATAGATTTACTTTATTTCTTGTTGTGGTAAAATACTTTGCATCTACTCTGATTTTGTGCCAGATTTTTTGGCAGTTTACCTTGCCTTCTGCTTTCCAGAATGGGTCCCTGGTGACAGAGTTTTGGGGTGAGCAGCAAAGTAGATGCTAATATTGTCTCTTCCCAGCACAGCTGTTTAACTTATATCAGGTTTCTCAGTGCCATCTTAATTCTGATTTCCTGCTCTGGGCCTCGGTTTGGGTCATTGTTTCAGCATTCCTGTGTAACCATTTATTCCTCTTCTTGGTTTGTGCTCCTGGTGAGTGTGCACTGGATTCTGACAAGGAACCAGGGCTCCTGCCAGTGCCTGGTACTATGCTGACGTGTGGAACTTCTTTGACATCTTTTCACATCTGAAGAGCTGTTCCCAGAATGCATGTGAAGAAGATAAAGCAGGAAGAGAGTGAGACAAAGCCAGGAGCTGTTATGGGTCATATGAATTCCCCTACTAGAAAGCTGGTGCACTGGGTTCATGGATGATACCTAACCATGTCTTGTCATCATCTGCCTAAGTGGAGACACAATTTTCTGTTCACAATATCCTAGGAATATGCACTTCTGCCCTTTTGTACTCCAACACAAGCAAACTTAGTGTCAGAATCGCTTAATTTCCACACTAGCAGTAGATAAGTCTTTATCCAGAGTTACAAGGTCCAGGGAAGGAATGTGTTGTTGGTGTGCTTTTGGGGTTTCTTTCCCAGCTGTTTTCCTGCCACATTGTCATATTTGCCTATCTTCGTATTTTTTAACTTAAGTTACTCTTCTTGGAGTGTTCTTTTTAAATTGCTGGTATTTGGTCTTATATGTAACAAAACTTACTGAAAAGGTTGGGCTTATATTCATGCTGCAGCATGTCAAAGTTCAATTAAACACTTTTTTATTTTACTGATTGAGTAGAGGCTCATAAAATGTGTGATGGAGATTGAGTAGAACTATGAGGGAAAGAAATAAAGCATTGCTAATGCCACAGTGGTCCTTGGAGCAAAGATTCCCAGTCTTGTTGCAGGTTCCTGTGTGTGGTATATCAAAAGATTTAGTGTCAAGGATTTAACCAGAGTGGGACTCTCCTGCAGGAATTTCAAAATGACTGAACATAGTGGAGTGAAGAAATGCAGATTTTGCCAATGAATCCTATGGCCTGTAATGGTAAGCAAACGAGAAGCATGTGTTTCTTATCAGTGGTCCCAGTAAATAAAAGCCTGGAGTAATTTGCTATGCGCAGCTTGGCACTGCAGTCCAGGTAAGAAGTGCTCTCTCAGTGCTGCTGTGGTGGGTGCACACCCAGCCCTGGGGCTGGCTGGCTGCTGAGCAGTGTGTGCCTCAGTTTGGAAGGTTTTTCTGTAAACCTCGTGCAGCTGTGAGGCAGTAATTGCAAGCTGTTTTGAGAAGTGACTTTTGCCACATCCTGAAGATTTGCTGTGTCTGTGGTATTATTTCAGGTTTGGAATTAACTAGTTCTGCTTTAATACTTGTTAACTGGCTTTAGTATCAGCAAATCCAGAGGATAGAACTGCTTCAGGAGAATTTAAAAGTGTCTGCTTTGTTTTAGCTGTGCCAGGTGAGATATCCATGTTTTCCCTGGTGAGTCAGTGCTTTGCATGGTGCAAGTTTCCAATGGCCTGTTGGCATTGGGAACAGTTTGATAGGGCTGGCTGTCCAACAAAGCTTTGGAAATGCTAAGATGAAAAATAAGATGAAACAAGCAGAGTGATAGTGATTAGATCTATGTTCAGACATTTTAATATCTTAAGTAGACAATCAAACCTTAGTCTGGAAACAAAATTCCATGAGACATGTTGGTTGTCACAGAAAAGCTCTAGATGCTTCTGCATGGTTCCCTCTTTGTGATCCCAAGCACCTTACCTAGGCCCTTGTGAATGTGAAAAATATGTATACAATTCCTAACAAGTTTTAGTGTGTTGCTATCAAGTGAGACTGAAAATAGATTTCTGAGGTTCTCAGTCCTTTTTCAATGATAAAGGAGTCAGAATGACTCCACAAAGGACCTTTCTGAAACCTGGTATTACATTTTGGAAAACTTCTAAAAAAGAATTGTGGATGTTTGACAGCTCTGTGTCCTGAGGTAGGGTATGACTCTAGAAACAATCCTTCCATCAGAAATGTCTGTCCCTTTGGTGGTGTTTTTAATATTTAACCTCCAAGGGAGGGAACTTCCTTATTGTAAGTGTTAAGTTTTAGTTTTTTGGCTGTGAAGTACGGATGTGGTGGTGTAACAAATGTTGCATGTTTAGTTTGGGGAACATTAAAATTCCCCTGTAATGAATAGTATAGAGAAATAAGATTTTTAAAGCAGGTATTTGATTTGTCTTGAAGTACTAGTCATTAAATAAAGGGGGATTGGATTTAATCTGTCTCCTTACCTTCCCCTTCTTCCTCAAATAGTACGAAGACTTTGCTTTCGTAAAGGGAATTTTATACATTAGCAAAAATATTTGTGCTGCAATACCCTGCAGGCACTGCTCTAGGTACTGATGCACAGTCACATTCTGTGTCTCGGCTTTGGCTGTGTTTTTTTTCCAAAGTGAGATTTCTTAGGAAAGAGTTGAGTAAGCTGAAATTCAGCTAGAAACAACCATGTTTGACAAAATCATTAAAAAAAAAAAACTTAGCTCTGTAAAAATTAGAGACTGGGGCAAAAAAAATCTAAGAAACTGAAGTTGTTGTTGCTATCAATGCATTGTTTGAATTTCAGATGCTAGTTTCACTTCAGATGCCTATTCACTTCAGTGGGGTGGAAATATTGTAGGTAGGAGAGAGAGGAGCCTCCTTCTCTGTTTTACCGGTTTTAGATGGACTCGACTGAAATGGGAAGTGATTTCTTATCTTACTCAGGGCAGGTGTTATCTCTTTCCTGCCTTGTCTGTGCCATATTGTCATTGTACCTGCTCTGTGCAAACACACTATTTACCCTAGAGGTGGGCAAGACTCATTTCTATGTTGAGCTGTACATCCCCATTAAATAACTATGTGAGACAGGAAAAATTGAGAGCAATGTGTGATGCCCATTACACTCTTGTTCACAGTGAGTTTTAAATTTTTTGTAATTTTTTTTACTTTTTGCAAATCTTTTGTTGTATTTAGTCACAGAAGAGTCCAGTTACACCCTGGTGCTCTGACTCTGCCACATCTGTGCTTCTTGTCTGCTTTATTGAAATAGATTATCTGAAGCATATTCAAAGTATTGCAATACAGGTGACAGAGAATTTATTCTAGGTGTAATTAGTTATATTGAGCTTAGAAAACTTGTCAGCCTGAGCTTTTTGTTTGCTATTTGCTGTAATTCTGTAACCTAGATGAGATAATGCATGGGAAAAAAAAAAAAAAAGACTATTAAACACACCTTTCTAGAATTTGTTTGCTAATTTCAGTAAAGGCTCAGTATTACCTAGTGTTATGCTTTTTTTTCTCTCTCTCTCTCTTAAAAACAGATGCTCTGAAAATGTCAGGGATTTTACTTTCTGTGAAAATCAGGGATATTCTCGTCAAAATTATTGGTGCTTAGACACACAAAGACTGTCCCTATTCCTGTCTTAGCTGAAAATATTTTTCCCCATGATGTTGAAGTTTACTGTTCTGTGTTTCAGGGTTTTTCCTTGCAGTTTATATAGCTCTATATAATATTGCAGGTTTTAGTACTTTTCATGACAGCACAAGCACCCTGCTTTTGATATAACTAAACTGAAATTACTCAGTGAAAAGCTATCTTGGCTTCTGAGGACACTGTGTTCAAAGACATGAATTTTAAATAGGTCTGAAAACTGAAAGTGTAAGGAGAGTATTGACTTTTGCAGTGGTAAGATCAATTTTAAATCAGCTAAAGTTAGAAAATCTATCTTGAAGATGTGACAGGGGGTTGGGAAATCAAGAAATAATCACACACCTTAGTTTTGAAAGATGCAAAGCAGAGCTCAGTTCCCTTCTGGTGTGATGTATCTTTTTACACCCAGGAGTTTGCTGCTTATGAAAACCAGCGTTATAAAAGGACTGCTTCCTCCCCTGCCCTGCTGAGCCAGACCCAGCACTTAATTATAAGGCTTAATAGATTTGTTGGTTGAACCATTACGTGTTTTCACAATAAAAAGTGCCTTAGAACAGTAGCAAACTCTCCCGTGTAGTTCAGTTTCATCAGTCTAGTTATATGGACACCTTTTTCTTTTTTATTGGCTTAGTTTGTGAGCTTAAATCACCAGCTGGTTTTCTGAACCATATTCTGTCACCATTTTCTGTCCTACCTGGATCAGTAGTGCAGAGATTCCTTTCTGTGACTGTAATCTTTTTCTTCAAAGCACATGCTGTAATAATAGTGGTATTTAAAATGAGCAACAAATACCCTCTCCCTGCCCCCACCTTTAGCAGTAGTATTCTCGATATTCTTTTCCTTAGGCTGGGGACCTGTGAGAAGTGGTGAGTCAGTTTAAGAGCTCACTGCTGTGCTTGCTTTTCTACTTGTGGTTTACTTTTCCTTTCCCAACCCTGGGCCAGCTCCAGAGCTCATCTATACCTCTGCTACCTGCTGCACTCCCCACCCTGACAGGGAAGTGACCTGCCAAACTGTCTGTGCTGTACCAGTGAATGGACTCTGCAGGAGCTTGGTGCAGGTACCTGGTACAAGGGGCTCTGAGTGGGTAAGATCTCCTTTGGCTGCTCAGAGCTGCTGGTGCTTATGAAACCAGAGCCTCTGTTATTTCACATCTTCCATTTGTACAAGAGACTGAAGAACTGTTTCCAAATTAAACAAATTGTTACTTATTCCTACTTTAAAAAGCATTGGAGAGCAAACATTATGAGAAGAAGCAATCTACTGAAATAAGAATGTAAATTGAAAAGTTCAGTTTCAATGCTTTCTTTGCAGTACATTTAGCACTATCATTTCCATGGCTTAGTGATGTGGTGTCACTGATTGCTCTGACACATCAAGGGGTGGGTTTTTTCCAAATGACAGACTACTTTTTGTATTGATTTGGCTTTTTAATGAAAATACAGTTCTGAGTGCTGGTGTGGTGGGTATGCTCACTTTTTGTGAGAAAATAGGAGGTAAATATAAGTAAGTTTTTTTTTTTTAGTATTGCAGAAGAAGCCCTTCAACAATTTGATTATTAAATGTAATTAAGGAAGGTGAAATTTCACATGAAAAACTTCAAAATGTGTATAAAAAAAAGGTTCATCTTTGTAAAGAAGCTCACTGCTAGCAGAGATAATTAAAACCACACCTATTCTCCACTCAGTAGTTTTGTATGAGTAGAAGAACCTAAGGTGGCTGCAGGCTGGCATTTGAAAGCAGAGTTTAAAAGGAAGAAGTGCTGTCTTGTAACATCAATGGTATTTCCTGTGGTGTATGTTTGGATTGCTAAAGTTCATTTCCTAGACTGAATTAGTTGTGGAGTCCACTAGACTGGAGATTATTTTTGCTTGAGATTCATAATTCATCCACTAATCTCTTTCAATTATTCTATTGCATGTTTATAGATTCCTGATTCCCTTTTAATATCTGCTAATGGGTAATTACAGTCAGCAATCATTCTTGTCATGGAAATTGCTAAAGTAATTTCAGAAAAACTCTGTTGTTATTTGTGTGAAACAAAAGATGGAATGAAAATCAAAGCTACTGTCTGTCTGGTCTTGTAGTAGTTAAAGATGAAAAAAGTGATTCTGCTTACTTTTATACAGGAGTTATTGAGAGGAATAAGGCAATTTATATTGATTCACTTTGGTTCTTGCTATTAGGGTTTGTTTTAATATTTCAGACACTGCTCTTTGGTAACCAGGCAGCTCTGTGTGATCAAGTCTTGCGTTCTTGGCAAATGAATAACTAAGAGAAAAAATACTTTATAAATTATCCAGGTGGTTACTGTGGCTTTGTTCACTTGTGAGTATGTCAGGAGCTTTGAAATTAAGAGCAGAGCTGCAACATACTTGGATTCTGTTTGGAAAGGCTTTAACTTGGTTGGGAGCTGCTGTGAATAATTCTCCCAAGAGAGGGGGAATAGGATGTGATCACTGGCTGTCTGTCCATCCTGGTGTGTGAGTGAGAGGGTGGGCAGGAGGGTGCAGGTTTTCCAGGCCCACTCCCCTGCCTGTGAGCGAACTTGCACCTGGAAACTCTCGTGCTCTGCAGATGCAGAGAGTAAAAGAAGCCATCCCAGAAGCTGTTTTGTTATCAGTCTGACTTCTGTATCAGACTTCTGTATGATCGTTCTTTCTGTTGTGTGCATTGCTGTGGGGAGACTGTTCTTTGTGCCTGAGCTCCAGAGAGCTCCCTGCCATGAGTGACTTTGTGCTCTGCTCTCTCCATGTCTTGGATGCTCTCTCCTTTTTCTCTCCCCCATCTGCCCTCACACTGCTCCATGCAGACAACTTCTGGGGAGGAAGAGGCTGAAATTACCTCATGCATCAACACCCTTGGGCTGGTGTGTGTTTCTTTAAAACACTTGGGCTCTACAGGCTCTATACAGCCATAGCTATTCTGCAGCTGTTGAGTCCAGGTCAGGTATTAAGAAAACATGGTGGATTGACACAAAACATGGTGGACAGTTTTAACTAGCCTGGGAGAACAAAAGAGCTTCAGGTCCAAGCCTAGTAGACTCATGAAATATTTGGTTTCATATTTTTTGTGACAAAGTTCTATTAATGTGTCATGACGTAGGGGTCTGGAGAGTTTAGCAGTGCTTGGAAATTCCCATCTATGGGGAGGAAGGCATAGAACAATACCCCACTTTGTAGGAGATAGAAATGTTGTCTTTTCTTGCTTGCAGGTGCAAGGTGGCTGTGCTTTTGTCAGATCTTGCCCAGTACTTACCTAGAGGAGGTTCTGGTGCTGAATCTGAGCACATCCTTGTTCCCACTGGCTTGAAACACAATAGATTTGGAAGGTAATCACTGTTTTGATTCATTTTCTGGAAAGTATTCTGTTGTCCAGGATATTTTATACTTGTCACATGTCCAGTGTTCTTACATAGTCACCGGGCAAAAGTTATTCATGTTAGTTGGCTTGCAAATGGTTATGAAGCTCACGCATATTTGACAAAATCATATTGGTGTGTTTGGTGGCTGTTCCCATAAGTTCTCAGTGCAGGTTCTAACCCACACTGCCAGGGTTGTTTCTTGTATATCCTGACTTGATTGACAATTCCTTCTTTTTTTCATCCAAACCCAATGAAGGCCTCTAAAGAAATGAGGCTTTTTCCTGATAAGCTGCTGATCAGAGCTCCATGGCTTTATGGCTTTGGCTCAGTGTGTTTGCCACTGGTGCTTCTGGGAGTGTTCTTTGGTTTTTGTGGCTGGTTGCTGTTTCAGGGTTACACCTCTCTTGGTGTGTTGTAACAACAACTCTACAAGAAACAATGACCAAAAAGAGTAAAAGTGATGCTATGGTGCACAGTGCTCACATGATCCTTAAACATACAAACAGGAGAATGTTGAGTTGATCCTTTTTCCAGTGTGTGATACCATCCATGACAGAATCTTTTTCTGTCTCTCAAATCTACCTTCTCCCTTTCCATATGGTTGTTGGAAAAAATTCAAAGGAGGAAAGACACAAAAAGTGGGGACTTTTAAAGAGGGAGGTGGTAGTGGCAGTGGCACATGAGATGGAAATTGAAACTAATTTGGAGTCGAATTATTCATCTTGAAGTAGAATTTATGCAGTGCGTTATGGATTCTTGGTAAATCAGTAAAGCAGTGTTGGGGAGTTTCTTTACCTAGTAGAGTTTTGAGAAGAAAATTGTATGACCCAGGGGTTGTTCATAATTACTTGCAGTGGATATCTCTGAAGATCAGCCAGGAAGAAACAAATCAATGAGATAGGAATCTTTTTTTTTTTTTTTTTTTTAAATGGGTTAAACTATTGAAAAGACATGTCTCTTCCATTTGATGTCCTGTAAAACTCTTCAATAATATTCAGAGATAGTCCCAAGCTGACACTGTACCCATTTTTCATTTTTTGAGCATCAGATAACTGAATCACACCCACAGAGTATAATATTGTAGAATTGTCCTTGGTACTGTTCTTTCATTGACATAGCCAGGAGAAGTTACAGAAAGCAGGCTGTGAAGTAATTCTTCCTGGATTTTAATATTAAGTAGCCCAAGACAGGATAATTTGTTCCACATAGTTGTGAATGTAGTGCTGCTTAGCAATTAAGTTATTTTTTGAAAATTGATTTTGCTCATTGGAAAAATAAAGGTCCCTCTCAAAATACCTCTATATCATAAAAAATACCATCAAGATAATATTTCTGCAAGTATATTAAAGAAGCTCTTCATTGTCTTTGTTCTGAAATATGCTTTTAGGAGGAGCTGGGACAGCAAGCCTGTCATCTCTTTCACGCAGTTATTCACATCAGGCAGAATGAGCTCCTGCAGCCCCATGGTAGATGAATTCCTACAGGTGTTTCATGAGCTGTCTGCCCCTCTGGTGCATTCCCAGTCTGGAGTGTGTTGGCTTTGTTACTGAAAGACAAATTTTTTAAAGTGAAAGATAGGAGGACTTGAATTATGATGAAAAGCTCAGTAATAACCAGTACAGGTGAGATATTAGGTATACCATTAACTATAAATGGAAAAGCTTCAATTTTATTTGCTTATTATACATATATACATATTAATATGTTAATATATATGTCAGTTTATTCTGAGTATTGTTAGAGAAGAGTGATGCAATATGGTCTTTTTTGGGTTTTTTTGTTCAGTCTCACTGTTGATAAGGCTGGTTTTGCCTGCTTGCTCATTAATAATTGGATAGTTTGTTGGTGTTTGGCTCTATTTACCAGAGGCAGAATTGCACAGTATGGTTTCTGAAAATTTTTCCTGCTTTTAGTGTGAAAGCAGTTTGAATGTGTGTGTGCAGCTAAGCATTTGGTTTTTGAAAGTAACTGGCTGGGATTTGGCTTTTCTGAGGAAGAAAAAAAAAAAACAAACCAAAAAAGAAGTGGATTTTAGTGGTTTTTTTCTCCCTGGAGCAGTGACCTTGGGCACCATGGTGATGGCAGTCAAGTGGCAAAGAAGCTGTGGTCCTGTTATCAAGTTTTAATAAGACTGATGAAATCCTGTTGATCATGCTCCCCTCCATCACACCCCTCTGCTTCTTTTTTATGGCTCTTGGCATTGAATGAACTATATTCATGAACCTATTTGAAAAACACTGGTCATTAGAAATTAATGGTATGATTTATTCCTTAATGTTCATTGTTAGCAGAACACATGTATTGCCTTGGAAACAGTATTATTTAGAGTGGCATGAAATATACAGAACTAAATGTTAAGTATCTTTTTAAAAAAAAGTTTAACAAATTTTGACTCAGCTGTATTCTTTTCTCATTTTTCTATGCCTTCGTTAAAGTGTGAAATGAATAAAAGGGGATTTCTTAATTTTTAAGATGCATGTTTTGAGAAAGAATGCCAAATGTATTGTGATTAAAGATTATATACACACACACACACACAGAGGCTCCAAAGAGTTGTGAGCATTCAGTTACACAACACACTCACAGGAGCTGTGTCACTTGCTCAAAAGGAAGACAAACCCCACGTGGTAGATTTGTATATGAAAATGTTTGAGTTGCCAGAGCAAGGTGAGCAGAGCAGCCCTTGGTGAGCGCTGCCGGGCACCACTGCCCATGCACGAGGCTCCGGGGCTCCCACCCAGTGCAGCACGCTGCATCTGCTCACTGCTCAGAGCAGGCAGGTAGAAAGTTCAAGGAAAGTTTAAGGAATCAACTATTTTTATTCCCTCCTGCGTGGAGAACATTGTGTATGATTAACTATGAATTTACTGATCCTGTCTCTCTGCAGGACTCATCCCAGGAAGTGAGATTCAAGCTTGTGGAAAGGACTTAGAGGCTGGCAAAGTAATAATTAAAAAAGCCTCATGCCAAA
The DNA here is from genome assembly GCA_030060385.1 of Muscicapa striata striata. Taxonomy (NCBI): domain Eukaryota; kingdom Metazoa; phylum Chordata; class Aves; order Passeriformes; family Muscicapidae; genus Muscicapa; species Muscicapa striata. The sequence goes on along the minus strand of JAREIS010000057.1, from coordinate 4,414,941 downwards.
AACGTCTGTCTGCACCAATGCAAGTTGATCTGGAGCTTCATGCTTAGAGCTGATGATGAATAGCCTGTGGTTTTAGGGAGGCTAATTCTTGCTTTCAATTGCATTGGGAATCTGAAGTTAATGCTCATGAGCAGTAAAACCAGAGAACGTGGGTTACTCGGTGTGCCTAAAGATCACAGAGGCAGCAGCGAAACGACGAAACTTCTCTTTGAAGCAGTGGCTTCAGCTGTATCATTGTGTGCACTGGGAACTGAGAGAAGTAGCAGCCAGCCTGGGAGAAGATGCCAGCTAAAGGGAAATACTTCTTCAACGAGAGCGATGACTGCAGGATATCGGACCCGCTCTACGAGAAGTACCGCTACACCAGCCAGCAGCATCCCCTCCTGCTGCTGCTGCTCTTCATTGCCATCCTCTTCTGGACTACTCTGATTATCATCTTTTTTGTAACCGCTGTGAGTAAACTTCTTTTGTGTTCAGTGTTTTCAGAGTGATAAGGAGTCGCTCTGACAGTACACTAAACATTTTTGGCTATGTATTATTTTGAGCCACATGGTGTCAAAGTTGCAGTACTGAAAGATATCCAGTAACAGTGCATGTAATTGTGTATATGTTTTTGAAAGGACGGGAAGAGAGGAGGTAGTTGTCAGACACATGGAGAGTTACTATAAGGATTGTTTTTCCTTTCTTTACATTAGGAACAAATCCTAATCTGTATCAAATGCTAGCTATGATAGTAAGTACTAAAAGGGCCAAGGAAGGAGCAAGAACATAAGTTTAAATGTCCTGCATTTGTCGTATTTTTTTAAGAGTAATCTAAGAAATATAAAATATTATGGTTGTTTTTCATTATTTTGTTGTTTTTTCATTAGGTTATTCCTGAGGTGATTTTTTTTCTTAAAAGATTTGTAGATGTGAGTTTCCTTATTTTTTTCTTTCTTTTTTTTTTTTTTCTTAATAAAAACACAACATTACTCCCAGTACAATGGGTGATCAGCGGAATCAATATTTAGTTAGCAAAGAACAGCGATCCTATAGGCATAGAAAAGATGCAGCTTACAGATTTTTTGTTATGTAGTGTAATTTGATTTTCTGTAAAGAAATTTGCTGTTGTACAAGCCCAGCTGACAGCTGGTAAGAAGAGGAGTTTGATTTAAAGATAAGGTTGTAAAAAAGTAGTAAAAAATAAGTTAGTAAATAATAAGTTATAATCCTTCATTGCCTTCTAACACTGCTTTCCAAACACTGTGCTTCATGATAAAGGGTCTTCAAGTCTCTCTTTAGCAGCAAATCAAATCTTACCAATTGCACTTGTATCCCTTTTACCTTTTATCTCTTAGGAAGGGAAAAAAGTAGCAACACTATTTTGAACAATTTATCTTCTGTAAAACTTAGAGCACTGTTACATTCCTCTTTAGCAAAATTTGAGCTCTAAATATATTTCTTTGGGTACATCTGCACTGTGGATACAGTATAGATAGAACTTAGTGGTTTGGGGTTTGCCTTGTGAGCTAGTTTGGAAAATGATAATGGTGGAACTGGGGTGGAATGAGTACCTATAATAGTATTTATTATATTGTCTCTGTATGTGTGAATATCAGAAAGTGTTTGTGATGCCACACCTAATCTACTTAAAAACCCAGCTTAATTTATTTCATAGGTATCCAAGCTGTTTCCAGGGCAGTATAGATGCATTTTTCATTTTTCTAAAGGGATCATTGGGGCCAACTCTAACCCTTTGTTTTGCTTTTGCAGGAAGCACGTTCCCACCTTGCCTTCATCATCGCTGTGTGCGCTGCCCTGGCCGTGTTTGCAGTCATGTACTTACTGCTGTGCATGGAATCCCTCTTTTGGAGGTGGCTGTCCTTGTTTGGAGTGATGATTTGGATCTGCTTCCTCACTGTGGGATATGTGTCCCTGTTTGAAAAAGGAAGAGATTGTCAGCTGTGGGAGCAGGTGTGTATGTTGTGTTCATTCAGGTACTTACACAGACGTGGTGGTCATTTGTGGATGTGTTTGTATGAATGTGTTTGTGTGCTTTAGTCTTTCAGTATGTTATAACTGCATAACTCTTCTGAGATTTAGGTTAACTTTTAAAATTGGCTTTACTGATTTATTGCAGTAAATTTTAGTTGGTATTCTGTATTACAGTGAAAATGCATTTCAGTGGAAAAATTCGATAATTGCATCAACTTATGTGGGAATTGCATCTTTAGGTTGTAATTGAACTGGATTTTTATTTAGGATTTTTATGAAATCTTAATTACTGTGAATTCATTCCTGAGCATTTTTTTTTGTTAAAAATACTTACTTTGTTAGTTTATTTGGGTCAATGAGGTGTTCAAGAAATGTTTAAAGGACTGCAGAGGTGGGTGTGCCCTAGGGAGCAGGTTTTTAAGTTAGTGGGAGAGGTGAAGTGAACAATAAGGATTAATGACACATCCTGGCATTGCTGGGTGTGGCTAAACTTCATTGCTTGCTATCTCTGATCAGAAGATGGGTGATTTAATGAAGTCAAAAATATCATAATTTGTAGGAAACTCCTCCTAAGATCTCATAATGCAAGCAGAAGAGCTTTAATTAAACAAAAATGACTTTTTATCTTGTTTTACAGGCTCTGCCCCTTCCCTTCTTTATTTGAATAAAGAAAGATATAAATTATCAGTTAAACAATCAAAATCTGATTTGCATTATGGCCTGGATCCAGAACTGTACATTTAGAGTAGCTGTTCAAGAAAGTGCCTATTACCTTGGAACTCCCCCCCAGATGTATTGCTCTTAACTATGAATGCAAATATGTAACAAAGCAAGATTTGGTTTTGCTGCTTTCAGTGCTGCAAGCCAACGTGGTGACATCATGTGGTAATAATTCATTCATATTGATTTTAAGTCCAAAATATAAGAACGCCCTACTCTGAAAAGTGAATAGATTTATTTCAGACTTCCACCTCAAGTTAAGAATTTATCTCTAATTAAAGCTACTGTTTAAATGCAGGTATGGCCTTTGCTTGTCCATCCTTTGCTTGTGCTTATAAATCCATCACACAGCATTCCAAACATTGTGTGATGGGGGTTGCAAATATGGCAGAAAAAATGTTTTTACTCCAGCTAAGTAGTAAGATATAGAAAAATATTTTTGTTGAATGAAAACTTTTATTTGCTTGTTTGATTATTGTGGTCACATTCAAACTGTCTATTCTGGGAAAATATTTAAGACTTGGACCTTGAGACTTCCTCGAAGGGAGTCTTGTCTTATCTGGAATGGCACAAGTTTAGTTGCTGTGATGAGATGGAGCTGAGCTGGGAATCCTGCAATATATTCATCTGATCAGAGTTGTTAGTTTCCATATATGCGTAAGTTAACAATTGTAACAAGTAAGTTTTGCACACCTTCCCATTAATCTGGAGCAGTTTAGTTCTACATTTTATAAAATCTTTGCAGCTAAATATGTGGTTAGTGGTAATAAAGGTTATTCTCTTGTGGGAGGACCAGGAAGTATTGGTTGAATTTTTGGTTTTAATCAAACACTTAGCAAACCTACACGTGTGACTGGGTGATGTTAAAATTAGAAAAATATCTTCCAGCAGGTGAGAAATCTGATTCTATTCAGTATTGCAAGCCTTGCAACACACTGTTCCTTATGTGTGAGTACAAAGTTCATCCAAAGTGCATCTCTAGCTATAAAGGATAAGTTCAGGATAAAGGGCAAAGACAAGTGAAAAAAACTAGAGGTGATATGTTATGTTAACCCATCTGTCTGTGAACCTATAGCTGTTAATCCCTGAAAACTCTTAGAACTACCACTGTCCTTATGGTTTTAACTGTATTTTGAAACATCAATATCTAATTGTTCAGCCTGAAGTTGAGCAAGAATCCTACTACTTTGCTCCTATTTCTGTAGTGATTTTTGGGATTCACCTAATAACATGTATCTAATAACATGTGATTCTTTTTTACTTTTTCTTTTTCTTTTCAAAGGTGCCATTCTTTCTGTTCATAATCTTCACAGTTTATACCATGCTACCCTTTGGGATGAGAGGTGCTGTCATAATTAGTGTTGTTTCTGCTCTCTCCCATATTGTTGTTCTAACTGTGGTAAGTCTGACTTCTCAAGAAAATGAGGAATCCATTCCATTTCAGGTAAGGAAATATCTTGGTTACATAATGAAATACCCTAGTCAAGTTACCCTTTGCTTTTGGCATAACTATTCTATTCAGAAAAGTTCCAGAATTCCACATTGATGTTTCAAACTGTGAGTTTAGATCTTGGGCCCAAAAACCCTTGGGCTTTTTGTAAAATGGCAATTTTTTTAGTTTATAGTGCCTTTTATTTTTCTGACCTAAGTGGAAAAAGCAGAGTTGTTATATTAATTTTTAAACTAAGTTGTTAAAAACATGCCTAGCTTAGTCACAGTCACTCTTCCCAATCTGTGCTCTCTCGGGTGGGTCTACCTGCCTTCATCAGGCACTGCCCAGAGGGTGGATCAAAAGGGCCACTGCTGCCCTGCGGTGTCAGCAGGGCCTGGGAGTGCTGCTTGCAGGTTCAGGGCTCCCAGCACTCATTAGCTGGGTGTGTTCAAAGGAGCACCCCAGCTCATTCTGTGCAGGCATGTGCCAGACTCCACACGGCATGCTGATGCAGGAGTTTGTGCACTGCTTTGCCACAAACCAAACACTGGTGCCTGCAAATAAATGTTAAATGATATCATAGGATTTTCTGTTTCATTATTCTGCCTGAAAGTTAGATTATGTCTGCCAGGTCCATCCTGGGTAACAGCAACAGTGACTTGTTATGGAATGGGGTAAGAGGAAATGAGGTATAGTCTGGGATTGACTGTTTTTTTGTGGGACTAGTGAGTGTGTTAGTGAAGTATCAATGACTGCCCTGCAGTAGGTAAATATTTTTCGTCTTGTGCAGCTCCTTGCCAATGCTGTCATTTTCCTTTGTGGCAACTTCATGGGTGCATTTCACAAACGCCAAATGCAGGTTGCTTCGTGGGATTTGTACAGATACACCTTAAAGTGCATTCAGGTCCGAATGAAACTGAAGATCGAAAAGAGGCAACAAGTGAGTGAGCTAGTTCGTGTTATGAATTTCTTGTTTTCATTTCCAAAGTCTGTATAAATTCATAAGGTTGGTGACTAATCCATGTTGAAAGGCTTGGTCCAATCTTTGAGATACCCACCTAATGTCAAAAATAAAGGTTGTGCCATTTGTAACAAAAGAAGGAAGTTAAAGGGAGGAAGCTCTTTTCTGGGGCTTGTCTACATGAAAATCACAGTATTTGTAACGGGAATTTAAATGCCAGTCATTTTAGTTCCTTTTTTTCTGAGAATAAACTGTTCTTGGAACTGGCCTACGGTAACTTAAGAAGACATGCCCTTAATGTCCTGAAATTACTTGTAGGGTAATTTTAACAGTTAGTTTTATTCTTCTCTTGGTCACCTTTTTTTTAATTGAATTCTAAAGTACTGTTTGTTCTTATATTTTATTGTCTCACAAACTATTTTTCTTTTGCTAGGAGGAGAAAATTGGATGTGGAGGGGAAAAAATAATATAATAGATTAAAATACTTATTTCCATAAACTCCAGTGGTATTCAAAGAGTAATCAAGGAACATGAATTTCTTACTGAGGAAGGATTGTAGAGAAATTCTGAAGCTGAAACTGGGGACTGTTCCTGGTATAAATAGGGTTAAAAAGAGCTCTAGAAAGCTGATGTGTATCATGTTCTCTGCCACCAGTTATTAGATAAAAGAAGGGACTGAAAAGTGACTGACGTGATCAAACTGGATAGAAGAAAATGCCACACTGCTAGTGCGGTGTGTTCTCTGATGCTAATCTTGTGAGATGAGAGGACAAATCTGCAATCCCTGGCAGGATTTCCCCACGAAGCCGCCAGGGAAGCCTCCAATCACCTTATGAAGGCAGTGTGCTCTCATTTCCTGGGCAATGTGCTCACTTCCATGGGTGTTCAGGATTTTGGTTTTGGGACTGGTTTTTTAATGGTTGCTTTCTGAAGTGTAAATGTGCTTAAATCTATGAGAGCTTTCTTTTCATCCATGTTGCAATTTGTTAGGCAATTCTGGATATCCTTTCTGCCACCCACTTCTCTGTGAAAAAGATGTGAGAACTGCAGTTCAGGGTTCCTCATTGTGTGATGTGTCAGCCTCCCAATGGCTGTATTATATTCCCTGGGATTCGGCTGTCTGTTTATGTTCTTTCAGGGTTGACTCTCCTAGTACCAAAGAAGTAGCTGAGGGAAAGGAGGTGTTTTTATTTCTGGGGTCAGTCTCCAGCTAAACTGCTGCCTCTGCCTTGTGTAGACGAGTCCTTGATGCTCAAGGACCGTCTTGTCCCAGTGTGATCCCAGGGTATTTCTTCCTGGGGGCAGGCACCGGTTAAATAGTGCTGGCAGCTCACTGCTTCCTGCACATGACTGCATTGGGTATTCAGGAAAAGGGGACAAGGACTTGGTCCCAGGGGACAGCATTTACCATTTTACTTGGCTACACAATGTGTTAATCTTGGTGTTGATGTTGTCTGAAAAAGTTCCTACTTGTAGCTGCTCTACACAACATTTCCTCTTCCATCCTCACTCAAAGTATTCTCTTCTTGACATCCTCTTCTGCCCAGGGTCGTCTTTGAAGAATGGGCTTTTGAGTGAGAGCCAGTGTACAACGGTGCCCTGAATAGTCAAACAATGGAAGTGGATTTGGAGGAGTCTCTTTCTCCTTCAGTTCAAAAGAATTCATTTCAGTGGCATTGCTTCAGTTTAGCTATAGCAGAATGTAGCTGACACTTTTGTATCTGTTGCTGCTTTTCCAGTGTTTGAGAATTTACAAATATTTTTAATACTGAATAGATTGTTAGGTAACAAAACATAAACTTTTACAAGCTTTATCTGACAATGCCAACATAATACTAACATTAGTGGGCAAAATAAAATGTGATATATCCAGAAAATGTAGTACTGAATACTGGCATATTTTATGTGTTTGTTTCATGGCTACAAAGGGATGTCACACCTAGCCCTGATGTTCACACAAGGAACAAAAGAAAAAATATGCAACATAACTGTGAAATCAATAATTTGGAGAACAGCAATGTAAAAATGTCTTCTGGAACACCTGACATACATTACTTAAAAGCTATTTGAATAAAGGCAGTCTTGTTTTGTTTTGTTTTTTTTTAAATGCCTTCTTGCAGTCAGTAGAATTCTGCAGTTTCAAACTTATTGTGTGAATAATTTTGCATAATTATTCTTCCCTCCCCTTTTTAAGGAAAATTTGCTTTTATCCATTCTGCCTGCTCATATCTCTATGGAAATGAAGCTGGCAATTATTGAGCGACTGAAGGAGACTAATGACAACAGGCAAATGCATGACAACAACTTCCACAGCCTATATGTAAAAAGGCACCAAAATGTTAGGTAAGTGGAAACCCTAAAAATAATTGTATTAATATAAACTTCTGATTCTTATCAGTATATATGGTCCAGTGAGGTTAAAATCTGAAGGCAGACTTTCAGGCTGAAGTGAACTTCTTTCCTGTTGTGGGAAGATAGTATGTGTTGAACTGATGTGCTTTTAAATCAGGGGAGATACATGAACCCTTTTTCCTGGAGTTGTTTCCCAAAGAGGAGAGAGGTGATTTCTGTTAAATGCATTTCAATAGTTATGCTGACTGTGGAATTGACATATCTTCATATTTCACTTTTCCTGCTTTTCCCTTTTGCTCTTTTCTAGCATTCTTTATGCAGACATTGTAGGATTCACTCGCCTTGCCAGTGATTGCTCTCCTAAGGAACTTGTAGTGATGCTGAATGAACTCTTTGGAAAGTTTGATCAGATTGCAAAGGTAGGTTTACAGTTTGTGCTGTAGAATAAAGGCCTTCAGAAGAAGAAGTCTTTTTACACAACAGGAGGCAGCTGAGTGTTAGTCCTGAAGTCAGGAAGGCAAGACTGCTTTTTCTTTAAAGCTAGCTGGCAAAATCATGTTAGAACAAAATGTAAAACAAAAATGGGAAATTTAGCAAGTTGCTGCTGTAATTCCAGTTCTTGGGTGTGAAGGTTTATCTGTATCAGTTAGGAAATTGCCTGATGGTGATAAGTGATTGCAGCAGAGCTGTAACAGATTCTGTGTACAAACTCCACTGAGGAGCTTTGCTGTGTTCAGCTCGAAGGTTTGTGTGACTCCACAAATGGAGAACTCTCAGACACACATTTAAACTCATAAATTCAGAGGTGTCAGGCATAGAGTTCTTTAGCTCAGGAGTGAGCTACAGAAAGCTTCCTGTTACTAATGGATACTTACAAAAAAGTGTAAGAATGGGGAGTAGTTTAAAATGGTCCCTATTAAGACATACCCTCAGTACTAACCCTTCAGCCTGGCAGAAATTGTTACCACTTCCAGGTGCTGCTTGAGGTCAATTTTTTGTATCTGTAATCACAAACTCAGATTTTTATTTCTCACATATGTCACCTACATGTTTGTGTGTTGTGTTTGTGAAATCCTAAAAATTTGTCTGAAAATGTTGGAAAGCTCTAAAATGATTAATGTAGCAGAGGAGTGAAATTGCTGTAATTAAACCCTTGTGGATATCATTGAATAAGTTCTTTAATATACCACTGATTAAAACCTAAGACACTAGTAACATTTTGACTAAATGACATAGCTTATCTTTGCATTTATCTGAATTCAGTTGCTGTTAAGTGTTTAAGTACTGGCAAATGAAAGTTAGAGTATATCTATTGTAATGGTATTGTTGTAAAGCAGCCCTGAAGAGAGAATAAGTTATGTCACTTTAGTTGCCAAATGGCGAAATTTCTTTTAATGCTGAAGTTGAAGCTGATGTTAGGCTCATTTGGTCAGGTTTTTGTGACTGTTTTGTAGATACAAAAATAGAAAAAATTCTAGCTTTTGAGTGATAAATTTTAATTTCTCACTCCTGTCTGCAAATTGCATTGCAATGTCTGGATTTAGTGAGTCAAGGTCTTTTGCAACTCTGTGGTTGAGCTTTGAGCAGAGGTTCCTGCTTTTTTGTGCTATTTTTGTTCTGCTAGAGGGTATTCTGTCATCTTTTCCATAATGTACAAATGTTGCAAGCTCCAATTTACCTAATAAAAATTGATGGCTAAGCTGGACACTGAGCTTGGATGCTGAAGTGCAGCAGCTCTAATCCAGGGCTGGATTTCCCTGCTGATCCCACTGAGCTTGTCATTAGTGGCACTGCTCAGAACCCACTGGGGTGGATTAAGAGAATGATGGGTGTTCCCTAAAGGCTTTAACTGATGAGGGAGAACAGCTCAGTTTGGGAAATTGCCACACATTTGGACTGATTTTGGAGTTGGTTTAGGAACTGTGTTCCAGCAGCAGGTAGGATTGAACAGCTGGAGGTATTGGCTGGCCCAAATTAAGCTGTCTCTGCTCGTCAGTCAAGCACTACACAGCCTTGCAGAATTAGCCCTGGCTTGCTTGCAACCTTTGTTGTTAAGATTCTTCAGTAAAGTGTTAACAAAAAACAGTATCAGGGGCTTTTTGCTCTCTCCTGGCAGTCATTGGCAGCAGTATCGTCTGTTGCACAGTTAGGAAAAATTTTTTTTTGCTGCCATTTATACAGAGTATTTGTGGTTTTTTTATTAGCAATAGCAAACTGGAGTGTGTGCCAGCTTCCTCTTCAGTCAGGTTTGAAATAACAAAAATACCCCATTTTGCATCTGCACAGCTACCAGCTTGGGCATCTGAATTTCTAACTTTTCCCTTAGTGCTGGGAGGTTTTATGACACCTCACACTGTTACTTATGAGGCTATTTAAAAATAGAGAGGAAACTGCTGTAATTCAGATGAAGATTAAAAGATAGCTAAGTAGATTTCGTCCTTTAGATGGTATGTTCTGTGACAGTTTTGTTTATAGTTTTTTCAATTGCACACAGTTCCAAAAAAAGGTGAAAAAACTAAAAAGATGATTTTATTTCAGAAATGCTTTAAGTGGTCAATTTTGTTCTTTCCAATGAGCAGTGTCCAGGCATTCAGATGTGGGGAAAAAGAAATAAGCTTTGTTTCAACGAGGATAGAACAAAGCCTGATGTTCTCAAACCAGAGCCTTTGGAACTGTTAGCCTTTTTGCAGTTAATTTTTTCCTGTTAAAAACATTTGGTGTAATTTTGCAGGAGAATGAGTGCATGAGAATAAAAATCCTGGGAGACTGTTACTACTGTGTCTCAGGCCTGCCTGTGTCCTTACCAGTTCATGCCAGGAACTGTGTTAAAATGGGGCTCGACATGTGTGAAGCAATAAAGTAAGTATGACACAGAAGTCTGTTTAAAACATAGATACTGTGCAGATATTGAATTAAGTCATTAGTTTTCTTGTCAGCATTCAAAAGTGTATTTATTAGCTGTGGTTGCATAGTTCTGATCATAAATGTATCTTGTCTTTGCACCAAGTGTATGATGAGACTAAACCTTAACAGAAGGAGGAGAGAAAATGACAAATCTCCTGCTCTAATCCCCTGCTGCCTCCCCAGGCAGGTGAGAGAGAGCCACGGGCGTGGACATCAACATGAGGGTTGGGATCCACTCTGGGAACGTGCTGTGCGGGGTCATCGGCCTGAGGAAGTGGCAGTACGACGTGTGGTCACACGACGTGTCGCTGGCCAACCGCATGGAGTCCGCTGGAGTGCCGGGTGAGCCGGGCCGTGCCGGGGTGAGCCGGGCAGGCCGGGGTGAGCCGGGCAGTGCCGGGTGAGCCGGGCCGCCGGGGTGAGCCAGGCAGTGCCGGGGTGAGCCGGCTGGCCGGGTGAGCCGGGCTGGCCGGGTGAGCCGGGCCGTGCCGGGTGAGCCGGGCTGGTCGGGTGAGCCGGGCAGTGCCGGGGTGAGCCGGGCAGTGCCGGGTGAGCCGGGCAGTGCCGGGTGGGACGGGCTGCCGGGGGTGAGCCGGGCAGTGCCGGGTGAGCCGGGCCGTGCCGGGTGAGCCAGGCAGTGCCGGGTGAGCCGGGCTGGCCGGGGGTGAGCCGGGCCGCCGAGGTGAGCCGGGCTGGCCGGGTGAGCCGGGCAGTGCCGGGTGAGCCGGGCAGTGCCGGGTGAGCCGGGCCGTGCCGAGGTGAGCCGGGCAGTGCCGGGTGAGCCGGGCCGGCCGGGGGTGAGCCGGGCAGTGCCGAGGTGAGCCGGGCAGTGCCGAGGTGAGCCGGGCTGGCCGGGTGAGCCGGGCCGTGCCGGGTGAGCCGGGCAGTGCCGGGTGAGCCGGGCCGTGGCCGGGTGAGCCGGGCCGTGGGGTGAGCCGGGCTGGCCGGGTGAGCCGGGCCGGCCGGGGTGAGCCGGGCAGTGCCGAGGTGAGCCGGGCAGTGCCGAGGTGAGCCGGGCCGTGCCGGGTGAGCGGGCAGTGCCGAGGTGAGCCGGGCTGGCCGGGTGAGCCGGGCAGTGCCGAGGTGAGCCGTGCTGGCCGGGTGAGCCGGGCCGTGCCGAGGTGAGCCGGGCCGTGCCGAGGTGAGCCGGGCTGGCCGGGGTGAGCCGGGCAGTGCCGAGGTGAGCCGTGCTGGCCGGGGTGAGCCGGGCAGTGCCGGGTGAGCCGGGCTGGCCGGGTGAGCCGGGCAGTGCCGGGTGAGCCGGGCTGGCCGGGTGAGCCGGGCCGTGCCGGGTGAGCCGGGCTGGCCGGGTGAGCCGGGCAGTGCCGGGTGAGCCGGGCAGTGCCGAGGTGAGCCGGGCTGGCCGGGTGAGCCGGGCCGTGCCGGGTGAGCCGGGCAGTGCCGAGGTGAGCCGGGCTGGCCAGGGTGAGCCGGGCAGTGCCGGGTGAGCCGGGCCGTGCCGGGTGAGCCGGCAGTGCCGAGGTGAGCCGGGCTGGCCGGGTGAGCCGGGCCGTGCCGGGTGAGCCGGGCAGTGCCGAGGTGAGCCGGGCTGGCCAGGGTGAGCCGGGCAGTGCCGGGGTGAGCCGGGCCATGCCGGGGTGAGCCGGGCCGTGCCAGATCTGGGGGCTGCAGGTCTGCCAGGACACACAGCCTCACCAGGGATGGATGGCGGAAACAGGGCAGATGTGTACTTAGCAGAGCTATTAAATGTCAGGATTTTCTGATGGCGTTTTCAATGAGCAATAAAATTCTATTCTTAGGCAGGTGACTGCTTCTTGACGTTTCCTTCACGGGAGAAACACATGCATTATGTTGACTTAGTTAATCCTTGTTGTACAGAGGATAATTTTACATCTGTGAGTTTAGCTAAAGAACAGTTGTGCTCCTTAGGTCAACAAGGCCAAGCTGTCCTTACCGAGTGTTTCTGCTAGTGTATTGATCAATCCCACTTGATTTATATCAGCTCTATATTCACCACCCCTATCACTCAACCCCCACAAACAACTCAGAAATTAAAATGCATCCTGATGGGGAGTATCCCAGCAAGGAGAGTTTGGAGCTGTTGGTCGTTGTGCATTTGCCGTGGGCAGAATGAAGAGGAGGGAGTGGTGCTGAATGGGAAGATTGAGGCAGAGCAGGAATATAACTTGACATGTGCTGCTCAGTGATACAAGGATGGGGTCTGAGGTTGGTCTCTTGTAGCCTTTTTAAGATGCTCGTTGAGCAGAACAAATATATATGTTTTTCAGCAACACCAACATTTGCATTTTCCTTGTTTAAGAAAGTATACTATTTTCCTGTTTTCTAAGTTAAATTTAAGGATTAGAATTCATCCAACAAACCATCTATTTTTTTTTCTTTCTTATTTTGGTGGTTTGCACTAAAAAAGGCCATTGTAAGACTTTTCCTTTTTTCATTCTCAAATCAGACCATGGCAGGGTTTTTTTGTGTCATGGTAGTTCTGTGCAAATTGGTTTCTTTTATTCATTGGTTCTAACCAGTGACATCATAGCTTTTCTTGTTCTTTTTGTACCTCAGGCAGCTTTTAGGTTTGTAACTTAAAAATTAAAGTGATTTATATAGTGATAAGGGGTTATGAATATCAAAGTACTTTGTTGCATTGGTGACTGAAACAGAAAGAAAACTACTTGGAGCTTGGTTAACTGTTATACCACCAGCCAGGCTGAAGGTTTTAATGTGTTGATTCAGCATGATTGAACAAGAATACAGAGTTGTAAAGTTTATTTTGTAGGTAAAGCAAACAGCATGACTCTGAATATGGCACAAAAACATACTTTGTTAGTCAAATTTAGGACCTTTGCCTAATCTTGAAAACTCTGATTATTCCTTTATGGTTGTCAGGTTTATAGTTGATAAGCTGGTAAAGAATTAAGCTGGTTTAGTTTGTCATGCTGATTCAAAAGCATTATCCTTATTACTTCTTCTGCCTATAGGTGTGTAGTACTCACTCGTGTTTAAAAACTGACCAGAGGAAACACCTTCGAGTTGTGCCTGACAGGGTTGAAGGGGGGATATTCACTGTGCAAATGTTACCTTGTATTTTTTTCCTGCTCTGCAGGGAAATTATTGTTTGGGGTTTTCTCATTCCAATGTTAGCTAGTCCTGCACCTTTGGAGGCAGTTTTGTCATTATGAGCCAGCTACAGGTTTTGTTTAAAATAGGAAACATATCTAAGTTTCTGTAAATGAAGGAATTCTAAAGACTTTTGAAAGGATGCAAGAAAACTTCTAGCTTTAGAAGTATTTTCTTTCCAGTGACAAAGTATCTTTGTTCATCTTCCTTGTGATTATAAAAATTACTTATGTTCATAATAGTGTAATACACTACTAAAGCAGAAAGGAGTAGCAGAAAGCCAAAATTAAAGATTGAGCTTTCAGGCATTCACACATTAGAGAGAATTTCTCGTAAATGTAACATGTGTTAATTCTCCTGTCAGCACAGGAAGCTGGGTGCAGTGTGCTGGGTGCTGGCATGGCAAGGGCAGCAGTGCGTGCTCCAGCTTGCCTGTGAGAGCAGCTCTTGGTTGTGTGCTTAACCTGGAATCCAGTCAGCAATTAGTAACTGCTGAGAGATCACTGGCGTCTAATTTGAAGAGAAGTTTGCAGTAAGATGGGAAATGTCCTACAGCAGTGTGTGATTTGAGGGAGAGGAAGCTTGGTAAAATGCAAAATGGTGGGTAGAGAACAAATGCGCTGCTTTTTGGGGTAAGTGGAAAAGCACAGGAAACTTGCTGCAGCACATGGCTGTGTTTTAAGGCTCAGGGCACAGACATCACCCAGAATGCCCCAGTCTCTGTGGAAGAAAATGATGCTTTAGAGCCAACTTTAAAATTTCAGACTTGAAGGTTCACCTTAATTGCAAAAATGTGTAGTCAAGGTAACAATTAAACTTCTTTTTTGGAGAAAATTACCAGTAAACAAATAAAAGCACGTACCTTCATCAATTAAACTCTTACTGTAGGCTAGAAAAGTACTGAGGAAGTTTTTATTCTTCCTTCTTAGAAGCTACAGCCAGTAGTTTTCAGGTCTTGGACACATTACCTTCATGCAAACCTATGTCCAGCTTCAGGGAGGAGAGGTAGATGGGACAGTGATTCCCTTGCTCTCTGTAGTTAGGCAGCAGTGCTGCACACTGCCAGTTTCCATTTTGGAATTGGGCTTTTCTCAGCCCTGAGCTAATGGATTGTAGGACAGTGTCTAACCCCTCTGTGCCAAAGAAAAAGCATGGGAAGATGAACAATGCGAAAGTAGAACTTAAGAAATGCTATTTTATGAACTCTCTCCAGTCTCTTGTTGAGAAATTATATGGCAAGATATTACTCATAACTTATGTGGGCATACATGATTTGAGATACTGAGTGAAATAACATTTAAGGGGAAGTGTGACTAGGTACAGAAAAATACTGGCTGCTCTCCTCAGAAGTGTGGTGTTGTTGCTGTGTTGCCTTTTCCTCGGATTGTTTAAGTCAGAAAAGGCAGACTTTCAGAATTCTCCTCAGAGTTAACAAAAAAACTTCCCCAGCTTTCTTTTCCCAGACTTTGTGTCTCCCCCCACCCTGGTGCATTTCTAGCACAAAGCAGTCTTTGCTTGTGTTTTGTTCATGAGTTTTTCCCTGCAGCTCTCACAACCTGTGAGAGGCCTGTGAGCCTGCCTGTCTTGTGAGTCATCAGATCTCCTTTGATCATATTTCTTCTTGTTTCGTTTATTTCCCTGCTTATTTCAATTAAATTTTATACCAATACGATCTCATTATGGGAAGTGTTTTTAGCATGCTTGCTATGAATGATGTACTGTAGTAAAAGATTGCAAATATAATTTTAAGTACTGGCAGAATTTTTCAGTTGGCTGCCAAAGCAGGGGATGTCTGAAAAGCAGAAATGTCAGCAGTGGCCATTGAAATGTAAATGAAATGCTTAATGTGACCTTTCTGTGAGTGTTTGGGTCTCTTGTTCTTTCTCCTGTTCTCAGCCGTGTCCACATCACTGAAGCAACATTAAATCACCTAGGCAAAGCTTATGAAGTAGAAGAAGGGAATGGACACCTGAGGGATCCTTACCTTGAATCCATGAATATCAAAACCTACTTAGTGGTCGATCCAAGGGTATGTATTTGTTTTTAAACATATCTATTTCTTCAAGTACATACACAAATTATGAGTACATAGATTTCTGTGGTGCATACAGCTTTCTCATTCATGAACAGAATTAAAGCATAGTGTGAATCACTTGAGTAGCTTGGATTTGAGAGTTCAGATCTGAAAGCACATCCTGCTTTTTTATGACATGCCTATTACATTGGAGGTAATGAGTGTTGTGCTGAAACCTCTCATGTGACCTACTTAAGAGTAAAAACCCATATTCGGCAATGTATTTGTGTGAAGTGTCTCAAAAACCCAGATCAAAAGATGAGGGTGAAGGAGTGAAAGAATACCTCTACTCTGTGGCCACTTTCAGCTAAAATGTTCCTGTAAAATAGCATCAGACATCTTCCTCACTATCTGAAAAGTAAGATTCACCTTCATTTCAGGGTGTGAAGTTAGCAACTGTGGGTTGCTCCTTTAGAGCTTGGAGTATTTTGTGGTATTGCTATTTTGAATTGTCTTGTCGTCAATGAGTGAAATGTTTCAAATGGAAAAAGAATGCAGATGAGAAACTTCTTTCCTTCCTACAGGAAGTAGCATATCTCTACAGGAAGGAGCAGCATAGAGCCATTTTTGATTAGTAAGAACTCAATCTTACCTTGGTTGCATTTTTCAAAACTGCAACCCCCCACTCATTTGCACACAGCACTTACTCTCAGAATGAGGACCTGTGTCTATTAAAATGGTCTCTGCTCCCTTGAAGGTACTTGTGAAATGTTAGAGAATAATCGGTCATCGATGTCTTGGTTTATTCTGCAGTTTTAGCTTCCCTGTAGTCCTGCAAGGGTATTGCTGTATACCCTGTCTGTACTGCCTGACTCAGCACCTGTGACACAGGGATATAATCTAATGTGGAGTCTGTAATTTGTGGGATCTTCTAACCACTGTTTTGATACACCCCAGCTTAGGAATTTGGCACCTTTTTTCCCCCGCTGTATTGCTGACTGCAGGGAAACTGTGTTTGTTCATAAGATCGTGCGAGCCCTCGCATCACTGTAAAAAACCTGGAAGTTTGACTGTTGCAGTGTTGCAAGTGAAGTCTCGTAAAGGCAGCTGAAGCAATTCATTGTGTGTGCTGTGATTTGCTTCAGTTCACATTAATTAAACGAGATAAAGGAATTGAGGTTGGCTGACATGTTGTTGATGTGTTCAGAGCCCACAAATCAGTGAGATTTGTATAGTCTTACACTATTCAATAGAGAGTTTCAGTATTTTGTAATTTGTCTGAATTTCTGTTTTGCACAAGAGTGTGTTTTCTTCCTGTTAGTCCAAGCAATGCCTGTCAAACAATCACCTCCCCAAGACGCGAGTGAACGACGGGCTGAAGATGCGCGCGTCCGTGCGCATGACGCGGTACCTGGAGTCCTGGGGAGCAGCCCGGCCCTTCGCCCACCTCAGCCACAGGGAGAGCGTCAGCAGCGACTCCTCCAGCTCCCAGGGCAGGCGCAGGAAGGTCAGCACTCACCTGGGCATGGGCAGCTGCAATTGCAAACTGCTCCTGCTGCCCGCGCTGTGAACCTCCAGACTGCTGGGGCTGAATGTCTGCTCTTACCCCTGGTGTTCCGTGTGCACACAGAACTGACAGGGTGTCTGTGCAGCAGCTCTTTCTGTCAGAACTTAACCAGATCCAGAGTGCCAATCTCTCTGGCATGCTATAATCACAGTATATCGTCAAAGCAAAACTATCTGTTTTTCCTATTATTCTTCCATCTTGAGATCCTGCCTGGTACACATGGTTTCCAAAAAGAAGGACAGATGCACTCAATACTTAATTGAAATGTATAGAAATAAAATAGTCGCTCCACATGCTCTCTCTGCATCTGGATTTTATCAGTAAAGAATTTTTAAGATCAAGAATTCTTGAGGTTTTTAAGATTTGAAAATATAAAAAAACTAATTTTTCCTTCCATCTCCCCTTCCTGAAAGCTGGAAGTAGGAGATATGCATGCTTTCAGGTGTGGTCCTGGTGCCACAGCTGTGCTAAATTTGAATTTAAGCATCCATCCATTCAGGTGTGTGGAAGTGGTTTCTAGTCTGCTTGCCTCTGCTGGTGCTTGCTTAGTTATTTTGGTGTGTAGAGAAAAAAATGAGTGGGAGGATCTGTTTAATTATTTTCTGACAATCTTTTTTCTCAGAAAACACTCAGCTCTCACTTCTTAAAGCAGAAAATATTGCTGGAAAGGATTGATTTTTGAAAACATTTCTGTTTGAAAAAAGTTCTTGGTTTCTTTTATTTCTAAAAAAATGGTTTTGCCAGTTTCTTCGTGTTTGTTTCCCATAGTTGTTTGCTATTCAAAGAGTGTGTAACTTATTCTTAATTCATATTTTATTTAGGAAATACCTTTGTGTTCTACTGGGCGCCACAGAACTTCTGATAGGTTTGTTAAGTACCTTATTTTCTTTTTTATTTGTGTTCCTGTGCTCCTCTTGCAGTTCAGTCCTGCCTTAGGAAGGTTAAGCTAAATCTTTGGCCTTTAGAAGATTTCTCAGCTCATGTTTATTATTGTTAGCAGACTCTACAAGGAGCTTCTTGTTGTCATTCAGATTCCATTTTGCTTGCTGAGCTGCAGCAGGGTGGGAGAGAATTGGGAAGGGAGAGCCCTAAAGAGCAGTGCAAAGATTTGGGTTTGGTTAGCGTTGTTAATGTTTGCCATTACAGTGTGACAAAGAATTGTCACCTGCAATGGTACCTGCAGCACTGAGTTAAATGAGGAGCTGATTTTCACTTGTGGAACATTCCCTCAGTTTGTCAAAATGCTATCTTGAAAAATGCATGATTTTAGTAACTCATAGGTGTATTTTTTTAATCACTTTGGAGCATTTAACTTTTCCCTGGAAGCTTGCCCCACTGTGTGCTGAGAAAGTGTGCTCTGTATCCATTAGTTGTTTCTGAGTAGCATTTGTCACACAGACTTTATTTCATCCTCAGAAATTCATCTCAGAAGGGAAGGATAGAGGAAGATATTTATGATGAAATGATGTCAACCATTGAAGGCCTCAGTTCAACTACGTATGCAGTACTTTAATTTATTCTTCATCTTTTCTTTGAGATTAACTTGCATTCTCAATTTAAGCCTAGATATAAAATTTATGTATAAAGTTATCAGGATTTTTGTCTTGCCCTTTTTTTGTCTTTGTTTTTTATTTAGTTTCTTTTTGGATTTAATTTGAATATAAGAGTGTTACTGCGTTATGTAGCAAGAAGCCAGTGATCAGTCTTGTTGGTTCAGTATTTTCTTTATTAAAAAAAGAAGTTTCATGAAATGGGGTGCTGTTCTGAACAAAAATCTATATATGAAGTCAAAACAATTCTGTGGGTAATAAATTTGTTTTAGTGTCTGGTCTACTGAGGGAAAATGGTTTGTCAGGGGTAAGTAATTCCTTTGGCAGTACATGTGCATTTAAAAGCAGACAAACCTAGGCAGTGGTGATGGTTTCGGTTTTCTTTTTTTTGTTTGTCTTGTTTTAATTTAAAATACAATATTTAAATTCTTAACAAATTCCTAAAATACTGAATTCAAGAAGAAAAATGCTTTCTTTTGTCTAAATTCTAGGAAGGCTATACCTCAGGTATTCCTAATAGGAGTCTGATATTATTTAGGGGAATTTTTTGGAGACTCTGAGCCCTCCCTAACATCTGCTGTTAGACTTTCCTATTTGTAAGCCTTCGGGAAGGTTTGGAGCTACATTTTTCCTGTAGCTGTCAGATGTTGCTGTCTGTGTGAGTGTTGTGGATCTGCCTGTCAGCTGAGTATGAACATAGCCACTAGTTTGTTCTGCTGTGAAACATAAAGACATTTCAGAAGCATCAGGTGTGTGTCGAGAGTGGCTGTGGGATCTCAAGTGCAGCAATGATTTTGTGTCCTGTCCTTGGCTCTGTGTGCTCCTGATATCCCCCTGTCTCTCTCTGCAGTCCTTGGTGTGGCAGATCAGATGACTTCTGTGGATTCTCACTGATCTTTGCAGAACCCGGTCTTGAAAAAGAGGTTGGTAAGAGCAAAATAACCTTTTTGGTCTTTGATTTGCTCTTCAGAGCAGCATAAGAATACATTTGAAACTTTTAATTCTGAAACTGGATTCTGGAGGTGACTTCACATCCTAAGAGGTTTGTGATAACCAATGGAAAGCAGATTTCAGGAGTTCTTTGAATTGGTCATTCTTCCTTGAGTACACAAATTCTGAGCTTAAACGAGATTGTTTCTAATCTGTGGTCAAATTCTTGCCTTAAGGGAGTTAGTGGGAGTTTGATAATTTTTCTAAATAAACGACTTCCCTCAAAAGTAATGAGATTTAAAGAAGGAAAGAAAAAAGAAAAGACTTCTGCATCCATAATGAAAACACTTTATTTTCTGTGGCTGTTTCATTATAGATATAATGCTGGTATTTGTTAGGTTCAGTGTAGTTTTTCTATTTGAATAACTGCTTTAAATTCACTGTACTGTGGTTGTAGTTACTGGAGTGGGTCTATACACATGCTTTAGGTTTACTTCTGTGTATGTCCTTTCTTGAGAAGGATTTTGACCATGGGCATCTGTGGAGAGCTGATTTAAATACTGCCTGGATGTCCCTCTAGGTTGGAAATTTGGAATTTATCCTTTGGACTGGGCTGTTTTTCTTGAAAGATGTTCAAGTGATTTTTTTTTTTTTTATTTTTTCTGGTGGTCTTATTTTGTTCTGTTTTAGTCCTGGGTATATTTTTATATATATGTCATCTCAAGGATGTAATAATTACATCCTGAAATTACCCTGATGCTTTGTTCTCTGTTTCAGTATCGCACCATTCCTATTCTAAAACTCAAGAGTTACTTTGTGTGTGCCAGTTTTGTGTTCCTCTGTATATTTGTGATCCAGATGTTAATCATGCCAAAGTAAGTGCTGGTATTATAATTACTTATAAGTAAAATTAACCAACAGCTAAAGTGAACCTCGTGTGCATGAAAGTTTTTGGAGTTCTTTAGGGTTAAATTTAAGAAGTATATTATAATTTACTCCATGTTAAAGGAATGCATTTATGCTGTTGGCATAAGAGCCAAGATATCAGTATGAAAATAAAATAGAAATACTTCTTCAATATTTTGTTTGCTTAGTTCACACAGGGGATCCAGCAATTAAGTAAGAAATACTATTTTATAAGAACAGTTGGCTGTAAGGATATTGGGCAGTAGGAAAATGGGATTTAGCTGGTTAAACTGTGCTCAGTGATCCTTTTCTGTAGAGCTACAAGGAGGCAACTTTGGGGTGTTTGTCACACCTCTGTGAAAGCAGATGATGGATGATTCTGAAGTTTATGGCACGTTTGTTTCTCGTGGCTGTTGCAGTGCAGTTTCCATGTGGTTTATGCCCAGGGCAGTGCCTCAGATCATCAGGAGCAGAATCTCTTAAAGCAGTGATTGTGCAACAGAGCAACCATAATCTGTGTGATGCCATGGTTATTCAGTGCTATTTGAAGAAAAAATAATATTTGAACTTGGTTTTGTAAGTGCTTTCTTCTTCTTTTTAGAACTGCAAAACTGGGAATTTCCTTTGGAGTTGTTGCAGTCATTATTATGCTTGTTTTGTTTGTGTGCTTTGCTGAGAAATGTCTGGTAAGTTTACTTTTAAAAACACTTCCTATTTTCAGAAGTGCATGGAAATATTTCAGCAATTTGGTCTGTCTTTTAGGCTGATGAAAGCCTTCAACCTCAGGTTACCAGAAGATTCCATTGCCTGTAATGGATTTGCTTTCAGACAGATTTTCATGTCTGAAAATTCTCACAGTAATTCAGAATTATTTGGGTACAAGAATAGATGGGTAGGAGGGAGGACATGAGGTTGGTTTTTAAAATGTATTTTTATTTTTGTTTGTCATTAATAGTAATTTTGGTTGTAAATACTGTTACCCTCTATGCTGGAAACAATATTGAATAAGTTGGAACCAAAGATCAGTTTTCATAATAATTTATGAAGTGTAATGAAAATTACAAACATGAATAATTTATTGGCAACAATTTCATGGCTGTTAGAATTCCAAATTCACCATTACATCAATTAGGACACTTTGCACTTGTAGTTCCTTTTTCTTTGCATTATTAAACACATGCAATTACTGTTTAAAAATATATAGTGATAGAGAAAACCCATAGTGATGGATAGTTCAGTGATGCAGAGTAAAAAAAAAAAAAAAAAAAAGTCTTTCTCAGTTCAAGAACTGCCTGGGGGCAGGGTGGGGAGAGGGAAGGAATTTTAGAGAAGGGATTTTAGAATCAAACCTGCACTGTGCCAGAGCACCACTGCAGTGCAGCACCCCAGTGAGGGGTGGAGCTCTCCAGGGAAAGGAAGAGTCTCTTACAGAGCCACAGTCAAGCTGTGTGAAGGGGAAAGAAAAAAAAAAAAGAGAAAATTGCGCTCAGGACATGGGATAAAGATTTATGACTCATTTAATTGTATGGTTAGACAGATTTGTGGATTTTATGAATATATGGTATATAGATGGATTTTTGCATATATGTCTGTAGAGAGATAGGGGTGTGTAAATCCATTCATGTGTTTATTCTACGTATGTAGAAACACACGGAGAAGACAGAAAATTCCAAGACTGCAGTTGCATCAGACTTGAGTTTTATGCTGGGAGTGTTTTGGTGCAGCATCATGGAATAATGCTTGCAGTCATTAAAGCTATATGTTTTACTGGATGTTTTTCTCTATAGCAACAACTGGAGGATATAGGGATGGCAAGAATGGGGACTGTCTAGGGTTGGTTTTGATTTAGTAATCTGAAAATTTAGTTCCAAATACAACATTATAGCTCTATAAAAAAAAAAAAAAATGCTTTTACTGTGTTCTTATTAACTTTTTTCCTAGAACTTTCAAACAGACTAAAATTCTGTATTATTAAAGCACAAATTCAGAAAATTTTAGCACTAAACCTCTTTGAAAAAGGGAAGAATTGTCTCTATTTTCAGTTGGGGAAAAGTGTTAGACATTGACTCTGAATGACAAGATTCAAAGTTCTAAATTAGAATTCCAGTGAAGGCTCTTGACACTCTCCTTCAGAAAAAAGGTCAGCTTTATATTTAGAAATATTTCTTCCCCTGTATCAAAGTGTTATTCCTGTTACTGAAATGAATTAATTGTGTTTTCAGAAGTGCTGCTCAGTTCAGTGGCCTCTCCTGCGCCATCTGTGTGCTGTCTCAGAAAAGGTGGAAACAATGCCTTTACTTAGGCTGCCTTTAGCAGCCATCACTATAGCTGCCTTACTCATTATAGCCATTTTTAATTTGGTAAGTAATCATGTTAATTGATGAACTTATTGTAAAATCTACAGTTTAAGTAACTTCCTGCATTCCTTTCATCAAGTACCAGTTTTTGTTTCTTTTTCTAATGCCTGATT
Source organism: Muscicapa striata striata (assembly GCA_030060385.1). Lineage (NCBI taxonomy): Eukaryota > Metazoa > Chordata > Aves > Passeriformes > Muscicapidae > Muscicapa > Muscicapa striata. The sequence continues at coordinate 4,392,068 of JAREIS010000057.1, read as the reverse complement.
TGCAACATGAATTGATTTGCACAGGGATAGTGCATGAGGGCAATTAAAAGCATTAAAAATAAAAGCTCCTTGTTTGTGGAACTGAAAGTACATGTGATAGACTTCAGTTCTAGTTTACACCACCTTTTCTTGTTTTCAAGATGGCACTTATAACCACTCTTGATTGTAACCCTCATCACTAAGATGTTTCCTGTTTTTAAATGTGGCTTTATATGTTTTACATTGGCAGGGAGCACTTTAAGCAGTTCACTGTGGTATTTGCACTCACTGGTAGTAATGGGGATAAGGGAGTGAAGAATATAACTTGGCTCTCTTTTAAAAGCAAAGGCGTTGAGATAGGTGCAGCTGGAGTAAGGTGGAAATGGCATCTGTCTTTTAAATTTAGTTTGAGTATTATATTGCACCTGGGGTATGTACATTTGAATAACTGTGGTGTGTTTTTTATTTAAACAAGCTCTGTGTTAACAATTCCACCTAACTGATAGTTAACTACTAAAACTGATGTCCTCCTGATCCCATGTGTTTGTATGCCTTGCCATTCTTCTGATTCCACGGGGAGTTCATTCTGAAAGCAATACTGCAGAAAATGTTTAATTTCCTTCTGTAGGGTGTTTTTTCTGGTGGCTTAGGTCCTTGAATTGACTCACAGCGGTGTCATGTGACCACCACCAGAGACAGCCTGAAAGAAAACATGAACCACAGCTGTGAAACTGGGGGGGTGAGACAAAAGCACGTGTTCGTGCCAGATAGCTGCTAAATTAATATAGCCATAATGTAAAACTTTACCCCCAATTAGAAAATAAGTAAATTTTAACCTTGCAGCTTGTGTGTGCATATGTGTTTAATACAACTACATGGGATGCCGTTGTATGTCAACATATATTCAGTAGCACTGAAAAGACAACCAGATCAGCACTCTTCATAAAATACATTGAGAAAAAAATAAGTGATTACCTGCTAGTAAGTTTGTATGGTGGTTTTATTGATATGTTGTGTTTTGTGGTTTTTTTTTCCTCCTCCAATAAATCAAGACTACTGAAAAGAACAAGCCTTCCAACTTTACTGGATCAAATGACCTGAATGCTACCACCTGTGTGAGTAGAGTACCATCTTAATTTCTAGGATTAAAATGAAATGAGTCTTGGGTGATGGGTATAGAATCATAGAACATCCTGAATTGGAAGGGACCCACAAGAGTCATCAAAATCCAACTCCTATCATGTACATGGATGGCAAGATTTTAAATTTTTTTCTTTTCATTTATAAAGATAGGGCTTGGGGTTTTTAAAATTGTTGTACATGAAGATTTGCTCACGACACAAGGCAGTTTTAAGGGATATTTTGTAGTTTTACATATGGCTTTCCTGTGCATCCTTTGGGGATTTTCAGAATCTGTAGTATTCATGTATAAAAAGAAGTTTTGGTTTATTTTGGTCTCTCAGCATATTTGAAAGGGTAAATTCATCACTTACTAGTGATACAAAAGTATTATTTTACTTTTTATGTCTTTCATGCCAAAGTAGTGTTCTATTTTGAGTTCATCCACATGTTTGGGATGCTCCTTTGTTACCTCCCCATCCCATTAATTGATGGACATATTTTTGAATTATGTGCAGCAGGTTGTGTGAGGAGCCTTTCATTCATGTTCTTATGACAAATTATAAGTTACACATACCAGATGCACATTGTACTCACCTGGTAATTTTTTGTTTTTGCATGTTTGTAAATCAGACTTTTGGAAACACAACTCATTCCTGTGTAGAGGAAACTGTAAGTAGTGAATGCATCTTACTTAAGCCTGATCTTTGAATGTTGTGTGTATTACTGACAAATGGCAGATTCTGTTGCTGTATAAAAGGCAGCTTTTTTAGGTATCTGACAGCAGAAAAAATCTTCATGAAATCAAGATTATTAACTGCTGCTGTTGTGCTGAGAAGAGTATGGCTTTGCAGTTTTTAGAAATTTCAGACTTAGAAGCAGGTCTAAAACTAAGGAAAAAACCAGCAGAACAGGGTGATGATAATATTTGAGTCTGAAAGATGAGAGCTATACTTGTAAGTGTCCCAGTAAAGTGTGCTTACAGTGTAAAAGGGCTTAAGTGGCTCTGAACACTCTGTTGGTGTTCTCTACATAGTAGTTCCTTTGAGGAACTTGAGGAACTTGGCTTGAGGGAGGGAGAGTATTTGATATCTTTTGGAGGTACTCAATGCCTTTAGGATGACAGAGTTGGTATAACATGTTATATGTGGGCTCTGATTAGGAGTTGTCTCATAAATTGTTTGAATTCATTCACTTCAGCAGAAATGTTAATTATTTAGCCAAGAATCTCACAGTTTTGTGGTAGGTGGGAAAGCAGGTGGGAAAACTGCTTTGTGCATAAAGAGACATGAATTATGGGGGAGCAGACTAAAGTATGCCATCTGAGCACCCCAGAGCTGTTCCCGTGCAGCAGGCAGCAATCCTGTCTGGTGCTGCCAGCTGCAGGCTGACCTCAGACACCATGCCTGAGCTGGGATCTCCCTGACAAAGTGCTCAGTAATTCCATAATGGGGATAGTTGCCATTGCTTGATAATGTTTATTAGGCTGAAAGTTCCTGTGCGGGAGCTGTGCCTAAGGCTGGGTCAGCGCTCACGGTCTCCGCTTGTTACTGGTGTGGGAGCGGGGAATGTGGTATCTGCTTTGGGTTACAAAGGGAAAGCACAGTCAGAATAGGATTAGAGTGCTGGACTTGCTGGTTCAGAGCTGGTTCACTGGACTATGAACCTACTTTAGATTGGTCTTGAACTTTAAATAAGTAATTGCTTAAATTAAGAAACTTCAGGAGATAAATTCTCAATGCTTCAGTTTTTATCTGGCATTGCTTACTTATGTTGATTTTTTTGTTTAAATATTTTTGCTTGCCCATAACTAATTAAAAAGTTAAACTAAAATCTATATTAAAGTTCATCTTTTTAGCACCATTAAAAATAAAGCTTTAAGTGATTGCAGTTTCTTTGTTTTAAATTGGAGTGACCACGAACTCAGAGCATTTGCTGTGGTTTGAACATCTCCTAGACATAAGTTCTGAATAATGGAAAGGCTGTTTACATTCCTCTTTTACAGTACTATGCTTACTGCTGTATATTGGGGTTCATTGCCTGCTCGGTATTTCTTCAAATGAGCTTCGAACTCAAAGTTCTCCTCCTGTCCATTGCTGTGACTGTCTACCTCATCATTTTTAATACCCTCCAGCACAAAGACATCTACAGCAACGGTACCAGGTGCATTGTAAAGTTTCTCATCCTTTAATGTTTCATTTAAGGAAGTGCTAGATTTTTGTGCACTTACATATTTTGAATGGATGAATACTGAAATATCAAAATCATGTAAGCCAAACACTGCAAACCTTTCTGTGAAGTTAACAACATGGAAATCCTATTAGACCAGGTTGCCTTTCATTTTTAAAAAAAAGTGTATGTTCTCTGAAAAATTTCTGTAATGTGGCTTCTGAGATCTCTAGAAGCCTTGGATTACATTAAGGACTAGAGAGTAGAATATTAATGGCATAGTTAAGTTTGATCTTAAGTTATGAAGAAAAACCTTGCTAAATGTCTGAGGCTCAAGCTGTGCCAGTGAGACCTTGGTAGTCAATAGGATGGTGAACTCTTCATGTACTAACCAAAGTGCAGGTATTTTGAAAAGTAACAGCAATTTACCTGATCTAATTGCAGAAACTGAAAATACTGAAGAACAATCACATGCAAAGGCTTTACTGTTAGTTTTTAAGTATTTCTCAGATTCCTCAGCATAGGCTTATAACTGAAGATTAGAATAAGTTTACTTTGCAGGGGCTGTAATCTGTCAGCACACCTTAAAAAAGCTTGAGTGAACTTATTCATATGATTAGAATTTAATTTGCATTTGTAGAAAGTAATTGATGTGGTAAGACTGATCTTACTATGAAATATGAGTGGTGATTCAGATACAGGTATGATTTAACTGCTGTCTGTGACTTAGGAATTCAGGTTTTTAATTTGTTATTGTTTTCTCTTCCACAAATAAGAAAGTTTCTTTTCCTGCCTCAAGGTTTTTTGGCTGTGCTTTTATAATGTGGTGTGGGGTGGGAGCTGAAACTCAGTCTGGTGGAAATTAAGATGGTTCCATTAAGATAAAGCCATGTTTACTTGAGCATCTCACTACAAGAGCAAATGAACGAGGTTTCAACACCCAGTGTGTCCTGATGTGAAAGGCATCATTCCATGTGTTGGGCTGGCTGACAATCCTTTCTCATTGTTAGGACAGGAGCTGGCCCCAGCCAGCCACTGGCACAAATGAACAGAGACACTGTGGGGCAAGTCTGGACAGACACCCTCTTCTGCTCACCTCCCACCCCAGCTCTCCATCGTGCAGATTTCCTTAAAGCATACAGATGACTTTGTATTGCTCTCTTATTTTCAGGTTTTTCATCAAAGAGCCAAGGATAATGACTAATTTATATTTGGTTCTGTTTTACATAACCCTAGTTTTACTTGCTAAACAGGTATGTATTTAAAACGCAATCACAAAGTTCCTTTACTTGCAGCAAGTTGATTTAAATAAAATGCAGAAATGTTGTTCCTTGAAATTGTGCTTTAAGTTTGTATATATTTTTATTTTTTTTAAATATTCTGATCTTACGGATAACATAAGTAATTTTTGGTAATGAAAAAATTTTTCTGTGAAAGGATGGGAACATTTTTCTAGTTGTCAACATTGTTTGCATCACAGACATGAGAATTTCCTGGTTCTTCCAATTTTGATCTATCGGTATTTATATAACAGTATTAATTATAAATCAACATAGCAATTCAGGATAAAAATAATCATATCACTAAAGTGTCATTTTGGTAAATACACCTGATGGTACCAAATGACATTTGGTCTTAGTGGCTGCTTCATATTTTTCTGACCTTTGCTCTCAAATCACGTTTTTCATAACTATATAGACCCAAAAGGCCCTGAAGAAACTATTGCTGCTACACTTCTTGAGAAAATTGACTAATATTTTCCTGTGAGTTATTTTATGGATTTAATTTGTCATATTTTATCTCTTTGCAGATTGATTATTACTGTCGACTGGATTGTCTGTGGAAGAATAAGTTTAAAAAAGAACATGAACAATTTGAAACTATGGAGAATGTTAACAGGCTTTTGCTGGAAAATGTACTTCCAGCACACGTTGCTGCATATTTCATTGGAGAAAAACGAAACGAGGTGTGTTGAGTCTCTCCTGTGTGAAGGACAGCAAATTGGATTTCTGTGATATATATTACACATGAGGTGAAAAAGAACACAGACTGTAAACTTCTGCCATCTTTGCCTCTTGTTTGTATTCTAAAACCTTTGTAAACCCAAGAACCTGTTAACCAGATGGCTTCAAAAAAAATGGAAACTTTTGGTGTCAGTCCCTGAAATCTGTTTTCAGAATTAGTAGTTCAACTTCAGGACACAGTTTAAGTTTGGCACAGTTTAATTAATTTAAATTCTCTAATTTTAAATGAGATTTACTGCTTTCCAAAGACTGACTTTACCAGAGAGGCTAGGTCATAGTCTTTAGGGAAATTAGTTGTGGAGCAAATAGTATCTCCCAGAGAGAAGTTCATTAATAGTATTTTTTTGTTTTTCTAAAGAAATCTCATTCTGCCAGCGTGTTATCAGAGAGAACAATGCTGTGTCTCAGAGAGTGACAATGTCCAAGTAGATGAAAATGTTTAAGATATCTTTAAGGAATCTCAGCTTTTGCTTAGGCAAATCCACTTTGTTAATGTTTCTGGTAGAACAAGAGATGTGATTGACCTCATAGAAAAGCTGTAATTTGATTACTGGTTACAAACAGTTATCATGAGTAAGAGTACCTGTGGGAAAATGTGGCTGCTGACCATGTGTGGGTTTATTGTTTTCCTTCAGGACTGGTACCATCAATCCTATGACTGTGTCTGTGTCATGTTTGCATCAGTACCAGATTTTAAGGTGTTTTACACTGAATGTGATGTCAATAAAGAAGGCTTGGAATGCTTGAGGCTCTTAAATGAAATCATTGCTGATTTTGATGAGGTAATTAAGCTTCAGTCAAAAATGCACTAGATTACATATTTACTGCAAAATAAATGTTTCACTAAATCTGTGAGCATTAGAGGGGAAAAAACCATTTTTATGCTGTACTAATATTCTGACTTCACCCTTGCAATCTTGAAACATATTTTCACATCTGGTTGGGATTTTCAAGTACATCATCTAATCCACTAGAAATATGCTTTGAAAGTCCTGAATTTAAGGACTTTATTTCGGTACTTCAGTGCTTTCATTTCTCCTGTGAGTGGGTAGAGCAAAACTGTGAAACCAATTCTCAGTATTTAATCTAATCTTCATATGAGTGACAGTATTGCTAGAGATGTTTAATGCTTATGGTAGATAGTATAAGATTTCTGGTTAAATATTACACTGAAATTTGGTATTAAAGTCTCAAGTTTTTGTTTTCTTTCCATTCAAACAGCTCTTGTTAAAACCTAAATTTAGTGGTGTTGAAAAAATAAAAACAATTGGAAGCACTTACATGGCAGCAGCTGGTCTCAGTGTTACACCAGGCCAGGAGAACAACCAGGTATGTTGGCTCTCAATCTGCCTTCAGTACTCTGTGGGTGCATATGTGTGTGCAAAGTAACAAAATGTAACATCATATAAAAAAGTAAATCATGAAGGGTGACTTCCTAAAGCACGGGAAAAAAATGACAAAATTGCATTATGTCATACTGAATTCACTATTTATCTCCTAGTTCCGTATTATTTCCAAATTAAGGTGTTCAGTCTAATCCCAGCATACTTTTTACATCTTTCATCTGACACAGCCTTTTGTGTTGTAATTTGTAATGAATATGTGTTATGACTTGCACAGGACAGGGAAAGGCAGCATGCTCACATTGGGATTATGGTGGAGTATGGAATTGCCCTGATGAGTAAACTGGATGGCATCAACCGACATTCCTTCAACAACTTCCGCCTGCGTGTTGGTGAGTTCTGTGTGTGGGGACACAGCTCAGACAAGTGACAAATGAGGTAGGTTGATGTAGGTCCATCTGCTGAATAGCCAAAGTCAAGATTGTCTGGTCAGCTTTTCAGACAGGCCAAGCTCCTCCACACATGGGCTTTTTGTCATCACTTGGAGGGAGCAGCAGGAAGAGTGCAGCTGGGTGACTTTGGAGGAAATGAAAGATACAGATGAAGAGTGAAGTACCCTGTTAGTGACTGTTGACTAAAGACAGTATTCTCATTACAATACTCAATTCTATATATTAAAAGTAGAAGAGGAAGAATTTTGCTTTGTGCCCCAGACTTCCCATTTTGCAGTGAGTGAGTCACTTCACATCTCCTGAGCCTCACTATGAATATTTATAGAACAGTACTAATACTAATCACTAGAAAGGTGCTGCAGAGTTAAATTCTGGGATGTTTTATTTCCCCTGAAGCTATAGCTAACAATGAAGCTGCAAGTCACATCCCTTTCTACCTCAGTAATGACACCTGCTTGTTTGTGCAGGGATCAATCATGGCCCAGTGATTGCTGGTGTGATTGGAGCCCGGAAGCCTCAGTATGACATTTGGGGCAACACTGTTAATGTTGCGAGCCGAATGGAGAGCACAGGGGAGCTTGGCAAGATCCAGGTAAAACTATGAGCCTTGCAATGTCCAAGGCATTATTTCTAATTGGTTGTGGAATTTTGCTTTAATGTGAATAACCAGAAGAATTTCACAAGTTTCCAATTCTTTTCACACAAAGGTCACAGAAGAAACAAGCAAAATACTACAGGAGCTGGGATACTCATGTGAATGTAGGGGACTCATTAATGTCAAAGGCAAGGGAGAACTGAGGACTTACTTTGTTTGCACTGAGACAGCCAAATTCCAAGGCATGGGACTGAACTGAGGCTACAATGAAGTTAATCAAAATAGACTTAGATCTGTCTCCCTTCTGTGAAGACGTAGAATTTCCCTCCTTATGTGAAGGACTTAATTCTAAAAACATGTATATACTGTTCCTATCTCTTCATCTCAAGATGAGAGAATTTTAATAAAGAATTCTGAGAAGTTCCTAGAAGATACACAACTGTCAGTCTGAAAAAGACTACTTTTGCCTGAAGTAATTTGAAGATTTACCTGGAATTGCTGTGAAGCATTTTCAGTTAGTTGCTTTCCTTACTGCACTGGGAGTCTTAACAGCTCTGGTGACAACGGGTGTGGATGCACTGTAGAACTCGTTCCCATGTTATAACATTCCATTGCCTGCTTGACACACCTGCTTACAGTATTGTTTGTCCTGACATGTGCAGTGATACTGAGGGCACTTCCTATCCTGCTTTTAATGCTGAACAGACATCACAGCAGAAAACAGCTGAATAATGGGAAGAGGAATGCAAGGACACTCAAGTGTATCACATGATAACTGTGCTGAGCTCTTTTGGGAAGAAACCTGAATTGCACCGTACGGGGTCACCACCACCCTGCCTCTTCCATGGCAGTACTTTGTGTTATGCAGGTGTTTTCATGACCAAGAGCTGCTCAGAAATAACTTTCATCTAGTTCAGTGTGTTTACATTATAATATATGTTCTCCTTTGTATTTCTCTGTAATTAGTATCTGCATGTGCATTCTGTTCTGTCGTGGTAAGTCTTAAATTTTTTACTTTAAATTTCAAAAAGTACAAGTGATGGTGAGGAGCATGGGAGACAGGCTCTGAGAACAGCAGCTGCTGCTGATCCCAGCAGGAATTCTGATTCTGTGCTGTGTTCTTGAGGGCACTTAGGGAAGAAACAAGAATCTGTTCTGAATTGCTAGAAGGCTGAAGAACAGAATTACTAGGATAGTATTAGAAACAGTAGCAGATACTGTATAAACAGAACTGTGTTTGTGGTGGGGTTTGTTTAAGTTTTTTCTGTTCTTATTTCTACAATTTGCCTAGCCACTGGCTGGTTTCTGTGCCTTTCAAAGGCAATGCAGTTTTTTTCATAAACTGGTTTTGAAGGTTACAAAAGGATATATGGAAAAAACAAATTCATAATGGAAATGTTTCAGCAGAGCCCCAACACTGGAAGTATGAGTAGAGCATTCGTAAGATCATTGTGGATGTGGTAAATTATTTTAGTTTGTAAGGTTTTTAAACTGTTAGTGGCCTTTGCTAATTTCTATATTGGCATTTTTTACCTACTGCACTCTTTTAGTCTTTTTGCTGTTGGTGGAGATGATAGTAGCCTGTAAGGCTAACATCTTATGCCCACTTATGTCCCTTACCAAGGATGGATTCCCCCTTTCCCCATATACCACATGTTAGGGCTGGACAGCACAGTGCTTAGTGAGTACAACACCTGTTTGGTTGAGCCTTACTCCTCTACAAACAGCATTTCCTAATACTTCTGGGTTTAGTACCAACCCATCCTGGACAAGTGTTTAAGCAGTCCTGTGCATCACTGCTGCTTTCTAATTACTATGTAATTTCTTTAGAAGAGGAAGTGACTATGTTTCAAGAGAGGAACAAACTTAAATATTGTCCAACTGTGGATTAAAAATCGTGCTTGTAGTCTTTGTCAATTTTGTAGATCAAATCTATGTGTGTAGTAGGTCTCCAACAGAAATCAGCATCTAAGAAAACCTGTATTTGAGGTTGTCTGGTTCATGCATGGGCTCTGCTGAAGAAGGATGTGTCATATTTGCTGTCGTGTTAGTGCAAGTCAGTGTTGTTGAATAAACCTTCAAACAGCTTTTGCTACTCTTGTATGTTATGTATGTGTACTTACAGGTGCTCAGCATTTGTTCTGAGATATTTATTGTTTTACAGGACCATGCATGTGTCAAAGGCTCCTTTCAGCAGTCTTTGATGTCATGTTAGGTAAAGTGGCCATTAGTCTTATGAATCTATTTTGAAAAGTGCATTATGCCTATAAATAGAGCTGGCTCTGAAGCGCTCCTGTTCACAGAACTATTAGACTGTAGATGTAAGTTATCTATGAAACAGCATTTGCTGTCTGTAACAGCATTTTGAAATGCTTTTGTTTACATGATGTTGCCTGTCAGGCTGGTAACTTGTTTGGGTGTAACTTCAACTCAAACCTCATTTGCAGAAGTGGCAGGAAGAGCTGCAGCTTCCAAAGGGGAAGGAGTTGGGTTTGGTTGCAGGTTTAAAAAGAATGCTCACTTGGTGTGCTGTGCACAGCCTTCTTGGGGAAGTTAGAAACTGTGTGTAATGAAAAAGAGGATGACTAACTTCTCACCAGAACTGGAACTCTGTAATATGAGAGCTATATTCAACCACAGAAAATGTTCAAGTTAACAAGCAACTGTATTGAAATAATTGTTTTCAGCAGTCCTTCTGAGAGTGAACTGTGAAATTTAACATTGAGAAAACAATCTTGGTGGAAAAATCTTCCTTGCAGCATTATTTTTTTTTCTTAAATGGAAAAAATGGCACTGTATCTAATTTGAAGAGCTAATACCATCTGGAACTAGGAATCTGTTTTAAAGAACAAACTTTTGTTTTTACTATGAAATAAAAAACTTCTTGAAACATATCTGGTTTTGCAATTATTTTGATGGAGATACCCATGAAAAGGAGGTATATTTTTTATGGTGCTGCAGACTTAATGGGACTGTTTTTACTCATAAACTAAACTTGGTATTTATCTTTTTAAAAAACGTTGCCAGTAGAAAATATTTAGAGTGACATGCATGTGTTCAACAGCTGATGAGAAATGTCAATACTTCTGTCCCTGGCAGCCACCTCTTGCACCATGTAAAAGGTGAGTGATAGGCAATGAGATACTATGGCAGGAGCCAGTAAGGATTTGGCTGGCACATTTGCCCTGAATCTTGTCTGTTTCTTGTAGCATGAAAATGATTTATGTAGTAATGGAAAAAATCATTCCCTGGAGTAATAATTCAGCTGCTATTACCTAATTCCAGTGGTGACTATTAATTCTTCTGGGATTACTGAATCTACTGTAGAAAACCCAGGTTGACAGTTAAAAATTTTGCCATGTATTTTAGTAATTGTGAACGATTAAAAAAAAAATCTTTCTGCAGTGTTGCTAGAGAGGAAGGATGGAAGAAGGAAGCAAGAATGATGTTGGCCATAAGACTGAGGGGAGAGGATGGAATTCACAATGGTGTTTGGTCTGTAAGTTACTTCTTAGCTCAGTTCCCTGCCACTGCACACATCAGGGATGGCTGGAACCCTACAGCTCATTCCTCTTGACTCCAGGGTTATACTGGAATCATGGACTGAAGGGCTACTTTTACTTGCTGACAGTAGGTGGGTTTGTTAGTCTCACAGGTCTGAGCTTGCTCTCCAGTTTTAGGATACTGTAAGTACACAGCAAGGTTTCTCTCAGAGGAGATTCATCCACACTCAAGGTCTCACAAAGCTGAGCTTTTTTTAATTCATCACACTGCATCAGTTTTATATAAAAAGTTTATTTCTCTTCCTCATGTCCATGGGAGTTGCACAGTAATTTTAAAAAGGGGAAGTAGCATGTTCAGACACTAATGATGTTTGCACTAACCAGACTCAGAGACAAATCTATACATTGCTTCTAGAAACTTTTGGTTGAGTCCCTGCACTGTATATAGGCACGTTTTCATTACGGTTTGACTTTTTCAGACACTTGGTAATTTAGTAGAACTTAAATGCAGCAGAGGACCTTAAAAATAGTAGAGAATGCAAAAAGAATAATTTAGTGCATTTACATAGCAGAATTAACTAATACAAACCCTCCAAAAGCCATCAGTTCCAAAATTTAATAAACAAAAATAGTTTAACACACAAGAAACACGCATGGTGAATGCACCTGAAGGATGTTTACCTGGTTCTTAAACTGAATCAAACAAACAGCTGTAAGCTGAACAGAATCTTCAGCCTGTAACTGCACCACACTCATTTTCAGGGACAGTGATGGTCTTTTTAGGCTCTTCGAAGTCTGAAAGTTTACAACAGATAGCAGGTCACTGACCACAGAATGCTCAAGTAAAGACATACATATACAGCAGAGTATGCCTCAGGTCATTTGATATTTATGCAGGTAGCCCTTTATTAGCTGTTTGTTCTGCAACTGTCCCAGAAAATCCTCTGTTTCAGCTGGTTCTGTTACAAAGCCTCCGTGTAATGGTACAGAAAAGGCTCAATAATTTTGAAATTGAAATTTCTTGAGCAGTTTCCTTAAAAATAGGAATGAGTTCCTTGAATTAGTCATGCTCTTTCAGTTAAAGTGTTATTTAATGAAAACTTTCAATATCACAGATTGAGTAAATTTGTTATATGAATTATGTTTTGTGAGAGGAAATTCTTCCTGCCCTACCCTAACTTTGGGCTCTCTTGCTGTGCATGTTGTAAATGGGGGAGGACAGGGTCTGGCACTGAGACTCCACTGACCAGACTCTCTAATCCAGCAAAAACAGCCACTACTTTTGGCTGGACAATGTGAGTTGAACTCACTCTGTCAACTTCCAAAGCACAACAGCTGGCCAAACTAAGCAAAAGGAGTGCACAGCCAAAAGCCTGGAGAAGAGGAATCACGACGTTCTCATTTTAGTAAGTGAGGAATTTTAACTCCTCTCTTGCAACTTCACACAAAATGGAAAAACTAAAATTGAATGAATTACTGAGCTTTAAAATCTGGCAGTGCTGTAAGATGGATTGTAAAGTAACCATGTAGCTGAACCAAAGTTCCATACACACAAAAGATTCATTTTGGACTGACACCAAAGGCAGCAACTTTCCATTTGAAACAGAATTTAAAAAGAAGACAAGAACTCAAAATTGGAACCACACTACTGCAAGTTCTGCCATAAGCAAATCTAAGGATTTGCAGATGTGGTTTTGTTCCAGCTCAACAGATGCTACAAGATGTTTTTGTATACTCACCCTCTGTCAAATCTACCCAGCTGTCTTCTGTCTCAGGTAAAGGAACGGAGATTCCCATTGCTTTCCGGATTCCATAGGTACTGACAATGTCACCTGGAGTCACTTGCTGGGCAAGTTCTTTCAGGTTATTGGTTACTCTCTCCGCTGGGAAAGATAAGAAGATGTGTTTATGTGCTATATATAGACACCAACTTGCTAGATCACCCTGTAAACAGTTTAATTATTTAGTACAAAGGGAACTATGTTAAATAAAGTTTCTAGACCAGAAGACCTGTGTTGTGCTGTGTGCAGCCATGCAAGACATCCTGGACAATCAAGAGATGGTTGAGAAGAACAGGAGGAATGAAACAGCTGCTGCCCAAGGCTTGCTGCCATCAGGCAACACCAAAAGCTAAAAAGGAAGTTGATGAAACTTGGGCCACGCTCACAGCAGCTGGGAGAGGGCTGGTGGCACCCACACAGCACTGGTGTTAGTAATAGCTGGATTTTGGGTTTCAGCATGAAGCTTTGGATATAGAGACTGTTCTTGTTGCTACAAATGCAGTCTTCCCTCAAGAAGGAAGCTGTAAGTAGTGAAACTTAAAAATGACAGTATTTAGTTTAGACAGTTTAGACTTGGTGTGATATGAACTTGGTCTTATTTCTTCAATAATGGGGAATTTATCTAATCACATCAGTGTGGTTTAGTTTAGACCATGAATAGCATTGCACAAGCCAGTTTTACTTGCCAAACAGGCACTCTGCACACAGTCCTATCTTAGAGGGCTGCCATTAACACAAGCTGTGTAGCTGATCTGTGAGACAAACAGGTTTGCTCAAATAACTAAAGAATGTATGACTGGTATTAATTAGTGTAACTCAGCAGACTCATAACCAGATCCATCCTGGGCCAAAGCTGGCCTTGCAATAAGAACTTGGTAATATTTGTGCTATCCCACTGAAAGACACTGCAAAACTCATGGAGTTACTGGCCATTGTCTGCCCCTTGGCATACAGAAGCTTCTATCAGTTCTAGGGACATTTAGGAACAAAGAGGAAATACTTGTAATTACTATTCAAGATTTTCATCTGGCTTTACATCCAAAAAAGTTTAAATTCATTCTCTAGGCCTAACAGGGCACATAATCTGCCCTACAGCCCTTCAGATTTTTTTTACTTAGAGCTGATACCAGTTGGGACTTCATCAGTTCTGGAAGAATAATCAGAAAAAGTGTATTTACCCAAGTGCATTTCTCTGTAAGATGGACCCAGAAGACAAATCATATTAGGGGGTGGTTTTGTACTCAGTCGTTCATTTTGAGCATCCTGGAGTTCTCTGAGCAGCTTTGTTGTTTCATCAAGTTTCCTCTGGAAGATTTCAGCCTCTGGTTAAAGACAAAAACAAAGTCCTGACTATTAAGATCTAAGTAAAGTCTATTTACTTATTTTATGATATAAAATATAGTAAGGAACTGAGAAACTAAAGGAGTTACAGACATGTATCAGAACTATGACTACCAAGAAGACTCACCCTCAGAATCAAACTCTTCCATAGGCATGCCAAAGTTTGTAACTGCTTTTAGAGCTGTGAGTCTGTCACTATTAGCAGCGTCCAACCTGGCAGCAATATCGATTTCCATAATCTGGGAAAAAAAAAAAAATCAGCAAGTAATAATTTAGATAATACTTAGCTCAGCCTTGAAACAATAAAGGGGCACAACGTGAGAACTTCTCAGACTGCTACATATCATGTGGCATCTTAGATTTACATTACAAATTTATGTTAAACGAAACCAGATTAAGACAGAAACAAAGCTATAGCTCCAAATAATCACCAACAAAAATACATAAGCATTTTCTTCCAGTTCTCTGAACACATTCAGTTAAAACTTAATGTTTTAGAGAACTTTATTCTCCTCATGCCTACAAAGGGACACACCATTTTCACAAGATTTACATCTTGTCAAAGTCTGTGTTGTTCTACAGGGCTGAAAGTTTTAGACCATTTTATATCTGTGAGCTTGGACGGGTTGGTTGGAGAAGTTAATTAATACAGAAAAGTTTTACCTTTAGATCTTTCATTGCATCACTTCTTTCCTGTGGGCCTTCAGCCTCGTCCACTGGCTGAACAAGAAAAGGATTTTTAAAGAAGGTGTTAAAAATATTCTTTTGAATTAAAAGTAAAGTCTTACAAGATGCAATATTTCTAAAGGGAGGTAAGTATGCAATGTCATAATGTGCTTTCACTGTAAAGCAAGTTATAATGCTTATAAATTTTTTAGGGTCTTTCTTGGGGTATTAATATTGACTGAAATACATTTTTTCAACTCAGGTTTTATTTCTCTTTGCAAAGGTCCCAGCAATGTCACATCAGAGACTATTTACTGGGGTGCAGAACGAAGAGGAAGGGTGGTTATTAGAAGCTGAAATGTTTTCTGTTCTGTATGCAATTGTATTTTTCTTAATATTGCCAAGAGTAAGTGGCCAAACCCTGACAGTGCCATTACTGGGTACAAGAAAAGAGCTAAACCTGTAATGCTAAGGAAAAGTGTGAACTGAAAGGTCCATGAACTATTTCTACTATTAATTTAGGTAATATTTGACCCATTAGTAAATGGCGATAATCTGTTTATTTCAATAGCTGGCATGGATTTGAAACTCAAAGCAAGACTTTTAGGTAACAGGAATTGTTCTGAGGAGATTTGCAAACAATTCTTAGATTGTCAGTTAAGGTTATCAAATGAGCCCCTTTGATTCCTGTTATATTTGGCATGGATAGGACTGGAATGTCCTAAGAATTTGAAGAATCACTGTTCAGTATTTTTACATAGCACATGTTTGAGTTTAAAAGCACCCTACCAAATAAAGGGAAAAACTACATATTAATTTACCTGAACTAAATAGTGGCAGCTAGAAATGTGATAAAATTTTCATGGAAAAAAAAAGCCTGTCAATGATCACCTCATTTTTAAACAACTGCTTATTAGTCTTGAAACAGGAGTTAATAATGAGCACAGGATAATGGACAAAGAATGGGTAATTATATCTCTATGTTATATTCATACTCACAGTGAATATGTTAATATTCACTAATTAACAATACAATAGTTTCTTTCCAGAAAATCCTGCCACTGGAGGCAAAGACCAGTCTTTACTTTCCAATTCTATCAGTTAAAAGGCAACCCATCAATAGGATCAGCATCATCTTTCTCTTGCTTTAGAGCTTGTGTGCTAAAACCAAAGACCAGATAGTACAGAAATCCACTCTTACCATTTCTAGTTCTCTGAGAGCCCTAGAATGTCCTCCTTTAGTTAGGACATCAAGCAAACTATCAGCCATTAAGAGAGGATAATCCTGGGATTTCATAAAAAAATCTTGAATACTGAAAGAATAAAGACAGTAGTTAGGGTAACTACATTCCTATCAAACATTTAATGTAAAAAAGTTATGAATGGGACACTGGAAAACTTGGAAAATGTAGTGTCTCAGGCAACTGCATCAACACAAAAAGAAATTTGCACAGGCCCTTCACATTTACACTATACTAAAGTATTCTTCTCATTCCTAAAAAATTTATATCACTGTGCCTGCTTCTTGTGAAATTCTCAATAAAAAAGAGTCTCAAAATTTTTATAATCAAGAATAATAAACCAATAGAATTATTTTTACAGAGCTGCATCTCATTCAAGGCAGTAATTAATGTGAAGAAAACCCAGTTTGTATAAACATTTGTACAACTCAATATTTTTCTGGCTTTGAACATGAGCCTTTCAGTTATAAATGCATCTAAGTTTAGACAGTGTACTCCTAGGAATCAGCAGCATCAAAATTCTTCCATCTTGGCTAATTTCACTTTAGAGGCAGGTTCTTCTATTGAGCGTTTGTTTCTTATACAAACAAACCCCTGTGAGCTATAAAGACAGTGAGGCCATCACTCCACAGCAAAGCCAGCCCATCCTGCACAGAGCTGTACACAACTGCTTCTGTCCATGGGAGCTGTACTGTGCACTCTGCTTGGTGCATTACCTGGAAGATCCTTGATTAGAGTCTTCCCCATATGTTGAGTAGATTAAGTCAGAATCTTCTTTGCTTATGTTGGCAAACGTTGAATCATATGTTGGTGCATAGGAACTGAAGGGCCCATAATTCAAGTATGTCACTAATGAATAACAACAGTATTAATTATTACTCTGCTTTGCATGCATCAGATAGAAATGAAAAGGGGCTAAAAACAATCCTCAAGAAGAAGCTTTAAAGGAAGGTATTTCTTAAGGTAAAAACAAGCCTTCACAGAACACCATCTGTTCACAACGTAACAACTTTTAATAAGATCTAAACCAAATGCATTTGTATTTGCAAATATGTCATTAACACCACTGCGAGACTTAGCACAACATGAACAGTCTCATGCTGGAAAAAAGTTCTCAGGCTCCCCCCCCACCCTGCTCTGTTAAAGCTACCAAAAGCCTTTCTCTAGCTGATAGTTTCTTTCTCAATGTAGATAAAAAGTAAGTATCTTGCCCCTTTTGTATGTATAACTTAAGCTGGACTCTGTGATCTGCTGTTTAATTGTGCAATAGATACAAAGAATCATAGAATGGTTTGGGTTGGAAGGGACCTTAAAGATCATCCAGTTCCAACTCCCCTGCCGTGGGTAGGGACACTTAATACTGTGCTTTATCTTTAGAAATCCTTCCTTCCAAAGTTGTGCACTTTGTTTCTATAAGAAGAAGGATTTGTATTTTTTAAAAAAATCAGCCCTTACCTGGAGTAACCTTGTTTCTTTTATCTTCTTTGAAGCCCTGCAATGTATTAACTCCTGACTGAAGCCTTCCTGCTGTCATTCCCAGCTTTACAGGGCAGTAGCCTGGCTCTGCAATAGGAAGTATCAAAACACAAAAACAGAGAAGGCATAAGAAGATGACTAAATTCATTAAATACCCATGGCTAAAAACTCAAAATAAACAGGACATGGTTCTCAAAGTGTGCTTTCCTATCCAGAGGCTTCATACTAATGATCTGGGACCCAGACAGTTCCTAATTCTAAAACATCTGTGACCTTCTGGGTCAGCAGACACTGCACTCTGTACATGGACCAGAAATAAGAGGATCCTGGGAAATTCTCCAGCAGCCAAAGTTTTTTCTTCCTCAGCAGCAAAAGCATTCTTTCACAGCTTCTGCAAACCAGAGAAGCAACAGCACTGAGGGCTCCCACCAGCTGTTCCTAACAACAGCAACAGCTGAGGCCCCTCTATGTGAACCCTCAGCTGCAGTTTTTCCAATCCAGATCTTTATCAGACAGGAAAGAGGCATTCAGTTCTTGGCCAGGATTTGCTCATCTGCCTCTGCAAAGATGCAGAGGGCCAGATATGTGAAGTGGCTTGTTACCTGAACCATGCCAACTTACCTCCTGCAGCAAGGTCAACAGGATTAAGAAGGCCCAGAGTTGTTGTACCATCTGGTTTTCTTCTTTCAAATTCACACTGAAATAAGATTAGACTATTTTAATTTACATAGTACTTGAAATTCCTGGTCCTTATCCTAATGAAAACATTTAATGAAACTGTTCTATCTGCAGGAATAAGAAGAAATCAGTCACTCAGAAGTGAGTGCTGCTCTAAATTTTTACTTTCACTAGATAATTTTATTATTGGTATAGGCACAAAGAATTAAGATATTATGATAAATATTAATGTTTCTGCAGAGGTCAAGAGACAAAAAAATGTAGAAAATGAACCTGCAACATTAATAACCTTTGATCAGGTATGTGTCTGTTTCAGAACTATGAGATTTTTGCAGGTCAGATTTATTTTCTTAAGCCTTCTACTATTCATCCTTTATCCTATTATTTTATTGAAAATTTTACCTCAACTTACTCTGCTGATGAAATTCAGCATGCATTCAAATAGCACTTTTTTTTTTACCTTATGATGTTACATAAATGATCAATAAAAATAAAAGCAGTAAAAGCAGATGTGAGGTTTCAACTGGTATAAGAGGCCAAGGAAACCTGGTTTATGGAAAAGTGAAAGGAGCTACCAAATCCCCCAGTGCTTACCTGGCTGTTTGCAAGGCGCCTGGTTAACTTGCCTCCTGACTCCCTAACAATCCGATCAATCTGCTCTTGTTCCCTTTCCAAGCTATTGCTTCGCAATTTGTCTTCAAGCAGGTCTTTATCCTTCCTGTGAATATACCCACACAACTTAGGGACTAGCTGGAACACCAACTGGCTAAATAACACAACAGAATACTGTGACAACATTGTTTTAGCCAACTCTGCACCTGGTTTTGTAGGCAAAACAACTAAAACCAAAAAAATCTGCTATTGAATATGACTGTAATACAGCTGGGGAAGGCACGTGACAAAGGTTTACATCAGTAAAAATAATGTAAACTTAAAGTTAGTAAGTGTACAGATCTCTGTAAAGGTCTCCCACAAAACTAAGGTACTCTTGGTGTATTAGATACTCATAATTTTAGTATCCAATATTTATTTACCTAAATATTTACCATCTTCATATCTGGTATTTCTAGATATGAAACCCTATTTCAGAAAATACACTTTCTGTAGCTAGGCAGCTGCATGTTTCAAATACAACTACTGTGTAAACAAACAAACAAAAAGTGATTGAAACTGGCTATGTAGCTTTTTGTACCAAAATGTTTAAAAATATGTTTGCAAGCTTTTTCCAAAACTATACAAATTCCATGAAATGGACACTAAAACAGAAAATAATTGAAGGAATGGAGTTGATGAGCAGTACAAAGTTATCTACATGCAAAAATATTGTATCATAAATTATTCTAAACTTATTTGATTTTAGTAGGTGAGAATGTAAGCGTTGATCCCTTGAGATGAAAATGTCTAAGCGGTACCAGAAAGAAAGAAATCCACATCCACTGGACCACTAAGTCATCTTGTTTCTGTAGCATTTGTGTATCCTATAATGACTCAGATAATACTTCACTTTTTGTGCTCTTTGCTGGGTGTTTTGAATGCTTTGGTGTCACCATCCATAGGTTCTCCTCTGTCTTTCCCAGGACCGTTTTCCTCTTCCCCAGTTTGCTGCAGTTCTGCCTTATCCTTCTGCTTCCTTGTCTTCTGCAGGTCAGCCATGAATTCTATACTTTGTTTCAGGCTCTGAATTCTCTCCTAAATAACATCAAAATTCTTTTACTTGCTGCTTCAAGGAATCTTGTTGTAATCTACCCATAGAGAAACATTCTATTTTAGGTCTTTCTTTCTTACACTAGCAAATATAAACAGAAAAGGTGAAATACTAAATGCAACTATTTCTAGAATAACTGATCTGGCAGCAGTACTAAAACAATGTACTATTTATATTCCCATATACAAACATTTGACAAATACCAAGCAAGGTTTCATTAATTTTTCAAGAGATCCCTGGGATAAACAGGGATCAAAAAAAGAAGCAGTATATTTTTTAATATTTTGGTTGATGTTTTTATTACCTGGCTAAGTATCTTCATCCCTGAGTGCAGCAGTTTTTTTGCAGCTTTGTAGTAAATGGTGTCTGGTTTGTTGTAAATCATTGCATTATTACACATCAGTTTGAAGTTATCCTGTTCAAACATTAATAATTTTGGAATGAAAGTTAATTTTACAGCATACTATACTGATATTCTTGCTGCAAATGTGGTCTCTTGAGCTCTAGAGAAAAAAACTTAGAAGAATACTTTTAATGAATGAATTTAAGAAATCTATTAAAAACATGAACAGGGATAAGTATGTAACTTTGTTTTCAGACTTGGATCTATCAACCCAACAAACATCCTTAAAGTATTCAGTATTGTCTGTAGTTTTTAAAGTTTTAAGGAAAGCCCTCTTAGCTACACTACCCACCTCCTGGCCAATCAGCAGTCACTAAAACAAAGCGAAGCAACATAACAAAGACAATGAAAAGCTGCAGTTCAAAGTTACATTATTACAAAGACTGTCCCAAAGTTTTAGTTGCAATGAAGAAATTAATGCTTGTTTGAAATTAAAGTGAGCTAGAAGCTGCACTTCCATACCTGCTGCAGACTCTAAAGCTGAATATTTTTTATCACATTCTCATCTATTTACAAAGTTAAAATTTAAAACTAACCAGAAACAGCTGTTACAATAGGGAATATTCTTCTTAGGTTTTGGAGATCTAAAGGAGAATGTGCAAGAAAATACAACCAATATTATTAATTAGCATCTGCCTAATTGTTAATTACACCTCTCAGGTCCTCATCCAGGCCAGTAAAAATCTAGAGTATTTCTGATGAAGAAAACTAAACAAAGCTAGGCCCTACATGTTTTAAAACTTTTAGAAGGCTTTCAAAACAGGCCCTTGAAGCCATTGGTAGACTACAGCACCAGGACAGCCAACAGAACCAAGCTCACAGTGCCTTCACTCCATGACCAGACTAGCCTGGAAAAAGTAATAAATCTAAAATAACAGATGAAGGACAAACTGACAGATTCCATGCAATCTTGCACAAAACCTGAAATCTACTGCATCTTCCTGAGATAAACATTTATAAATCAGAAGTGTTTTCTCTTTTACTGTCAGAACTTACTTGTTCACAAAAATTCAAGAAACATTTCTTGAGGCAGAAGTACTGGCTCTTTTTGGCATTTTTCTATTCCCATAAAATACTAGCCTTAAGTCTACTGAGCATAATACATCTTTTTAGTCAAAAACAAAATTCAAGGCATTACCTTTAATTCTTCTATGGACTGGTATCCATTGTTCTTGATCTTCTCTTTCATGGTACTAAAATCCATTGGGTTTTTAATGATCATGGAATAGCCAGGGGCAATAAAGTCAGTCACAGGAAATGAAAAGAAAGAAC
This sequence comes from Muscicapa striata striata, assembly GCA_030060385.1. Lineage (NCBI taxonomy): Eukaryota > Metazoa > Chordata > Aves > Passeriformes > Muscicapidae > Muscicapa > Muscicapa striata. The sequence continues at coordinate 4,370,321 of JAREIS010000057.1, read as the reverse complement.
TTGGATCCTTTCTGTTAAGAAATGAAAGACAGTTTTTTATGTTTCAACTTGTAACAAAGAACATACTGAGTTTGGAATTAAACAGAAAGGAAATAACTAAGCTGAAAAGAAATCAGAACTATAAAGAGAGAAATAGCTTGTGTCAGCATAATCTTTCCCTTTCAAGGTTGAAAAGATCTCAAATGCAAACACATACGCCAAAAAAGTACTACAAATGTATTTCAGAAGTTATTTTTATATTTTGATAACTACCTATGTTCCTAAGAAGATGAAAAAAAGTCAGACTTTTTTTAAGGTTTTAGATTTTAACACAGACATTTTATACCATCTTACAATTTATTAAAAAAGAAAAGAAATATATATAATAAAAATATTCTTGTCATTCATTGCTTACTCAGAAATTATCAGAAGAGAAGTAACAGGGCTCAAAATCAAAAGTGCTGCTTTTTGTTTGCACAGGAAGGGAGCCAAAACTAACACAGGCAGTTTTTGATAGTTTAAGTTTCTTGAAACTGACACCACACCTAGGTCTAGAAAATTTATGGGTAAGAGAAAAAAAAACTAGCAAACAAAGTTTCAAGCTCAGTCTGGTGAGACAGCTAAAGGGAAAGATCTTTCAACCACTCTTGCACAAGATGCAGATACTCTTAAAATCAAGAAAGATTATCTTAAAAAAGAGGCTACTTGAAAGAACTGCAGACTTGTTTTAACCAAAAGACATTTGGATAGTAAAACAGTAAGAGAAGTGCATACTTCTTTTTTTATAGTAAATAATGCTAAAACAGGACAACTCAAAATAGAAAAAACTTGGGCAAGTTAATTATAATGTCTTGTGCCTTCCTTCCAAAAGGTTCCCCAAAAGAAGGTATCACCTTATTGGAAAATTTTCCTGGTTTTGAAAACTTTTTACAACGACTATGAACTTGAAACTAGAGGTGTTCACAAGAAGCTAAACTAGCACTTAAATTCCTAAAATAGCACTCTTAGCAATACATTTAGGAATAATATTTTCACTCAGCCTTGTGTGTACCCCTTCCCTTACTGGATGCTATTTTCACTTCACAGTTCTGCAAGCCTGTAGCACAGACATTACCTCTGCAGCTGTCTCATGAGTTGATTCAGAGCTTCCTGAAGTGGTGTCTGCTCCACCTCTAGACCAAAAACAAGGAGAGGGAGAAGAAGTGTGAGGCAGAACTGACTGCACAAGGTATGAAACTTCTAAGATATTAGAAAACAACTAAACAAAACTGATGCACCTTGAGAATTCAGTATAAAGAAAAGAATACAATGGCAAACCCCACAATATCTACAGGGGATCTACTTTTCTCATTGCCCTTACTTGACATTCTGCTCACTCTGACAGAAGTACTAGATATCACTCTGCAAAAGAATGTACAGCAACCTAATTCCAAACTTTTGCACGAGATGGAGAAAAACACTGAAATGGAACAAAATGTCAAGTCACTCACTACAGAAACAAAGAAAAATGAAATGTGGGTCAATTGCAGAAAACATGAATTAGCAAAAGAAATTTCTTTTTTCCTCCTACCCTCCTGCTTTGATAAAGTGCTCGTCAGTGGCTTCTCTGGTGACAATTCCATTCTGACAGGGGTCTGACACTTCATTTCCTGTTCTCCTTCACTGTCTCCATGGTCTCGATCTCGCTTCCTTTTATCCTCCTGGAAAGATTATTGTGGAAATGTAAGAGCACCTGCAAACCCTGCATTATTACCACATAATATAATACTCTCTAGATTTTTCAAAACAAATTCACAACGTTTAAAAAATAAGAAAGCTTGTGTTTAAAAATTCTGTATTCTTTATGTACTGTCTCCATCTGCTGGACATGTAAATAATTCAGCCATACAATGCAATGTATCACTGAATTTGTTTTTTAGAAAATGTGACAGCTATCTGGCGTGAATGCTTTTAAAAAGAGACAGGAACACCTCACACCTAGTCTGAATGTATTCCAGTTTAAGGATAAAAGTTACAGTTATATCTGCCGATCTCTGGATGTGAAACCTTGAGAAAGTCAAAACATTTTTTCTGCTAAAATGCAGTAGCATGAACACGTACCTTAACTTTTCTCTTTCTTTTCTCTTTTTCTTCGCCAGGAATTTGCTTTTCTCCTTTCTTTCTCTTTTTTCTTTTTCTGTCCTTGTGTTTTTCATGTTCAGATTTGTCTTCGTAGAGGCTAGAATCAAGTCCCGAATTCCCAGTGGAGAGCTCAGCAACTTCATTTCCTCCAACTTTCAGCACCAGCTTCAGTGGCTTTTCTACGTATTCTTAAACCAGCAGAGAAACAAACTGCGTGAGTACCAAACAAAACACACTCCCGTCCTCAACAACCCCGCGCGACCACTCCTCTTCTTCCTCATTTCCAGTCCCTGCAGCCGCCTTCTCCCCCGCGCAGAGCCGAGCCCGCCGCCATGTCCCGAGCCCGGGCCCGCGGGCGGAGCGCGGCCCCGCTCCCGCAGCCTCAGCGCGGAGCCTTCAGACCGCCCCGGCGCTGGGCCCGGCGGGGCGGGGCGGCCGCCGCTGGGGGCTCGGGGGCCCGCGCCGCCTCGGGCCGCGCTGCCCGGCGGCCTCTGCCCGCCCACCCCCGTAGGGACCCACCCTCGTAGGGATGTTTGTCCGACTTGTGCTTCTTGTGCTTCTTCCCCATGGCCCCGGCCCGGCCCGCCCGGGAGAGGCCGCGCTGTTGAGGCGGAGCCCGGCCCGGCCCCGCGCGGCCCGCGGCCTGCCACTGCGGCCGGCAGCGCCCCTGCCGCTCTGGAGGTCTCGCGCAGGCGCAGCGGGCAGGCAGCGGCTGGCTGGCGTGACGCGATCCTCGAGCCGCGATCCTCGAGCCTCCATCCCTGCTCCGCCATCCGCTCCGCGCCTGTAAGACGCGAACTCAAAGCATTTTTCCTTGTGAGTGGCCCTTCCTCTCCCTGGGCAGTGTCGACTCTCCAGAGCCTTCATGGCATCCTACTGAATCGTAGAACGTTCAAGGCTGGAAGAGACCTTTAAAGTCATCAAGTCCAGCTGTCAAGCCAGCGCTACCACTGTAACCCCTGAACCACATCACCCTGAGCAAGACCCACGCACTTCTTAAACACCTCTAGGGCTGGTGACTCCACCACCGCCCTGGGCAGCCTGTTCCAATGCCTGACCACCCGAATAGTGACCTTTTTTTTCTAATATCTGATCTGAATCTCGCCTGTCCCGCTGCTGCCGCAGCCTCCCGCGCCCTCTCCCCTCACGCAGCCGCCCGCAGCTCCTCGCTGCTCCCCCGGCGGTGCCCCGTGCTCCCGGCCTGAGGGGGCTGTGCCCTGTCCCTACCCTTTGTGCCCGCATCCCTGTCCACTCATCCCACCCTTGGGAACCATTTTGGCAGGATTCACGGTGACGCAGAATCCTTGAGACTGGAAAAGACCTCTGCTCCATCGAGTCACACCTGTGGCTGACCACCACTGTGTCAGCCCTGATGCTGGGAGCGTGTCCAGTCTGTCCCTAAACACCCTTAGGGACGGTGACTCCATCACCCGGGTACTCGGGCTGAGTCCTGCTGTGTTCGCAGCCCCCGGTGCCGCAGAATGTCCCTGCCATGCTGTGTGTGCCAGGGGGAGATGACAGCAGCAGGAGCGGTGCTGTGGCAGCCTGTCCTTCTGACAGCAGAGTTTACTCTTCACCCTCCTGGATGCCGACAGGCCTGTGAGGTTTGCCGGTTCTTGGCTGCGATGTGGCCTGGCTGCTGCTGCCGAGCTCCAGCTCAGCACAGTCCGGCACAAAGGCTGTTCCTGGAGTCTGGGAGCCTGTGCCTGAATTTGTACCAGTGAGAAGAGCAGAGGATGTGTCTACCCGAGGAAGGGTTGGCAGAGGTATGCAGAGTCCGTACCCATCCAAGGGACATGTCTCTCCTGTGCCCTGGCAAACAACAGCAGTGGTTGTCCCTGTCCTGCCTGTCCTTGGGACAGGCTCAGCCTTGCTGACGGAGTGCCTAAACTAGTGCTCAAAATTGGTTTCAAAAGCAAATACTTTATAATCACGTTGAAACTCTAAGGAAAGTATATATAATTGTCCATGACAGGTCAAAAATAACTTAGAAATTCTGATCTCCTAGAAATGTTGGAAGCTGCCCATTTGCCTTGCCTGGGAGTGCTCCCAAAGCAAGCAACTGGTTTTCAAAATTAAATTCAACGCTGATTGTATAGTCTTTCAAAGTTAATAGTGTATTTGTTGCTATTGCTTAAGCTGCAGTCATTGCTGTTTCAACAGCACTTTGTAGGTATTGTTTTCTGCCAAGACCTCTTCAATAGTGCATCTTGAAATTTCACCTCACTGAAGTTTGGAGTGCAAAAATAAACTGTTTCTATTTCAAAAGAGAAACTTTAATTTATTCCCACACAATAATCCTGTAAGTATTCCTCAAGTTTGTTGAATCATATGTGATGTTTTATAGCCAAAAAGAAAAAAAAAGTTGTTAATTAGAAATTTATGATATGTATGGCTGTGCAGTGATACAAGGTTTATTTTGAGAGCTTGTGAAGATCGAGAAAATCTCTTGTCTGTTGTCCATTCCGTCACTGGGAGTGTAATCAGATGTGACAGCTTTGTTTTGCATTTTGCTGGTTACATTACTGTCATTTGGTATCCTACTCAGAGAATTGTGTGGGTGGTGCTCTGGAATAAACCACAGCTTTCCTGCTTGGTCTTACTCCAGTAGTATGAAATTCAGTTATAATGAATGCAGTTGTTTTTCTAATTCACATCTGGATCCTTTAAAACTCTTATTACATATGCAGTGAATGTTCTTAAGCATACTTTAGTGAGAGGTAGAGGGCTTTTGCTTGGGTTGTGGCCACATGTAGAAAATACAAGACTAGTAAATATTTAAAGGACATGTTTTATAGAATGAAAAAAATGTTGCCATATCCTCTGTTCCCACAAGAAGATTGGCAGACTTTCTAAGGTTTTTTCTTTTAGATGTCATATGGTAAGATCATTTGTTCAATTGTTATTCTGAAATTTCCTGACTAATCTTGCCCTGAATTTAATAAAATCTCAGAGAATTGCACACAGGCGAGTAATGTGACATCTGGCCAATATTGAGAGCTGCTATGTTTGTCCTTCAATAGCATCCTCTGGGTCAGAGAAGGATACTTGTGAACAATTAGCCCTCACGCACATCTAGAACACACACTGCCTTTGCCATCCTTGTCTCTAGCTCTGCTTTCCCATTAGAAGATCAGTATTTCTTCCCCCTCCAAAGCCCTCATACTGGGCATAGTGTCTGAAACACTATTTGTAAGCCTATGAAAAGTTATCATTGTTTGATATTAGAAAGGCAAGGTCTCATTCTTGTTGTTTGAACGTGCAGAATGAATGATTTAAATTCATTATATATTTTCTGATGGTCATGTTCTTAATCTGTATCAAGTTTCTAAAGCAGCTAGCATTTAAGAGTGAGAGACAATAATGTATGTTGTTATTACTGTGAGCCACTAACAGAGAAAATGTTTTAAAATAGATCATTGAATAATGAATGGTTTGGGTTGGAAAGGACCTTAAAGGCCATCTTGTTCCACCCCCTCTGCCATGGACAGGGACACCTTTCAGTAGACTCGGAGCACCATCCAGTATAGCCTTCAACACTTCCAAGATATCCCAGTGCTTCCATATATAACTTTTCCATCTAATAAAGAACTTTTGAAATCTGTGGAAAGCATAAGATCATATTAGTGTATATTCAATTAGCTAGACATCAAATACCATAATTATTTAAATTGGTCTTTTTTTGTTTGATTTTTTTGTTTTTGTTTTCATTTTGGTTTGTTTGTGTTTGTGTTTTTGTTTTTTGATTTTCCCCAAATGAAAAAGAAGGATGCAGTAAGCAGGGTCATTTGTGGGTTTGTCTGTAGCATAGACATTATAATTTAATGTGTTAACAGAGATATAAAAATCTTAGTGAAACCTTGTTGCTTTAATCACTGCTTCAGGAGGAAGAGGTATATCCTGGTAAGAGCAGGAAGATGCAGAGGCTGCTGCAAGGCACAGGAGGAGAGTGTGCCAAAGTCATTGGAATCAGGTGAATGCACAAGCATATAGAAACCTGGAATGCTCAAGTCACTGGCAGTTTTTCATAAGTGGATTTAGTTCGTAGTGACACATGGAAACATAGGAATGAAGTTTTTGTGACAGACATTCATTTTTAAAACAGTATTTTACTCCAACACACCATTCTAAAAATACCTGAACACATATGGCTGAAGTAAAGAACGTAGTCAATATTTTATTGATTGTTGAGTTATTAATATGACTTTTAAATCAGTTACTCATTAGCTGAAAATGTGATCAATATGACTATTTTCTTGTTTCTGTGAGTATTAAAGGAACATTGTCATTTTCCATGTCCTGACAAAATCCACTGTGACAGATTGATTTTTTTCCCTTAATTTGAATACACAGTCTCATCATTAGGGTGCATTTTCTCTCTTTTCAGTTTAGCACTGAAGTGTCTAATTAATTTATTTATGAAAATAGGCAATTATCTGTTTCTACCCCAAGATCCTTATGACCATAATAAACTTTACAACAAGGTTCTAATTTAGTCATAGGAATGATTATCTTATTGTCCATAGAGCACTTATATGGATCATACTCTAAGATCTGTGTGTGTGTATTTGTACAAGTCTGTGTTTTGTAAATATCTTTCCTGTGACTTTGCCCAAATCCTGTTGGCACCTCTTCCAATAACTCTCTTTTGAAGTGATTTTGTGCAGTTGAAGAAATACCTTGTTGCACACCTCTGGACTAAAATAGCAAAATTTTTGCTAGACATGCATGAAATTGCATGAAATTTAAACATTTATGACTTTGGTTCTTGGCTGCTATTACTGCACAGGTTGGGAAAATTAAACAGGGTTCAGCTGGATCCTCATGAGAGAAGTCTGATGGACAAATGGAATTTTTCCATCATCCCTGCTTTTCCTTGGTCAAATAGAAGATTTGAGGAAATCTGAGCAGTGAACAAGTTGGAACTGAAGTCTGTCTTAGCAATTGCAGCAGGTAATTTCCTTAGGGAGGAGAGATGTTACTGGCAGAGGCCAGTAGATTATAGGTATTTATATTTTTTTGGTCAAAATATGGAGAGGATTTCCAGATAAAACCACATCATCTGGTAGCAGCATAAGACTGGGCATTGGAATTGAGGATGAAAGGTATGAACTCTGGTTTGAACTGATGGGTCCAACCTGATAATTTTTGAGATGTAACCAAGTTATATTTACTCATCATTCCAAGCCTGATCCCATTGCCCCCACTCATGTGTGTAGTCCTGCTCATTTCAAATACATGCAAGATTTGCTTGTTCAATTAAGATATTACCAGCCAGTTCTGAACTTCCTTGATTTACATACTTGGCCAGACTTTAGTTCAAGTCCTAAACATTTGTTTTCCCTGAGTATGCATTTTAATTACTTTTGTAGTGTTTTAAACTGAATAAAATATCTGAAAATGCCTGTGTTTGTAGCAGGCACATCACAGTGCTCCATTAGATATGTGTTACCCAAATAATGTGGAGAGAAACCTTTCCCTAGTAAGTTTTAAGTTGCTGTAAGAGGAAAAAGGATGATGAAATTTGTGCTTCTATTAAAATTGCATGTGTAAGTTATAATAGGAGAAAGTTTAAAACAAGTGTCTAGCTGAATCTCTTAGATGATACTCCTTTTTTTTTTTTTTTTGTTTTGTTTTTTTTTTTGTTTAGGTAGCAGTTCATCTTTTTAAATTAAATTTTGTTTTATATAATGATATCTCTAGAGGAAACACATTGAATGAAAAATAAGAGCATTAGGCCACTTGGTGGTGTAATATGCAAAGGAAAAGCAACTTATCATGTTCAAGAGAAGGAAATTTACATAACAGACCATTTTTGTTTGCTTATTATCTGATTAAGCACAGTACAAGACATGACATGAATGGTTACTTTTTAAAGACCTTTAATTTCATGCAAGTAGTCAAGCAGATTTTGTAGGATAAATTCTGGGTTTAGCTCAGCTCTTTGTTAAGGTGTTTGCATTCAAGCTATTAATGGTCTGTTAGTTGGTTCAGAAATCCTGATGCAGTTCTCTGTGGAAAATCTATAATTTAAAAATTGAGAGAGCCACATGGGATCTGCAGTGTCCCCCCACTATGTAACAGCTTTGGTTTTCATCTGCTGGAGTCTGGTGTCCTTCACATTCCCAAGAGGTGCAGCAGCTTCTCCCCAGACATTTTTATTTTGTACAGTGATGGAGGAGCTGGCAGGAGCTGTGGCATTGCAGTGCTTTGGGGTGCCTTGAGCTGCACAGGCTGTGACCAGGAAGCAGAGGGAAGGGCCAGAAGGACCACCTGGAGCCCTGTGCAAATGCAGGTGAAACACATGGAATGCAGGTGAAACCCATGGACACTTGTGCAGGGAGTACCAAAGGGGAAGGTGATGTGTGCAGGGACAATTGGGTGGGGCCTAACTATATTTCTCCATGCAGTAACAAGATTTAAAGGTTCAGCTTTCTGTCACCTTTAGTTTAAACTTCTTCAAGCAAAGTGTTTGAGCTCAGCAAGATGCTACAGGGTCTACTGTACAGTGTATGCAGAGACTAAATTTTATGTTGTATGCACTGGTGTTCATGTCAAGGGAGAAAAATGAAGATTAAAGAATCAGCATAGTTCCACTCTGCAAATTCTAGCAGAGATAAACAGTTTCTTTGCTAAATGGGGTCCACTAAGGAATGTCAATGTTAGTCAAAGTATTGTTCTGAAGTGGTAACATAATTTTCTTTTCCAAGGGAAAGAAAAATTGAGGGAAAATGGAAGAAGTTTCCATTCCTGTTTGACAGAAACATCAAACTAACAGTTAAGTTTTATTTTCAGATTGAGAAAGGAAAAAATAAAGATGTTTTGACTGGTATTTGGCTTGAGTTTGGTTTGTCTTTTTAGTCTACAACCTAGAAAGAAATAAAATTAAGAACAACTTCAGCTTGGCCTGAATAAACTCAAGATCTGATGTAGCTTTCTCCTTGATGACAGTACCATATTTAGGTACTAAAAGAAGTATCAGTTCTCATGTTAAGTAGTAGTAGCTGCTCATGTTAAGAACAAGCAACCAGCCTAGTGTCCCAGTAGGTACTAAAGAGCTTGGGACCTTGTCTTAGGTTTTGCTACATTTTCCTGGCAATCCAGAATACGTAGTAGAAGTGAGATCTTCACATGTTGTCTGTAAGGAGAGGCTAACTCTTTAAATTGGTATAGGTGTACTCTGGTGCTTCAGAAGACAGGCAACACCAGTGATAGTTATCTGTTGCTTATGATGCCTTTTCTTAAGGATAATGACATCCTGGATCACATTCCCCTGGAATACCTTCTGCACTCCACAAATTTTTGTGTAAATTAGAGCTGGAATGTTTTAAACTTTCTGACCACAAGCCAGGTGGCAGATAATTGATCTTCTTATGTTGCGCATACTATCTCCTGAGACTTCCAAGTGGTACTGACACCCAAAGATGTAGTGTGGATGGGAACTCAATTTGTAACATGCTTCTATAGCTCCTGTGATATGCTCTGCAATTTTGTTCTCTGAGTGAAAGCTTGGAACAACATAAGAATGTACTGTAAGATCACTTGACCCTTTATATTGCTGATGATATGTAACCAAAATAATATTATTTCAATATCCAAATGTTTAGGACCTGGTGCAAACCATAAATCTCTTAAAAATTACTAAGAACTTTTGGAGTAAGCTTCTCCTTTTTTTTTTTTTTTTTCCTTTTTTTTCTTTTTGTTTCATTCTAAACCCACATGGTGCTACACATTATTTAGAAAAGATTGGCTGAGGTCCGAAAGTGACAGTGGCAGAGAAAACAACAGAGAAAACAAAACAGTGGCTGGGTTGATTTACTAAAACTCTGAAGCAACTGTAGTTCTTTCAAAGTCTTTGTAACTAGCCTGATGTGGAATGAGAGGGGAGGTGGATGCAGTCTCTGAGGAGGAACATGGCTCCACTGTAGCCTAATTATGTTTCTGTTTATTATTCTGCACTTCTATTGAGAGAATTTGTTGAAAAAAGTGAAATGACAGCTATATGATCAATTTTTTTCACCTATAAAGAAAAAAACCTTCATTTTCTTAAGGGAGATAGGAAAGGAGTTTAAGGGTTTAAGCATGGAGCTGTTCAGATGGAGTCTGTTTGATTAGACCAAAATTCCTTCTGTCATTGCTCATTAATGTTGTTGTAGCAAGTGTTTATGCATGAGTGTCCGAGAAGAACTGGGTGTGATCGATTCAAAATGGCCATGTCAGACTGCATGAAGTATTTGCTCTGAGATATATATGGAAATGCATGTTTTATGATTTATTCTGACAGGGTATTCACATTGCTGCTTTAAGTATTTCTCCAGATCTTTTCACAGTAGATGATCAATTAGTGCGTTACTTGTTCTTTCTATTAATTTAAAACATGGAAATGACAATATGGCCACTTCTTGCAGGACTTTTGTGTACCCTGTGAAATGAAATCAATCAGGTCAATGATCTTTCTGGTTCTGTCACCAGCAGGTTCTTAGAGAGCTGCCTCTTGTTGCAGTACCTTCCTTCTCCCTGCTCTAGTAGAAGGTCAACTGAACCACAGCCCTCTGGAGGCCCCAGGGCAAGAATCACAATCTGATCCTGGAACTGGAATGGACTTTTTATGTAGGTTTTTGTAAACTCTTCTTTCCCTTCTGTGGTCATTGTGTCTCCAAAGGAGACTACAAATTCTAAAAATTGCTTAACATTTTGTGGAAGTTTATGTGGAGTTGCATTAAGCAATTGAAAAGTGTGGTGGCACTGTCAGGTCTGGCTGTTACATCCCAGTGTTGGGCATTTATTTCTTGAAGGACTTTGTCTTGCGTGCTGAGGATGAAATGATCCACTGGTGTCTGAAATTTTAAGCTCTTGTTTTGTTTTTCACCATATCTCATGTCGGGTGGTTCCACAGGCTGATTGGACAAGAAGGAGTTTTCACATTTATCTGTGTTTTATACTTTCTGCGCATTTCATTCACTTCCTTGTTTTTCTATACAGGAAACCTGAATTTCAGTCATAGTTACGCTCATGCCAAATTTTCTTGGAAAACCAAAACTGATTTCGTTTAACCTTAAAGCAAGCTATTCAGTGTTTTTACCCTAAAACCAATGTATTTTTTATTCATATAACTTCTTGCCTTCAATGCTTTTTGTTTTGTTTCTTTGTTTTTGAAAGGAGCAATTTTTCAATCTTGTTGTTACAGGCTATATGGTGAAAGAGTGCATTCCAGAGAGTAAATTAAGAGAAAATGGAAGCATACAACTTCTTTTAAGGTAATATGATTATTCTAGTGAATAAAGTCAAACTTGTTACATTTTGAATGCTTTGTATATCTATCTTTTTTCTTTATTTTTTTATTTCTGTTAAACATTGTCTATATTGACATGTCTGAACATCAGAGGTATTTCTAAATATGGTTTCTGATCCCCATCTACTCCTAAATATTGTTGTTCATAGAAAATAGTTCAGGAAGAAGTTCTACCCATATCTTGGATGGCACTTTCAGAATCCTGGCTGGACCAGCACTATTGCTGTATTTTAGATAATCTGTAATGGCCAAATGTTTTTCTGCTTCTTGTAAACCTGTTTCTCATTTTGCAAATGGATGGTAGGTAAAAAGGACAATGCAGCTTCAGAAAAATATTTTAATATTTTTGTTTAATTGGAGGCATAAATATAAGAGTCACAGTTATTCAACTGAAACCTTATATTTATTGTTACCTACCAGAATTGTACAGAGCAACACTTCACAGTTGCTGAGTTCTACTGGAGGTGAAGTGATAATCTCTGGCTGTAAATTGTAAATTGCTTTGGGATAAAAGGTACTGCATAAATGTAAATCTCTCAGAGCATGTGAAATGTAAATGTAAATGTAAAAACTCTCAGAGCATGTTCACATCAGGTAAACACTGTCATTCTCTGTTTTGATTTGATTCATTATAATTCTGACATAATTTGTGATGTAAAACATTGCAAGGGAATAATGCTGGTACAGCAGTAGGTAATATGGTGAAAACTAGAACATTTTCCAGAGGTCAATTGCTAAGTCAACCTCATGGCCAAAAAAGAACAAAAATCAGGAGCTTTGTGCTTGATGTGAGTACACATAGATGAGACAAGGTGAAGGGTATTAAGTATCTATAAAGATCTCTAACAAAGTGATGTTTTGATCCTGTATTGCTGCATCTAACAGAGCAGCAATGAAGACAGAAATGATGGGGCACTATTAACTCACAGTCTCTGAAGAACTTTTTCTTGATCTGAGTTGCAATTACATTTTTGATTTGCTCTATTACCACAGCAGAAGTAGGAGACACTACCTAAGACTTACAAAAGCTTCTGTTTTAACAGCTTTCTGCCTTGGCCCCTGGTGGTCAACCACAAACTGCCATGGGGCCTTGGGGATAAACAGTGAAGGAGTACAGACAAAAGTAATGAGAGTTAAGTTTGAAGCTCTACTCCCAGCTGAAGATAGTAGTGAAGCCTGACTTTAAGAGTCAGGCTGCAGAATTCAAATGCAGAACTGTATATGCAATGTTGGTTGTGATATTTGCTCTTACATTGCTGGAGTAGGAGCAGAAAGGAATAGGTGCAATTTTGTTGTGCAATTTTTGAGATTTCTTGCATGAAATTCTTAATGGTTTTAGTATACTAGAAAATTTAATGGTATTTCCTACATACAGTTTAATTATTTTAATTTGTATTTTTATATGCTATGCAATAAAGATGAAGTTAGTATGTGCAGTAGTCCATTGAGCCCATCAAGATGCTCCATATTTAATCAGCTATTCCAAGGAGTGCAATGAGGAGTTAATGTCAGAGCTAAGGCACAGAGGCCCACTATGGACAGGGAGCCAGGGTTGCATAGAACATCTCCAGTTATGCAGGTGCCTTGTCTTAAGAACACATTATATGCTGGAGCTGCAGGTCTGTTGAGAAAAAACAATCAAAGGACAGGTAGAGTCTGACCCCAAATCTCACCTAAACCTGATTTTTTTCCTCCCTCTGATCTCACAAACTCTTTATTTTATAACAAGTATTACACCATGTTGCCTCTTCATTATTTTTGTTTTCTTTCATCTCTTGCTGAGTGTATTAATTTATTTTAAATTGTTGCTCAGTACGTGATCTTGAAAGGCGTATAAGACTAAATATAAACAAAAAGTAACAGCCTGTTCTGTGAAATGATAATATCTGCTATATCTGAAGAATGTGAAGTAGAACAGCTTTATTATACTTGATTTGGAATTATTTTCTGCTTTTACTACAGTTTCCCATGTAGGCAAATACAGAAATAATACCAAAAAACCTGTTAGGTAGATAAATCACCATTTCTTAGTTTATCCTGTTCTTTGGATATATAAAGATTATATAAGGCTCTGGTCTTCAAAACTAACATGCAGATGTTCTACAGCTGCTTGTTGATGCCTGACTCAACAATGCCTGAACACCTTTTTACCTGCCTGGAGGTGTCATGGTGTGTTTCACTGAAGTGATTAAAATAATCCTTATTTTGTGAAAAAAATGTAACTCATAAAGAGAGTCTAAGCATTTATTAAGGATGAAGATACCATGAAGTAAACCACTTTCTCAGAAGGGAGACAATATTTATTCACCTTAGGCTCTCTTGATCCTGTCAATATCACTGTATTAAAATGTTTCACAAAAGTACAGCACTTCCTTAGCATAGTGACGTATCAAATAGTCTCCCCAGGCTATTGCAGACTGTCAGAACTTTATCATTCTATCAAGGAGGCTTGTTTAGACACCTCACAAACCAATTTAATAAACTAGAGTAGTTGTTTTTCTACAGCAAATTTGGAATATAAATCCCAGATGACAGTCCCAGTATTTTCACCTGGTTTAGAGGTGAATGATTGCCTTGAATATGCTTCAAGTACATGTCATTTTTTAGTAAAGAAGTTGTGTGGGCTGTTCTTAAATATTGACATTTTTTTCTTAAATTCTTTGGCAGCTGTTCATTGACAGAATTCTGCCTGTCTCGCTGTACACACCACTAGATACCCACAGTTTTTACAATTATAATCAAAGAAAAAGCACCTGGCTTGATTTGGCTAAATTAGGGAGCAAGGGTGTAGATGTGATGACCTCTAGCCAACAGACAGCTAACCTGTTCAGTTAAAAAGACTCTGCTAATAGAATCTAAAACCTCTTTGTTTTAGAAACAGCTTTGACCATAAGCTTTCTCTTATTTTCCTATACCAAGAAAGTTTATTCTGTGAATATGAGATTCCAGGTGCTTTGCAGCCAGGATGAGCTTCTGTTATTGTTACACCACCATCCTGGCTGCCATGTAAGAGAACAGAGATCAGGTTTTATGAAAGGTAAAAGTACTTGAATCCTTGTAAATGGTGGTGGTTGGGGATTTCCCAGCCCACACCAACCTGCTCTAGAGATCACAAGTTGATAGACATACTTGCTGATCAGCATGTAAGAAGAGCAAAGCAGGATAGATTGTTTCTCCTCAGTAATGCTCTAGTTAATAAACAGTTAAGTGCTTCCTCCTTGGAAGAGGATAGCTTAGCCCACAAGGGGAAAAAGACTATTTCACTCTTTTACAGTTAATTGTTAACACAACTCCTGGAGTATTTTAGACAAAATTCAATCAAAACTCAATTTTGTTCTAGAAATCAAGTTACTTTAGGATTAGTGCAAACAACAGAAGAATTTGAGCTTTATGTTGGCTTTCATTATAAATAATTCTGAGTTCTGTGCTGCAGCCTTCATTTGCCACTGAATGATACAGAGCTTCAGCTACTGAAAACTCACAAGAAATAAGAGGAAGGAGTATTTTGTATCAGCTGTGAGAATATGCTGTTAAGAGTGGCACCTGTGCAATCAGTAAGTTAACAGCAGAATTGAGTTTATTGTTTACATCACAAGGAAGGCCAAACCTGAGGCACTGCAGCCACACTTCTGAATGATTTGTACTGTTCACTTCCAAATCCATCTGCATAAATATGCTTCTTTGCAGAATTTAGATGAATAGAAATGCCTCCTCTTTGGCTTTATTAATGTCATCTATTTTTAATAGAGGGGAAAATTGAAATAAATTCTTTATGTGAAGTCTGTTGAGGAAAGGAATCTGGGGAAAAAACTTAAAAGTTAATTTTTTTTAAAATCTTGAAATCTTGTGCTTAGTAAGTGTTTAAAAATTTCTGGCAGTCCTGTTAGTAAAAATAATTATTCACAGCCTTCTGGGTGTTGTGGATCTTTTCATTTTATATGTTCAAAAGAAAGGGGGATTCTTCCAAATCCTCAAATGTACTAAAGTACATTAATTTCATTTTCATCACATTTCTTCATTGCATTAGGTTTGCATGGATTTTTAACCCAGAGATTTAGCAGTAGTGTGGGAAGACAAGTTCCTCCCCCTTTTTTTTTTTTTTTTTTTTTTTTTTTCAGGAGGGCATTTTGGGTCATTTTAGATGAAAGAAACTTCAGTTCATGCTGTTATGTTGGTTTCCTGGTTCAGTTTTGGGTCATTCTTTGGAGGACACACAAAAGAGAAAAATGTTGGCAACAACATTGGACTTCTGGGTTGTTGTGTTCCTTTTTATTTTAGCACAGATTCTACTTAATAACTTGAATAACATCAGCTTCCCTTCACAGGTTAGTCCTACTGATTATCCTTTTGGGTAGAAGGATATTTATTAGTGAGGACTGGATATGTAGAACTTTGCTGGTCGATGTAACTGGAAGTGATGTTATCTTATTTGTTTGACCAGGGGAATGTGGTTCCCTAAGAATACAAGAGACTCACACAATTTATCTAAATGCAAGATAACACTGCAGTTTAGAAGAACAGTTACAGATGCTCCAAATGTTTTCTGATGCAGAGGCTATAAGGATATCCACCAAACAAGGGTTTTTGTGATGAAGCCCTTGCTTTAGAGCTCAGCGTAATACAGGAGGGAAGACTGGGCAGTGTTTGCAGAAAAGGGAAATTCTAGTAAATTGCACTGTTAGTGAGTAGACCCTAAAATATCTGACTTATCAGAATGAACAAATTATATCTTTTGGATAAAAGATTTTTCCTGAAAGGAAGTGCTGAAGTGACCTCTCAGTGTGAATTTTGTGTTACGTTTACTGCAGGTGCTATGGCAAAACACACACTCTTTTAAAATAGATTATCTAAATGCATTAGAACATATAGATGTTTTTGGCCATTTACATGGGTACTTAGGAAGAACATATTCTAAAACAGAGATGTAGAAATTTCTGGTGTCCATAATGAATTTGGTCATGTTCTTTCTTCCCTATTTATTTTTAGCCAAATGTAGATTTATGTTTCACTGTCCTTTACTATTCACATGACCACTTGCTGGATATTTAACGATGGGTCTGTGACTCTGGGAGTGACTGGCACACTGAGTATTCTTGATGACATCTGGTACTTTGTAAATGTAGGATATTAATAGCCAAAGAGCTTCATTTCTTGTTTAGAGTTTTATGGACTGTTTCTGCTAAGAGAAGAAATTTTCATATGGGAAGACATAAAAGCTGTTCCTTATTCACAGAAAATACCTGTAGTAGTGCTTATCTAAACATGGCTGGGATCAAACTACAGCAAATAATTTCTTGGCTTGTAGTTCCTAGTCCTTTGTTTCAGAGAGTGCACTTGCTCTCCTACTTTCTCGCAGGGATGTATTACCATGCCTTTCTTCCTGTGCCCTTGACTCTCCAGCCGCCTACGTTTTTTTTGCCTCTGGCTGCTTGAAGTTGCCTTTATACAGTTGGATGTGACTGACAAAAATCTTCAGGCTGATTTTAGCATTGAAACATGAAGGAAAACCTCAGTCCACCTGGCCCAACTCCTAGAACTTTAGGGATGTTGGGAATGGTGGCTGCCTTTCTTGGCTGCTACCATAAAAAAAGGCCATTGAGCTTCTCTCTTAATGTCATGTGTCTCCAGTACCTGCCAGCCTGCAGACAGCTTAGAAGACCACCACTAGATCAATTCCCCCTCCTAGAGAGCTGCCTGATCATCAGTGTAACAACAGTTTATCCACGAGGCCACTGAAGAACTCAAATGCCTGTCCATGCACCTAAGGACCTTGGGAAGATAACTGGGAGGCTTTTGTGTACAGGGAATGTCAGGATTGCGCTATCCTCCTTTTGACTAATTTTAATTGAGAATAATATTCAGCATTTAGGTCAGCATTGGTTCTCCAGAAATGCTGAGATTTGAATATAAATTCAAGGATATCTGACATGATTTCAAATTTGATAATATAGGAACTACTGCTTCTAAGTGGAATTGAAGTTCCATATTTCATTGTCTTAGTTCACTGTCAGATCCACATTCTCTTAGTAGTTGTGAGAATATACATTGTGGATCTATATTCTCACTCTATCATCTAGAATTCACAATTTCTTGTTCTTTGTGATTATTGGACCAAATTAACAGCATGTTGGGTCTTATCTTCGTGTGGATTTTGATATCCCTAGTTCTATTGTTTTGTTTCAGTTAACATGGGGTATAACAATTAAAAGGTTGTCTGTCTGATGTGTGCTCTGGTGGCTGCTTTGTCACTATAGAAGTCAAGGGCTCATTGTGCTAGGTGTTATAATTACCCACAGAAAGATGGTCCTTATCCAAAATACCCTGCCATCTAAGTGCAAAACAGAGTGGGGCTTCAAATTTTTATATTTTGAGTTGCTATTGCTCAGAATATTTTCCTGCACCTTTACCTAATTGTATTTTCAGTGATTCAAAATGAGATTTACATCAGCTCCCAATAGAAATCTAAAGCTTTTAACTTAGATGGCTTCATTTGTCCATAGATTTGTGCTCGTGTGATCTGTCATATGCCTGGGTTAAAAATAAATGAAATACAGAGTAAATAGAAAGCACAGCCCTGCATGGGGTTCCTGTTGTGTTTATGTGCAGTGAGACAGATGCTTTCAGAGACCACCGGTTCCCTGAGACTGTCACTGTGCCCTGCAGATCCAGTATATCTGAGGAGTATTTAATATATTCATTTTGTGCTTATACAAAATTAAAGAGTTTAGGATGATGGGGCAGAACCTTGTTGAGGCAGACTAGGACTGAGCTGGTGGTGTTACAGTGTTTACCTGCCAGTGACTAGGGGTCTCCTTTCTTAGCTATTTCGGTGAGAGCAAAATAGTGTATGTTTTTTATTTGCATTGTTTATATTCCTCTAGAACATCATATGTCAGCCTTTTTTTGGATGTGATTCCTCTGAGGTAATTTGAACCTTTATTTTAATTGTTTCATTATTTTGGACATTTTGTTGAAATTTTTTCTCTATACTCAGTGCTAATTATTGATGCTTTAATCCTGATATTATACACTGCACTATGAAGCAGTCATTGAAAAATTATTTAATGTAGTGAAGAAAAGAATGAAGGTCTAGTGAGATATGAATATTTAATGAAGAGAGAGTGTTGCAATTCAGATAAACATAATGAGTGATTTAACGTACATGAGAAGTGAATATGGTCTCATTTGTATATTTGCTGTCATATAAGCCAGGAAAAAATACTAGCTTTAAAAAGAGTGGGTAATTTTTGCTAAATAAGTGGAAACTATGTGCATAGTCAGTAATTGCTATTCTCATTGTAGCAGCAAAGTTAAAATATGTAGTATTACTTTGGGGATGCTGTTTTGGATGAAAGAATGCTTCATTTCAAGGCTAGCGGAAAGTATGATTAATGCTGTAGAAATGAAGTATTTTGATGTTTTTATGTGTGGAGTTACTGCCATACCACTATAAAGACTTAGTCCTGGGTTGTAAATGAGCTTGAGCTCTACAGTTCCTTGTATAAAATCCTTAAAGGTCGTGTCCCTTTTAGAAGTTTTATTTCTAAAAGTAATGGAGCAGAAATAGCTTCCTATTTCAAATCTTTCTAGCAGAGGCAAATGCTGGATTCAAATGCAGCTGGTTTCCATGGCAGTCCTGTTTTTACTGAACCTGGGGTACTTGCCTGTTTTCTTCCTAATGCCTGCCCTGTTTAGTTGCTGGTTTACAACTGCTGCCCCAGGTACTTACATGCAGGTGGCTATGGACAGCTGACCTGGAGAAATGACAAATGAAGTTTCAGTTTAAGCAGTGGTGTTTTATGAAGTGATCTTCTGGTTTCTGGGTTTCTTCCCTTTGGGAGGAATGATGGAATCATTGAAAATTAGCCTTCTATCCAAAAGGAAGGGTTCCACTTTGCACTAGTTTGTACTGGATAGCTTTTAGTGCAGCAAGGTTCTGATGAAATCAGAATGAGGTGGTGCAGAGAAAAAAGATTTGCAATCCAAAAGCACAAGATAGAAGACAAAAGATAATGACACTGTCATTATCAAAAATTAAGTGAAATAAGTAGTTAAATTGAAGGGTTTTATGAGAGGAAGCAAGAGCAGGAATGAAGTCAGGAATAGAAGACCAGTAGAGCATGACTTTGGCCTAGAAGCAGGACCAAGCTTAAGGACCTGAGAGGAGGTGATACAGAAAGTTGATTTGATCATTCCTTGTTCTTAGTGATGTTTTTTTCTCTGAGAAGCTGTTGTGAATAACTATACATTTGTCAATTACACAATTTGTTTGGAGAGATTACAGTGGTATTTCATGGTGATATCTTCCCATTTTTATCAAGCTTTTAAAAAATCACATTTAATACTGAAAATGAAGCACATAGCAATTGAAAAGAAATATTCTTGAAAGATGCAAGACATTCAGGACACCAGATGAGAACACTGGCGTGTAGCAATCTTTCTTTTTTTCCTGTGAAATGTGTTGGAAATCTTCACCACAGTGGGGTAGTTCAAAGTCCAGGTTTATAAAGCTATTGTTTGCAATACAAATGTGGAAACCAACCTTGTCAGTTTTCACTCCAGTTCTGCTCTGCAGCGTAGAATCCAGGAGAGCTTTGGAAACCCATAGCTAACATTGTAATGGTGTATGGCTTTACCACAGTGTGAATTCCTTTTAATGTCAGTTTCTCTATGGGGGATTAGCCACCACAGATGTCACAGATCCTGGGAATATCTTCCATGATAAAAAAAGGAAAGCTGGCATCTCAACTGTCATTTAATAATCTACAGACTCGTTAATTTATGTTTTATGATATTTGATACCTACAGATACAACAAACCTGTTCTTCAAGTACTTGCTGCTTTGATTGTAAAATGTGTGTTAATTTATGTTCTTGTAGAACAGTTTCTAAAACAGATTATAAAATACCATGTTGTCTTTGCTTTGAATTTTTTAACACACTAGTGGATGAATCAGGAGTGCTGATTTTCCCATTTTATATGTATTTATATAATTGCATATATATGCAAGCCTCTTTGACTAATAACTTTTCCTTGCCTTTTCTCTCTTTGCTCTGTGTAGTGCTAGTCTAAAATGCTGGTTAAGGTCAAAACAAGTTTATGCCAGTTAAAAACGGCCATATGGAAAGTTCCAGCCCTGAGCCCCATAAGCTATGAGGGAGGAATTTATGGCCTCGCAATGCTCCCAGTGCTTCTCTTTAATTAACTACTCTAAGCATCCCAAAATTCTCAACAGCAATCTGCCTGACAACAGAGAGCCCTCTAGATCTGTATATAGTAGTAATAACTCTGCCCAACAGTATCCTACATAGATGGGTGTATCAGGTGTTCTGTGACCTCCAGCAAACTGTCACACTTCTTTGTTCTGCACTGAAGATGTGGAAAATAAGTTGGTTCAATTGTTTTGCTGTTATTTAAGGAAAGCATATCCCACATTCTGCTTTACTAATTTTACTTGTAGAAGCATGTTTGTTTCTCTGTTTTTGAGAAACTGTCAAAAAGACAGGATTCCACAATCCTTTTGGGAATGTAAACACATGTATTTCTCTTTTATGAAATGTTTTTCTTTTCTATTGAGTTTCCATTTTCTTTGCTTCAAATGAAGGACACTTAGATATCCCTTGGAGGAAGAGTGACAAGTGTGACACCAGACAGTATTTAATCCTGTCAAAAAGGAGGTGCACAAGATCTGTGATTTGGCTTTCTTTATATCTGTTCTTTTATTATAAATGACTGGCTCTTGTTATGATTCAGTTCTCCATGTATTGCTACCTGCAAACTTTATCAGTATTTATGTATTTTCTTCTTTGTCAATGTTAAAAACATGAAAAACCACTGACCACACATTCATCTCATTTTAATAATGACTTGGTTTTTAGTTCACTTGTGTTTGCCTGTTTAGTTCTAATTATTAATTGGAATTAAAAACAGTTATTAATCAAAAATCTTAAAGCAATTGTGCTTTGTGTCCGTGCCTCCCACCTTAATCAACCAAGTTTTCATTAATAGAAGAGACTAAGTAAATCTCATGTAACCTTTATGATTTCTTTCAAGCTGTCTTTGATTAGGGGATATGCCCTATAAATTTGTAAAAATTTTCTTCATTCAAATCTTTAAAATTCTGGAAAAAGCTCTTTTGTAATAGCAACAAAAATATTATTAGGCATGAGGGAGTTGTCATCTATTTTTATAATGATTTACATGCAGAGGCTTTAGTGTATTGTTGTCTGGGACAAATTGACTGTCCTGGGACACCAATTCCCTCACAGAACTTAGGGGAAGCTATAGCACTTGCTGAGATTTCAGGTAAATATTTTCAGGATTAACTTGTACTGTGCCTTGTGCTAGTAGATGGTCTGCTTCCAAACTAACCAATTTAGAGCAACATTGGGCATGACTGCAGAGATTTTATTAGGAATATGTCTAAAGGGTGTAAGGTTTTGAGGAAAATTACAAAAAGGTACAAAATATTAAAGCTCCTTGATAATTGAAATCCTAATGTGTGGTTGCTACAGGGCTACTAAACATAATGGCATCTACTTCTATGAAATAATATTACTGTCTTTGGATCCAGGTTTCAGTTTTCTCACTGTCAGAGGTAAGTACTGATCAATTCATTATTTTGGAAAAAATGCCTGGGAACAACATGACCTTTGGAAGATTTAGGTATATATTGCTTTTCATCTTATTGGGTGAGACAATTCTTGTTATTGAAGAAGCAGGTGAAAAACAGTGTCTGAGTTACAATCCATGTTTAAAACTTTAAAATCTTTGTCTTGTTAGCTTGTATTACTTTCTTTTGAAGCTAAGTCCCAAATAGTCTTATTTCTTCTTTTACTTCTGTGCTGACCCTGTCATTACACTGATGAACTCCCTGATGTACCTGTTACCTTTTTGGATACTGACCAGAATGTGTCAGGGTCTCAGGTGAGGATGGAATCACAGAATCATAAACCATCTCAATTTGAAGTGACCCAATAGCATCATCAAGTCCAACTCCCTGCTCCTCACAGGACTACCTAAATATGTATGAGAGAATTTCTGAAGCTACAAAGGCAGTTAGACATCTGACTGAAAATCAGTATTAACTGAATACTTCACTCCCTTTCTACCTTTGAAAATCTCGCTGTATAATAATATTTCCCTCTGGACCTGTCTGAATAAGAAAGATAACAGATGTCTATGTATTGTGATTGCTTACCCAAGACATTGCTGTGTAAATCTAGTAAATGGGGTTCAAGATACTTTGTGATATGCTGTACCATGTCAAAACAGTGGCTAAATCTTTTCACTGAAGTGGTGATTAAGAAATTTATATTTAATCCAAATAGTCCCCAAGTGCCACTACAAAGAAGTAAGACATAATTGCATTATTGTTTGTGACATATATTGTATGCAGTACAAGTCAGAATAACAGGCATTGTATAAAG